>CM053028.1:531647076-531973386 GCA_028564925.1 Lithobates sylvaticus
AATGTAAAGGGGTCCAGAGGTACAAGGTGCTGGAACCCCACATCCCATCATCAACCGCCCCCACGAAGCTAACTGCACCTGCCAACAAACACACGGATTTGTATCGAAGAAGAAGAAAGAGCAGTGAAGTGCAACCACTTTGTGTAGCGCTGCAAAGCAAGACCACAAGCCTACACATATAATCAGCACATGTTCATGCATATGGTCTCCTACATGTACATATATAATTACAGACAATACACAGAAACCCATTAATAACATTATTTTTATTAAGCTTATTTCTTTTACATGTAAGTCATAAATATAAATGAAAAAAACTGTACGTTCCCTATAAGGACATAGATCATATCAGAAACAGCAACTCTGGTTATGTCTTCAGTCGTCAGAAAGTGTAGAAAATAACCGTCACATCTGCAGAAAAACGAGAACTTTCTATTTCTAAATTTTTGAGATAAGATGCTGGATTTCAAGTTTGTATTTCAAATTTGAAGCTGTATTTTTCGGATATAATGCATTCATTATTTAGTGCAACTAGTGTATAGACATGTGCAATTCGTTTAGTTCCCGAATAATTTTTTTAACGAATTTTGACAAATTCGGAATTTTTCAATTTCCGAAATTTCTGAATTTCAAAATTTCCGAAAATTACGAATTTCCGAAATTTCCGAATTTCACATTTTCGGATTTCCGAATTTTCGAATTTCCGAATTTCACATTTTCGGATTTCCGAATTTCCGAATTACCGAATTTCCGAATTTCCGAATTTTCGGAATTCGGGAAGTTCAAAAATTAGAAAAAAAATCTGTTTAATTCTAAATAATAACTATTAAATTATAGGTATTGGAATTCCCTTTCAAATGTGTCTATTCGTGAACGTAACGAGTACGAATTTATCCGAAGTTACGAATTATCTGAAATAACGAATGCCGCATCTAACCAAATGAAACGTAACGATCTAATAATAATAAATAACAATAATAATAAAACCTTTTTATTATTATTAATTATTTATTATTAATTAGTTCCGTTCCACTTGTTTAGATGCAGCATTCGTTATTTCAGATAATTCGTAACTTCGGATAAATTCGTACTCGTTAATTTAATAGTTAGTTATTAATTAAACAGATTTTCTCTCTTTTTTTCAGATTTTCAAATTTTGGGATTTTCAAATCTTTGAATTCCTGAATTCCGAAAGTTCGGAAATTCGGAGTTCCGAAAGTCCGAAAATTCGGAATTCTGAAAAACCGAAAATCCAAAATTCGAAAATTCTAAATTTGGAAATCCAAAGAATAGAAATGTAAAAATTCCCGAAATTTCCGAATTCTGAATTTTAGAATTTCCAAATTTCCGAGTTTCCGATTTTCCGATTTTCCGAATTTCCGAAAAAAGCAAAAAACGAATAAAAAAAAAATGAACAATTTTTTTGTCAGTGCACGTCTACTAGTGTATATTGTGTAAAGACATAATTTTGGTTTGATATGAGATTCCAGTACAGCAGTTCTTGGGCATATTTAAGTGCACTGCATTCATTTGTGCAGATTGCAAACTTGCTGAATATTATATTACAGTAAAATGCTACATGTAACACATCTATGAACAGCCAGAGACTGACCAATCCCCTGATTCCTTAAAAAAAAGAATTTATTTGGATTTATCTATTGTGAAATTATTTATTTCCCTTATGCTTTAATGTGTATGTCAGGTCAACATTATTAAAAAAAACAAATTATATAAAGTTCTTCTGCACAATACATGCACAATTTCCCTTGTTTTGACTGTATAAAATGCTGCAAATACAGAAATCAGTGATAATCATCTAATTTATCACCTAATAAATGCAGGAAAATACTCAATTCCAAAATATTGGCAATCACCAGAAAGCCTATCGATAAGAGATTGGGTTAAAAGGGTAGAATTTATCTACAACATGGAAGAATTGTATCATTGTGGAGAGGATAAAATAGAAAAATGTGTAAATATATGGAGTGGTTGGATACAGTTTAACCACTTCAATACCAGAAAAAAACAGGACAAAAATTGAAAATTGTATACTCACCTTTCCGTAATTTTCCTTTCCTGACGCATCTTCATGGCAGCACACACTGGCAGCACACACTGGGTTGTGACTCCGCCCCCACAACCTGACAGGATTGGATTAACTATAAAGTTGAAGGGGAGATCCCCCGCTGTATTCTCTGTATATATCATCACAAAAAACGGGGTGGGGAATTGTGTGCTGCCATGAAGATGCGTCAGGAAAGGAAAATTACGGAAAGGTGAGTATACAATTTTCCGTTTTCCTGACGCCTTCATGGCAGCACACACTGGGAAATAACTCGCCAGTCGGGTGGGTGCAAGTAAAATAATGTTTATTCCTATAATGCGGAAGAATTGGCTCTAACAACGGATCTTCCGAAGTCTGACATGGACAAATGGGCAGAATCCACTTTGTAGTGAGAAATGAAAGTATGTCTGGAAGACCACGTTGCTGCTCTGCATATTGTCTCTGGTGAGACCCTGCAATATGCTGCCCAGGAGGTAGCCACTGCCCTAGTAGAATGAGCCTTGACATCTTCAGGGATCGTCAGGTGCTGAGTGGAATATGCCTTCTTAATGGCTCTGACTAGCCAGGACGAGATAGTACGTGAAGAGGCTGCTTGCCCGCGTCTGGTTCCATGGGGAATGATCATGAGGGAATCCGTCTTCCTAAAGGAGGTGGTAGCTGCCAAGTAGTTAGAGATCGTTGTTTTGATATCCAACGGATGCGGTTCACCCTGATCGTTGGTGAAGGATGGCAGAATGATGTCTTGGTTGTAGTGAAAAGAAGTTACTACTTTAGGTGTGAAGCGCTCTGATGGTCTTAGAACTACTCCGTCGGGTAGAAAGACTAAGTGGGGTTCCGAGATCATTAGTGCTTGTATCTCTGACACTCTCTTTGCTGATGTTATTGCTATGAGGAATGATAGCTTCAAGGTCAGGTCCCAAAGAGATATGGTTTCGAATGGAGTAAACGGAGGGTTGGAAAGAGTGTGGAGAACTACTGATAGGTCCCATGACGGAAAAACTGGTTTTCTGGGGGGTTTTATCTTTAGGCAGGCCTTTAGGAATTGTATTACCAGGGGATGGAATGCCCACCTAGTTCCCGTCTTTGCTGACAGAGCTGACACTTGTACTTTAAGGGTACTTGAGCTTAGGCCTTTGCCTACCCCTAATTGGAGAAACTCTAGGATTTGGTAAGGTTCTGGAGAGAGGTGGTTCCACCCTTTCTGTTGTGCCAAGGAGCAGAATCTCTCCCAAACCCTCATATAGATGGTATTAGTAGATACTTTCCTGGCTTGCATCAGGGTTGATATAACCTCCTGTGAACAGCCTTGCGCCCTTAGCCTAACCCTCTCAATCTCCAGGCCATCAGATGTAATCTCTCTGGTGCTGGGTGAAGGAACTGCCCCTGAGATAGAAGGTCCGGGGTCATTGGAAGAGGAATTGGAGGTTGAAGGCTGAGTTGTAGGAGGGTCGTGAACCACGGTCTTCTCGGCCACATTGGGATTACCGCTATTACTGTTACCGACGATCTCCGAAGTCTGGATAAGAACCTCGCAATTAACGGGGTTGGAGGAAATATGTACCCCAACTTGAAGTCCCATGGGTGGATCAGGCAGTCTATTCCTTCTGCTGATGGAAATGAGCCCCTCGTCAGGAACCTGTGGCATTTGGTGTTCGTTGGAGTGGCCGCCAGGTCTATTTCTGGCATTCCCCAGGCTTCTGTCAGGAGAGAGAATGCCTGCGGGCTCAAGGACCACTCGTTGTTGGACAACGTTTCCCGACTTAGGTAGTCGGCTAGCATATTCTGAGCCGCTGGAACGTAAACTGCCTTTAGACTTGCCAGGTGTATTTGGGCCCATTCTAGGATGGGTCGGACTTCTTCCATCAGAGTGGTACTCCTGGTACCTCCTTGTTTCTGAATGTAGGACACTGCTACCTTGTTGTCCATCCTGATCAGCACATCCTCCCCCTCTAGTAGCGGTGTAAATGCCTTTAGTGCGTGGAAGGCTGCCCTGAGTTCCAAGATATTCGAGACTATCCCTTGAGCCTGAAAGAGCCATTGGCCTTGGGCTGCCCGATCTCGGAAGTGGGCTCCCCACCCGCTCTGGCAGGCATCCGAGGTGACGACTTTGGGATCCGGAGGGATTATGGGCTTGTATCTCCTGAGGTTGTCTTGACGCGTCCACCACCATACTGATCGTTTCACTGCTTCGGATACAGAGATGGTCTGATGCATCGACACCCCATCCCACTGCCTGAGAAATGAGTTCTGTAGGGTTCTCATATGCCACTGCGCCCACTGTACCATTGGTATGGTTGCGGACATGGATCCCAGAATACTCAGACAAGCTCTGGCTGGTAGGTGATTGGTGGATAGTAGCCTCTGCATCTTCCGAATTAGAGGCTGTATCTTCTCCTGTGGGAGTTGTATTCTGTTTGTATTGGTGTTTAGATCTGCTCCCAGGAAAACCATATTTTGGGTGGGTTGTAGACTGCTCTTCTTCCAGTTGATTATCCAACCAAATTTTCGGAGAGTTGTGAGCAGGATTTCTCGGTGGTGGATCAGCGTCTCTTGATCCTCTGCTAACAGTAGGATGTCGTCCAGGTAATGGTGAATGCGTAATCCCCTTTCTCTGAGGAGTGCCACCAAGGGCAATAGAACTTTTGTAAAGGTTCTGGGTGCTGAGGAGATGCCGAATGGGAGGCACTGGAACTGAAAATGGCATTGGTTTATGGCAAACCGGAGGAATTTTTGAAAAGCTGGATGGATTGGTATGTGAAGATAAGCGTCCGATAAATCGATTGAAAGCATCCAGTCTCCCAGATTCACTGCCAGAAGTATGGACTGGAGGCTTTCCATTTTGAAGGCCTCGACCTGGATTCCTTTGTTGAGCCTCTTGAGGTCCAACACAGGGCGTAGGTCCCCTGTCTTCTTCTTTACCAAGAATAGGGGGGAGTAGAAACCTCTCCCCCTTTGACATGCTGGGACCTCCAGTATTGCCCCCTTCTGCTTCAGTTCTGCCACATACCTTATTAATAGACTCCTTCTGGGTAGTGAGGATGGTGGTCTGGTTGCCTGGAAGTGATTCCCCGGAGGTCTGTTTATGAACCTCCACTTGTGTCCGAACTTTATTGTGGACAATGTCCATGGATCTTTTATGTGACTTGACCAGATTTGGGAGAAGTTTCTTAGCCTGGCGCCCACCTGTCTGCTCCCAGGAGCCGAGTGGGCAGGCAAGATTTCAAAACGACTTCTGTTGGTCCCCTGCCGGGGTGGACTTGGCTTTCTGCATCCTAAGAAAAGCAGGCTTTGTGTTTTTCCAGTCCCTCCTAAATTCCCTACCAGGACGGTAGGATCTGGTCTCTCTGTATTTATTCGGAAGGTTACGCCTGAATGCTGGCCCTTTCTGTGTCTTGGGTCTCCTATCGGAGGGGATTAAACCTGACTTTCCCCCAGTTACTTTGGAGATAGCCGAGTCTAATTTGGTGCCAAACAGATTTGTGCCGTCATACGGGATCCTGCACCAGTTCAGTTTGGATGCCGTATCGGCCATCCATGGTTTGAGCCATAGGGCTCTCCTTGCTGTTACTGATGCCAGCATAGTCCTGGCTGACGATCTTATGACGTCTACAGACGCCTCCGCTACAAAATCCCCTGCCAGTCTGATTTCCTGTAGGGAGGAAATTATTTTTTCCATCTCGACGCCATCCTGCAGGTCTTTCTCTATTTTAGATGTCCATCCCGAGATGGCTCTGCCTACTGCTGCTGTAGCTATTGCGGGTCTGCAGGCCCCCCCCGGCTGTGGAGTAGGTCTTTTTCAACTCCAGGTCCATCTTCCGATCGAGCACATCTCGAAAGGATACCGCATCCTCAATCGGTAAGGTGACGTGGCGGGCGAGACGCATCAAAGAAGCGTCGACGGTAGGTGCGTTGGTCAAGGGGTTTATTTTTGATTCCTTCAAGGGATACATCTTGGCCAACCTGTTGGTCAGACTAGATCGTTTGTCAGACCTTTCCCATTCGTCCTTTATGAGATCTTCAAGTTCCTCTATAAAAGGGAAAGTTTCCGGATCCCTCTTTAAGTTCGGAAAATATTTCCGAACCTTTTGAGGTTCTACCTTGTCATCTTCCCAGCCGATCGCCTCTTTGACTGATTTGGCGAAAGGCTCCACCAGAGAAAAATCGAAACCTGCTGAGACGTCTTGAACCTCGTCCTCAGAACTGGGGGAATCCGAGGCCTGGGCGTGAAGTGGTTCCGCCGAGGATGTACTGGGAGCAGCTTTGTCCAATGGTGGTGCTGTGGTTTCCAGTAGAGACTCCCGCACTGACTCTCTTATGAGCTCTGTCGCCATCCTTGCATCTGCTTCCTTCTCTGTAGTGGCTTTGTTGAAGCAAGAGCGGCAAGCAAGTTTTTCCGGTAGTGCCGGGGCGCCGCATACCCAGCAGGCATTGGCTGCGGGAAGGGTGTGGCGGCATTGGTGATGCGAGGAGGGGGACCTCCTGCGATTTGACCTGCTGCGGCGGGAGCGACTGTGCCGTGAGTAGCTTCGCCGTGAGCGGCTGTGCCGGTGGCGTGAAGGGGATCTTGAACGGCTCCTGCGGGACCTCCTACTTGAGGTATGGCTTGACCTTTTCCCATGCCGGGAACTGGTGGTTCTTGATCTCGCCGGGCTGCCAAGAGAAATGCAGCATTTTAGCGGTCTGGCACTCTTTTTTCTCCCCTTCAATACTTACCTACTCTGGTCCAGCCTCTTACCTAGTTTGCTGATGGTGGTCTGCGTGGGCAGTGGGCTCCATAGGGATAAAAGAAGGAGACAGGGCAGTCTGGGAAAAAGACAAAATAAACGTACATATATATATAGTTTCTTTCTTTTTTTTTTTTTTTTTATATATATATATATATATATATATATATATATATATATATATATATATATATATATATATATATATATATATGTATACACACCTATATATACATATATATACACTTTTTTTTTTTTTTTTATTTTAATTTACGTTTTAAAATTAATTATTTAATTTACACAAGTATTTGTCTATGCACCTGTTACTTGGGGCTCTAGGAGATTTACCCAGATAGGGGCTTACCTTGAGTCTTTTAGAAGTCTAGTTGTTGCAGAGCAGAAAATCTTCTTGCTTCCTTTCAGCATGCAGAGTTGCACAGGGAGTTCACAGGAAAAGTTCTGTTTTTTAAATCTGGCGCCATTGCGGCGCCCAAATGACGTTTCCGCGCATGTGCAGATGCGTCCCGAGTGTCCCCGCGCCATCTTGGATCAGGGCATAATACACCGAAGGTACAGCGGTGTCTTTCCCGGCCCTGTAGTGCGCATGGGCGATGCGGGGACGCGCCGGCTTATCACACCGACGCTCAAGCAACAGGACAACAAGGGCCAGCAAGCCCAGTGTAAGTAACATTATTTATATGTTTTAACCCTATAATAATCGGCCACACGCCTTCATGCGGCACATACTGTTATTGGTAAGATTAGAGACCTATCCCAGACATAAAGTCAAACAACAGGAAAATAAGTCGTCCAGGTAAATGGGGGAAGAGAAGGTAAAGATAAGGGAGCCCACTGCAAAATGAAAGCTTCTTTAAAGCTTGTTTTACTTGCCGGAATCCTCGACGCCCCCTGAGACCACCAGAATGGGGGTTCCCTCCATAGAAGCTCCTTTAGAGACTGTACAGGAGGGACTTCCAAACAGGAGAGGCTTGAACCTGCTGGGGCGATTGCGGTAAGAGGCTTATTCATCTGTCGTAGGAGAAAATGTCCGTCCAACCTGTTCAGGTGAGGAAAAAAAGGAGAATACAGCGGGGGATCTCCCCTTCAACTTTATAGTTAATCCAATCCTGTCAGGTTGTGGGGGCGGAGTCACAACCCAGTGTGTGCTGCCATGAAGGCGTCAGGAAAATACGTTTTTCTTTGTCACTATTAATTTTTTTTGTAAATAAGCATTTTTTTTAACATGTGGATGGCCATGGGGGGATGTACCTGGCCATCCACATGCTGGGGGCTTCCCTGGTGGTCTAGTGTGGGCATCTGAGGGGGGCTGCGCTGATAAAGAATCAGTGCATACCCCCCTGTCAGGAGAGCCGCCGATCGGCTCTCCTCTACTCGCGTCTGTCAGACGCGAATGTGGAAAAGCTGATCAACGGCTCTTCCTGTGTACATCGGGATCAGCCGTGATTGGACACGGCTGATCACGTGGTAAAGAGCCTCCACCAGAGGCTCTTTACCGAGATCGGTGTAGCGGTGTGTCAGAATGACACACTGCTCCACCGATGGCCCTGATGCGCGCCCCCACGGGCGCGCGGTAGCTGTTATCCTGAAGGACGTTATATGACGCCCAGTCAGGATAACGAAAACCACTTCCTGGACGTCAATCTGCTATTGACCAGGCGGGAAGTGGTTAAAGCCTCGTACACACAATGTTTTTTTTCCGACGGGAATTGCGTGATGACAGGCTGTTGGTGGAAAATCCGACCGTTGTTTGCTCCATCGGACAATTGTTGTCGGATTTTCCACGGACAAATGTTGGATGGCAGGTTTTAAAATTTTCCACGGACAAATGTCTGTTGTCGGATTTTCTGATTGTGTGTACACAAATCCGTCGGACAAAAGTCAAAAGTACAAACACGCATGCTCGGAAGCAAGGACGAGCCAGAAGCGGTCGGTCTTGTAAACTAGCGTTCGTAATGGAGAATTAACATTCGTGACGTGGCAAATTATGAAATCTCGAAATGCAGCGCACAATTCTCTTCTTCTTTAATGGGATAATAATGAAGCTGCTTTGCTGGTGATACTGATGGAGTTATTGCAAACTAATTTTCAAAGGCTTTTTTTTTTTCTAGTGATATCAAGAATATATATTATTATGCTTTTTTTTTTTTTATTTGGGCAAGTTACAACAACACCATTATCCTGTAGTTTTTAAGATCAAAGATACAACTATATGTTGGTGTCCCTTGTTAATTTTACATTGTATTTTTTTAAAATGTAACTGCCTACTCCCAAAATGTCATTTGAAGTACAACACATAGCCAAGTATTATTCTACACAATTTTTTTTAATGTGCATTAAAAAAAGAAAACAAATAAAATTAGACATGCTATCTGCCAATAGAACTTAATCAAAAAGTGCATTCTATGCATCCAAAAATATAGAAAATATAACAAATCAAATCATTATTATTCAACCAAAAAATAAAATAAAAGCCTCATGCATGTGTCCTGCTTCTTAATATAGGGGGTCAACAATGCCAAGAGTTGGTGAAAGCAGGGGTCCTGTCATCTGGAGATAATTCCGAAAATCATCCGGATTATTCTCCTGGAACTCTCGTAGCAAAGGCATGTGACATAATTGATCACAAGGAGGAGGAGGAGGTCCAAGAACACATCCTCCTCCTGTTCCTGGACTGGACTTGGGTCAAAGCAATAACTCCAAGGCCAATAATAACACGTTATCTCCTCCGATTCTGCAACATGTCATGTTGACGAACGGCCATTCAGAAACTAACTAAAAAGCACAAAATGAAAAGCGTGAGCTGAAAAGCGCGAAATGAAAAGCGTGAAATGAAAAGCGCAAATCAACGCTCACCAAACTTCTACTAACAACGAAATTAGCAGAAGGAGCCCAAAGGGTGGCGCTAAAGAGCTGAAAAAACACATACTACGTCAATATCGTTCGTGTTTGTTGGCCGACAATTCCTTGCCATTTGTATGCAAGAATCCAGGCACACGCCTTCAGACAAAAGTCTGAGGTTTTGTCTGCGGAAAATCCGATCGTGTGCACGAGGCTTAAGAATACAAGGAAATATTCAATGTTGGTGGGAGTCTGAGAGGAGAAGTGAAGGGTACAGAGGAAAATAAAATAAATATTTTGTATAATTGGAAAATTAATAAAAATGTTTATATTTTGTATTTAAAATTAAATATTTAAAAAAATAATAATAATTAAAAAAAACAGTTCCTTTGCTGCTCTGAAATGGTAAGCAGTGTTGTCAGCTCATCCCAGCTCCCTCTGCAGGACTACAGAACTTCACCTAAACCTTAATTTATATCCCAGCAATACAGTGTCGTTGCCTTGACTCCAGAGTGCCTGCTTACAGGCTGTAGGGCATGCTCTGACATTCACTAAACATTTACTGCAGGTGAATCTTCTTGGTGTATGTGTGCATAACCACTTTAAGACAGGCATGTACTGGCCATCGGGACTACCGGGAGTTTCCCGGTGGGCCGATGGCTCAGTGGGCCGGTTTCAGAGACAGGGGAGGAGAGAGAGATACACAGCGCCAAATGTAGCATTAAAACAACTTTTATTCCACTCAAAGAACGTTACTGACAAAGTTAGAAGGGTGAAAGACATTGATACACTGTGCAAGAGTCCAGGCTTGTCATCAATCTGAATTAGGAGCCGCCAGCGGGAACCAATTGGGCCAGTAGATGCAGAGCACTGGTGTGTACTACTACTACTAAGTAATTGTAATTCAAAGTGTGACAGCGCTAAAAAAATGAAAAAGGGCCTGGGCCGGAAGGAGGTGACAACATCTGGTCTTGAAGTTCAAGACCAAACTGTGTCACCTCCTTCCAGCCCAGGTCCTTTTTCAGTTTTCAGCGCTGTCACACTTTGAATTACAATTACTTAGTCATGAAACACTGTGCCCAAATGAATTTTATATTATTTTTTGAGACAGATAAAGCTTTCTTCTGGTGGTATTTACCCACTTCAGCCCCGGACCATTTTGCAGCCAAAGGTTGCAAAGGTTGCAAAGCTTTAACTGACAATTGCGCGGTCGTGTGACGTGGCTCCCAAACACAATTGGCGTCCTTTTTTCCCCACAAATAGAGCTTTCTTTTGGTGGTATTTGATCACCTCTGCGGTTTGAATTTTTTGCGCTATAAACAAAAATACAGCGACAATTTTGAAAAATTTTTGCTATAATAAATATCCCCCAAAAATATATAAAAAAAACATA
Source organism: Lithobates sylvaticus (assembly GCA_028564925.1). Classification (NCBI taxonomy): domain Eukaryota; kingdom Metazoa; phylum Chordata; class Amphibia; order Anura; family Ranidae; genus Lithobates; species Lithobates sylvaticus. Next base: position 531,658,118 of record CM053028.1, read on the forward strand.
TTTTTTCCTCAGTTTAGGCCGATACGTATTCTACATATTTTTGGTAAAAAAAAACACAATTAGCGATTATTGATTGGTTTTCACAAAAGTTATAGCGTTTAGAAAATAGGGGATAGTTTTATAGCATTTTTATTAATATTTTTTTTTACTAGTTATGGCGGCGATCAGCGATTTTTATTGTGACTGCGACATTATGGAGGACACATCGGACATTTTTGACACATTTTTGGGACCCTTGTCATTTATACAGCAATCAGTGCTATTTAAATGCACTGATTCCTGGGCAAATGACACTGGCAGTGAAGGAGTTAACCACTAGGGGGCAGGGAGGGGTTAAGTAAACCCTGTGTGTGTTTTCTAACTGTCTGGGGGCGTGGCTTGGCTTGTGACGTCACTGATCGTCTTTCCCTATGTCAGGGAACAGACGATTAGTGACAGCCTCAATAGGAAGCACGGGCAGAGGTTTGTTTACACATACCTCTCCCCGTTCTTCAGCTCTGTGACCTGATCGCGGGACACCAGCGGCGATTGGGTCCGCTGGTCCCGTGGCCGCGGTCACGGAGCTCAGGACTGGGTCGCGAGCCGCGCCGCCGGCGGCACACGCTCCACCCACGGCTGGGCTCTTAAAGGGCAACGTACCTGTACGTTGATGTGCCCAGTCGTGCCATACTGCCGACGTAAATGTGCAGGAGGCGGTCCTTAAGCGGTTAATAAACCACTTGCCCCTGACTGTACAAATACTGTAAATGTGACCGCATATTAAGTGGGTCTTCTTCTGTAAGACCTCATATATGCGTACATAGCACCACAAGCCCTGGGTCTCGTACTAACAATTTGGAACTGGGAGGTCCAATTCCCAATCACCTGATCACTGTGATAGCCTCTGATTGGTTATCACAGTGATCAGTCAATGTTTAGCCCGCCCCTGTGTTTTTTTTCTTGTCTTGGTTCACACTAGTGTGATTTCAGATGTAAGTCGCACAGAATCAAATCACATTATATGCAACGGTGCCCATTCAGCATGGTGCGATTTTGGAAACGATTCCTGTACTGGTGTGACTCCACTTTGGCCCCATGGACTTCAATGCAAACTCACTAGAAATTGCCTCTGCGTGCAATTTTACAACTGATTTTACAAGTGATTTTGGTGGGTTTTTTGTAACTTCTCAAACTTCCTCCCAGGCACATCCTTACTCCCCCAATGCAGACACATTAAAGTTGAATAAAAGTTATATCAAAATCGCATGAAGTTGCAAGAAAGTCGCACTACATAATCACAAATTAAATTGGATCAAAATTGAATTGCAGTAGTACGAACCAGGCCCGAATGGAAAGATAGAAAGAAAGAGCTTGTTCAGGGTTTTATTTAATTCAGTGTCAGGGTTGAAGTTAGGATCAAAATCAGGGTCAAAAGTCAATGCCAGGGTCAAAGGTCGGGGTCAAATGTCAGGGTCAGTGAATTTTAGGTAGGATAAGAAAATACATAAAGTGTGCCATTGTTTCTGGGCCCTAATATAAGTACAACCCAGGCATGGGCGTCCGCAGAACTTTTTTCCGGGGGGGGGGGGGGGGCATTATTTTAAGGTCACCCATGCTCCGCCCCTTTTCGAAAATGTCATTATCACAGTCAGAGACTGTAGACATAGTACAGGAGATGGTCAGAGACTGCAGACATAGTACACATACACAGTGGCGGCTGGTGCTCAAAATTTTTGGGGGGGCGCAAACAAACAGCCTCACTGTGCCATCAAACGCTGCCACTGTGCCCATTAAACGCTGCCACTGTGCCCATTAAACGCTGCCACTGTGCCCATCAAACGCTGCCACTGTGCCCATCAAACGCTGCCACTGTGCCCCAAGTGCTGCCACTGTGCCCCAAGTTCTGCCACTGTGCCCCAAGTTCTGCCACTGTGCCCCAAGTTCTGCCATTGTGCCCCAAGTTCTGCCATTGTGCCCCAAGTTCTGCCACTGTGCCCCAAGTTCTGCCACTGTGCCCCAAGTTCTGCCATTGTGCCCCAAGTTCTGCCACTGTGCCCCAAGTTCTGCCACTGTGCCCCTTAAGTGCTGCCACTGTGCCCCAAGTGCTGCCACTGTGCCCCAAGTGCTGCCACTGTGCCCCAAGTTCTGCCACTGTGCCCCGTAAGTGCTGCCACTGTGCCCCAAGTGCTGCCACTGTGCCCCAAGTGCTGCCACTGTGCCCCAAGTTCTGCCATTGTGCCCCAAGTTCTGCCATTGTGCCCCAAGTTCTGCCACTGTGCCCCAAGTTCTGCCATTGTGCCCCAAGTTCTGCCATTGTGCCCCAAGTTCTGCCACTGTGCCCCTTAAGTGCTGCCACTGTGCCCCTCAAGTGCTGCCACTGTGCCCCTCAAGTGCTGCCACTGTGCCCCCTGCCTGCCCTCTGCACTTACCTTGTCCCGGTGTGCAGCTGGTGACGGCGTCAGGCGACGAGCGGTGTCTCCGTCGGATGTCTTCTCCTGCGCTCCTCCTGTCTTCTTCTGCTGTGATTGGACGCTAGGTGATTGGATGCCTAGCGTCCAATCACAGCGCCTGTGACTTCAGCCAATCAGGTGACAGGTAACAGACCTGGCAACCTGATTGGCTGAGAGGCGGGTCTGTGTTAGGGAAGCGATGTATTCGCTTCCCTAACACAATACTGTGTAAGCAGCGAACGCAAAGCATTGCGCCCGCTGTTTACACTTAGGGAAGCCTATTAGAGCACACCGCTCTAATAAGGTCCCCTATTAGAGCTTACAGCTCTAATAGGGGCGCTTCCCGCAACACCCCCCCCCACTGTAATTCAGATTGATATCCGCACTTGTCTAGAAGTAGCGCCGGCCCTGCCAGGGGGGGGCACTTGACCTTTGCACTTTGCCCCTACCTGCGGACGCCCATGAACCCAGGTCTAACCCAGAGCCAGCTATGTTTTTCCTACTCTCACCACTAGTAGCACACACTAGAGGGTAAGAAAGAGCAGTGAAGTGCAACCATTGTGTAGTGCTGAAAAGCAAGGCACCAAGCCTACATATACACTATATTACCAAAAGTTTTGGAATCCCAGTCTAAAGCCCCGTACACACGATCAGACTTCTGACGGGAAATGTTCAATGACAGGCTTTTGTTGGTAAATCCGACCGTGTGTACGCTCCATCTGACAATTGTTGTCGGACTTTCCGCCAACAACTGTTGGCTAGCAGGTTTTTTTAAATTTTCCACGGACAAATGTGTGTTGTTGGATTTTCCGAGCGTGTGCACACAAGTCCGTCGGACAAAAGTCCAAAGTACAAACAAGCATGCTCGGAAGCCAGGGCGAGCCAGAAGCAGGCGGTTCAACCAAAAAAATAATGTCAAAGCAATAACTCCAAGGCCAATAATAAATAACACGTTATCTCCTCCGATTCCGCAACATGTCTGGTTGACGAACGGCCGTTCAGAAACGAACTGAAAAGCACAAAATGAAAAGCGGGAACTGAAAAGCGCTAAATGAAAAACGCGAAAAAGAAAAGTGTGAATCAACACTCACCAAACTTCTACTAACACGAAATTAGCAGAAGGAGCCCAAAGGGTGGCGCTAAAATGCTTTATATTTTTATACTTTATATTGATTTTTGCCTTCCCTACCTGTGCATTTTTTCTGCCTAATACGATAACTCATTTTTTATTTTCCTTTACCTCCTATGACTTTATTCATTTAAACCTTCTCTTCAATAAATATGTATTAGACTTCATTTTCAAAGTAATGTCCAAAGACCTGAACTTCACACAGATGAAGATAATCAGATTTTCCTCGTAAAATGACATTGACGTATCGGCCAACCATGCCATTACACATGAAGGTCTCTGTTCCTCCAGCTGGGATTGAGATCACCATTGCACACCTGTGGAGGGGAAATTATCATTACTTAGATGATGATGATAATAATAATTACTGTGACAAGACATTAGACCATTAGACTGTATGTAGTCAACTAGGAAGGGGGGGGAGAGAGAGGAGGAGGAGGGGGTGGGGGGTGGAATAAAGATGGGAGGGAAGTAAGAGATGGGAAGGGGATTGTAGAGGGAAGGTAACCCAAGCTATGTTTTACAAGATATGGGCTATCACTTGGCTCAGGTATATCAAGCAACCATAAAACAAACAATTAAACATTAGGTGATCACAAGAAAATGTGGTGATATTGTGGCTAGTATACCCATGGTAATGAATGCAACATTATGTTCATGCTTATAGGAGGGCAGTCTTCATTGTATGATAGTACGGTAATGAGGCCTTATTGAAGCTCTTAGCTGGAAATAGGGGTGTGTTTGGGGGGTCTGGGTAGTGTTCCGGGTATCGCTTAGAATTGAGCTCTCCAAGTCCGGTAACACTCTATCGATATAAAGGTCCCACTTGCGGTGGAATCTAGGTGTTGTCCAATGATGGGATAGGACCAGGTCCAGCTTTTCTTTCCGCAGTAGGTTCAGCAAATCAAGTTTAATATCTTTGATGGTGGGGGGATGTACATTGTTTAAGGAAGGCTCTTTTGGTAGCCATATAGCATGTGGTCCCCCAAGCTTTGTTGTACTGAATGATTTTGGTTTGCGTTTTCAGTTGGCTGGGAGAAGAGCCGAAAAGTAAAGAGTATAGGTCTCTGCGAAACTGTACCTGAAACTGAAGTCCTCAAGGCTATCTCCTTGGTCTCCTCCGCCCTAGTGGTCTTCCAGGTCACAATGACTTATGAAGTGAAGCTAGTCTCAGATTTCCTCTCATACCAAAGATGTGCACTTTCTCCCCCTTCTCCAGAACCCCCATCCTCTGCACAGTGCCCCCATCCTCTGTACAGCGCTCCCATCCTCTGCACAGCGCCCCCATCCTCTGCACAGTGCCCCCATCCTCTGTACAGTGCCCCCATCATCTGTACAGCGCCCCCATCATCTGTACAGCGCCCCCATCATCTGTACAGCGCTCCCATCCTCTGCACAGCGCCCCCATCCTCTGCACAGTGCCCCCATCCTCTGCACAGCGCCCCCATCCTCTGTACAGTGCCCCCATCATCTGTACAGCGCCCCCATCATCTGTACAGCGCCCCCATCATCTGTACAGAGCTCCCATCCTCTGCACAGCGCCCCCATCCTCTGGCGCGTAACTATATATATTTTTTCCTTTTTAGCACTGATAGTGTGTTTGGCCTCCTTTTGTCAATGTCAACTGGCTCCTTAACTACTTAAGAACCCCAAAACATTATATACTGTAAAGAAATGTAAGCAGAGGCCCTAGAAAATAAAATGGTGGGTGTTGCAATTTTTTATGTTACACGGTACTCGGCCAGCAGTTTTTCAAACACAAATTTTGGGGGAAAAATACACTTTAATGAATTTTAGCGAACACAAACACAATATTATACCCAATTTTTTGGCTGCTTCGTTGGCTGATAACTGGTTAGTAAACGCAGAACCGAAACCGGAAGTGACAAAATCCTCATTGCTTTCAGTATCTGACCTCACAGAGAGGGAGGAACAAATATCAGTTCCTCCCTCTCTATGAAATGCAACTGATGCTGGTGGGGAGAGGTCACCCAATTCTGCCACCTGTAGAAGTGATCAAGTGGCTTTACAGCCACTCAAATCACTTTTACAAGAAACAGCATCAGCTGTTGAAAATGTTGATACAAGGATGATGCATGTAGCTGCAGGCATTATCCCGGTGTAACCATTTAACCCTGGCGACATCATATGTGGTCCATCTAGGGGAAAGTGGTTTAAAACATCTGCGCATCCCATGCAGGAAAAGACGGCCCTTCACATGGGTATATGAATAGGTATGCTTGTAGGAATGAGGCCTAAAAGTTGAAGTAGGCGTTACCACATAATGCCAAATCACGTACATGTACGTCATTTGATTTTAAGTGGTTATATGAGTGAGTTGATGAGTTCTATGGTATAGGAAACCATAAGCAACAAGCATTTTCGTCACTTCCGTTTTTCCCAGATGGAAACAGCGCCCTTTTAAAATTTGGAATAAATATTTAAAGCACCCCTGTCCACTCATGCTCGTGACCAAAGGCAAACGCACATATTGGCCCCGCACACATACGTAAATGGTGAGCGCACCACACATGTGAGCTATTGGCGTGAACAGGGCTTTTTTTATGCCGGAACACGGCGGAACGCAGTTCCGGCACCTTTGCCAGCCCTCTTTGCTCTGACATGTCATGTAACACAATAGCCGGTAGAGGAAGTTTTCTGCACAACTTACTTCTACCGGCTTCTCTGTGCTAGCCAATGTGAGTCCTGTATTCAGTCAGATATGGTGACCCCTCGATCAGGTCGGGTCATAGCACTGCAGCTCCTTGTAGCCATCCAAGGGGCAGCCTCCATCCCCGCCCGGATTTTTCAGAGGGGAGAACTGGGAAAGTGTGTAATTCCTACACCTTTTCTCTGAGAAAAAAAGCTCTGGGCGTGAACGTCAGAGTGAGAACAATAATTATAGCCCCTCCTCTGTAACTCTAAACTAGTAACCTGTAAAGGCATTTATATCTTTGTCTGTCTATGGTGACTTATATGGGATCCCTTGAAGACTGCCTATGCTGACTATCCTATTCCTCCTCAATCTTGATGATGCTAGCTTCCAACAATATTTTTGGTTTAGGGCACCACCACCCAAGGCCCAATTGTTCTGCCCCTGTTTAACAGGGGCATGTAATTACAATTTTTGATCTAATATTTCACAGCAGGGCCCGTTCCTGCGCCCAACAAGAGTAAATGTGAGGGCTTACAGTGTTCTGGTACCACCAACAAATAAGGCACAATTTTCTGCAGAGTATATAGGGCAGCCCCTATAGTATATATACTGCTGTTCAAAGTATAGTGCCTGGGGGACCCCCACGCCATTTTTTAAAATATTTTGGTGCAGGGTTCCCCTTAATATCCATACCAGACCTGAAGGGCCTGGTATGGATTTTGGGGGGGACATCAACACCATTTCTTGGGATGTATTTTTGGTATTTTTATTTATATTGCCGGGATCTGACAATACATTACAGCCGTGAGCAGTTTTCAATGAAATTTTTTCCTTTAGAAATGTAATTTTGCTGTGCTAATGTTATAAACATGGGAAAGATGCGCTTCTTTACAGACAGACTAAGGAGTCGACCCACAAGGCACGATATTTAAAGGAATATTTCACTTTTATTTTTTCACTTTAAGCATCATTAAAATCACTGCTCCCGAAAAAACATCAGTTTTAAAACGGTTTTTTTTTGCATTGATACATGTCCCCTGAGGCAGGACCCGGGTCCCAAACATTTTTTTTATGGCAATAACTTGCATATAAGCCTTTAAAATTAGCACTTTTGATTTTTCACGTTTCCGTCCCATAGACTTTTACGGTGTTTGCGCGTTCGTACAAATTTTTTCCCTGTTCCCATGTTCTGCTGCAAACCAAACCGGGGGGTGTTCGGCTCATCCCTATAATACAGTGATCCGTGCTATGCACTGTCACTGTACAAATGACAGTGGTTGGGAAAGTTTTTTTTCCAAAGATATGTTTGTTTGAAAAACCGCTGTGCAAATACCACGTGACATAAAAAAACTGCAAAACCCACTATTTTATTCTCTGGGGCCTCTGCTAAATATGTTTGAATTTTCTGTTTGAATTTTCTGGCAAAAAATGCAGATTTTTGCTTAAAACAAAAAAGTGTCAGTGGTTAATGAAAAGCGGACCAGAACTTTGTTATTAGCTTGTGATTCCAAATGGCATTTCATTTGTGATGAGGAGTTTAGCTGTACTCAGTGCAAGTCTGAGATTTTTGCCTCTAGGAGTTTTTTCTTATTGTGGTGGAGGATTTCACCGTTTCATATATGTGGAAAAATGTAGGCTAAACCCAACCTCACCTGGGATTATCATTTCCATTGTTGGTCAGAGAGTTTCCAATGAGAATTTCCGCACCGTTCAGTCTTTCAGCACAACAGTCCCCTCTGTTAGTAATGTTGATGTGATTGATTCTGTAAGCTGTCAGCAGGTCCACCCTCCACCAAGGAGATGGGTCATTATGCGTATGGGAGCAGGAACCGTGGGAAAAGTCTGAGTCCTGGTTACCATCTATTGCATTTATTGCTGCTGACTGATAGCCGCTGTTTGAGCTTCGTAAAATAGTAGACCGAGTTGCCCAACCTCGGAGGGCAGCATTTATATCTGAGAACATAAGCGAACAGATACAAATATTATTCAGTATACAAACATAGTAAGATAGACAGAATGACAGACACCTGCTTCTCCATACCCAAGCAGTGGTTCCTGCCTGCTCATACATGGCTACAGGGGGTAGGAGTCAGTGGGAGGAATCCCTAGGGTTGATTTACTAAAAGAAATAGGTTGCTCTCTTTACAGGCATACCCCACTTTTAAGTACACAATGGGGTTTATTTACTAAAGCTGTAAAGTGCAAAATCAGGCTCACTTCCGCATAGAAACCAATGAGCTTCTAACCCCAGCTTGTTCAATTAAGCTTTTGTAATAAAACCTGGAAGCTCATTGGTTTCTATGCAGAAGTGAGTCTGATTTTGCACTTTCCAGCTTTAGTAAATAAACCCCATTGTGTACTTAAACGTGGGGTATGCCTGTACAAAGGAAATTAAAACTTTGCAAGTGAATTTTCCCCAGAGCTTAGTGAATGTGGCGAAAAGAACCAGAAGTGGGGTCAAATTGCACAATAAGATGGGCTTAAAGAACTATGGTTAAAAGAAATCTGAGCCTACTCACTGTATACACAGCACACGTCACAGTACTTGTACCCACACTCCCAGGAACGCATATTGCTCAGAGTTTAGGGCTCAGGAAAGTGTAACTCAGAGGCCCCTGCACATAATACAACCAAAAATGAACCCCCTTCCTGCCAGTACAATTCCCCCAAAAGCCCATACCCCCCACAGCACAGATCTCAAACAAAAGCCCCAATCCCCCCCAGTACAGATCCTCCCCCACAGCTCAGAATCCCCCCCCATTCAGCCCACCACCTTAGTACTGGCTCCCTTCCAAGCCTAACTCTTCAGTGAACACCAACCAAAGTCTGGACCCCTAGTCTAACACCAGTCCAGACACCCCAGTACAGATTCCCCTTCCAGCCTAACTCTTCAGTATATACCCTCCTCAGGAAAAACCCTTCTATCCTAACCTATGTAGTGTACAGACCCCACCCCAATATGACTCCCTTTCTATCCTAACCCCACAGTACAGCTCCCCAGGGTGACCCTCCCATCCCCTAAGTATAGACCCTTCTTCCAGTAAAGCACCCCACCATCCTAACCCCTCAATACAAACCCCCCCAGTACAGATCTTCCCTCCCATCCTATCAATACAGATGCCCATCCTATCCTAACCCCTCAGTACAGAAGAAGAAATGGGGGTGCAAACACTGTACCTGAAATATTAGTGAATGATAATGTGGTGTTAGGTTGCTGGTCCTTATTTAGTGAGCCACTAAAGTGTATATTAGATAAAAAGATAAGGGTGCAAATCCATCGATACAGACCCCTTAGTACATCAGATCTTCCCTCCCATCCTATCCTCGCAATACAGACCCTCCCTCCTATCCTAATCCCTCATTACAGACCCCCCTATTATCCTGACCCCTCAGTACAGCCCCCAATACAACTCCCCTTTCATTCTAACCACTCAGTACAGACCCCCCTGCTACAAATCCCCCTCCCATCCTGACCCTTCAGTACAGCCCCCAGTACAACTCCCCTTTCATCCTAACCCCTCAGTATAGACCCCCTAAACAAACCCCCCTGGCATTATAACCCCCTTAATACAGACCCCCCTCCTATCCTAACCCCTCAGAAGTTTTAAAAACTGACGTTTTTTCGGGAGCAGTCATTTTAATGATGCATAAAGTGAAAAAAAAAAGTGAAATATTCCTTTAAATATGTTACCTGGGGGGTGTCTAAAATATGCCTGTGAAGTGGCATGTGTTTCCCGTGTTTAGAACTGTCCCTGCACAAAATGACATTTGTAAAGGAAAAAAAGAAGCCATTTAAAACCGCTTGCGGCTTTAATGTCATGTCTTGTCCTGGCAATATGGCTGAAAATCCTTGAGAAAAATGGTATGGCTACCCCATCACCCCCCCCCCCACCCCAGCCCCTTTGGGTCTTGTATGGATATTGAGGGGAACCCCGCACCAAAAATAAAACCCTATACCTACAACCCTATATACTCTGAACAGCAGTATACAGGCGGTGCAAACAAGACAGGGACTGTAGGTTTGTTCTTAAGTAGAATCTGAACAGGTACATTTTTAAGTGTAGCTCCATCCAAAAAAAATCTATTTTTAAGCTTTTTGGAGAACATAGGGAGGGGTTATCACCCCTGTAACATTTGTTTTGCTGTCTGTGCACCTGTTTAGAACATTTCACCTCACTTTCCATCCCAATGACAAATGTTTTTGGAAAAGTGGGGTTTTTATTGAAACAAGGATTGGTGGTAAAGCATCAGTAGAGAGGAGATACCTTTTTCCCAAATTAAATCTAACAGGATAGAATTTCCCTTCACTTCCTGTTTTCTCCTTCCGTTTGCAAGTAGGAGTCGTTTGTAAGTTGGATGTTTGAAAGTAGGGGCCTGCCGTATATACTCTGCAGAAATTTGCCCCATTAGATGTTGGTGTAGCCACAACACTGTAAGCCCTCACAGTTACTCTTGGTGGGCACAGGAATTGGCCCTGCTGTGAATTATTAGATCAAGATTTGTAATTGCATGCACCTGTTGAACAGGGCAGAAAAATTGAGCCTTTGGTGGTGGTGGTGGTGGAAGGTGTTGCCACAAGACTGTAAGCCCTCACAGTTACTCTTGGTGGGCGCAGGAATGGGCCCTGCTGTGAACTATTAGATCAAGATTTGTAATTACACGCCCCTGTTAAACAGGGGCTGAAAAATTGTGCCTTAGGCAATGGTGCTGGTGCCACAACACTGCAACCCCTCACAGATACTGTACTTGGAGCACAGCAGTCAGACCTGTTGCGAAGCATTGCTTAAAAAATTGTAATTACATGCCCCTGTTAAACAGGGGCTGAAAAATTGTGCCTTAGGCACTGGTGCTGGTGCCACAACACTGCAACCCCTCACAGATACTGTACTCTGAGCACAGCAATGAGACCTGTTGCAAAGCATTGCTTAAAAAATTGTAATTACACGCCCCTGTTAAACAGGGGCTGAAAAATTGGGCCTTAGGCACTGGTGCCACAACACTGCAACCCCTCACAGATACTGTACTCTGAGCACAGCAATGAGACCTGTTGCAAAGCATTGCTTAAAAAATTGTAATTACACGCCCCTGTTACACAGGGGCTGAAAATTGGGCCTTAGCCACTGGTGTGGTGGCACCCAGAAACAAAAATGTTCTTCCAAGCTATCAAGGAATGGATCATTGAGGAGGAAGAGGATAGTCAGTGAACATAACAGGACAGTCACTCAGCATAGGCAGTCTTGAAGGGATGTGACATTATAAATTATTCAGTTATATCCGCTTCAGGTGCCTGGTAGCTGGTGGTGATCCAAGACTGATTCATCTTTATTAAGGTCAGTCGATCAACCGAGTCGGTGGACAGGCGCACCCTGTGATCGGTGACAAAGCCTCCAGCAGCACTCAATGTGCGTTCGGAAAGAACGCTGGATGCAGGACAGGCCAGTAGCTCAAATGCATACTGTGCCATCTCTGACCAGTGATCCATCCTCAAGACCCAGTAAGCCAGAGGATTTTTGGTGGGAAAGGTGTCCAAGTCTGACCTTGCCCCTAGGTATTCCTGCACCATGTATATCAGACGCTGGCGATGGTTGCTGGAACCGATCATACCTTGGGGCTGCGGACTAAAAAATTGTCTGAACGCATCGGTCAGACGTCCACCTTCCCCACCGCTCCTTCTGCTACTGACCGAAGCCTCAGCAACTCGTCGTCCAGGACCAGGAGTTTGTAACCTCCCAGTCTCTGGGAAAGCGTTGCACAGACCTTTCTGCAAGGCCTCCCTGAGATGTCTCATTCTCTGCTCCCTCTGCGACGGCAAGATAAGGTCCGCAACCTTACCCTTGTACAGTGGAGCAAGGAGAGTGGCCAGCCAGTAATGGTCCCTCTCCTTGATCCGAAGAATACGAGGATCCTTCCGCAGGCTTTGCAGGATCAGGGAGGCCATGCAACGTAGGTTAGCTGAGGCATTCGGTCCGGAGTCTTCTGGGTCACTGAGGACGACATGATCGGAAGCCACCTCCTCCCAGCCTTGTACAAGTCCACTGGTTTGTTGGGACTGTAAATCATCCCTAAAAGACTGCTGCTGCTGCTGCTGAGTGCCAGGCTCCACCTCCATGCTCACACAATCCTCCTCCTCCTCCTGTGTGATGGGTGGGAGAGAAGGAACACTGTCTGGATAAAGGGGGCCTTGAGAGGCAAGGAAGTCCTCCTCTTCCTGCCTCTGTTCTGCCTCAAGTGCCCTGTCCATTATCCCACGCAGTGTATGCTCCAACAGGTGGACAAGAGGTACAGTGTCACTGATGCATGCACTGTCACTGCTTACCATCCTCGTGGCCTCCTCAAATGGTGACAGGACAGTGCATGCATCCCTGATCATGCTCCACTGGCGTGGGGAAAAAATACAAGCTCCCCTGACCCTGTCCTGGTGCCGTAGTCGCACAGGTACTCATTGATGGCCCTCTGTTGCATGTGCAGTCGCTGCAGCATGGCCAACGTTGAGTTCCACCTGGTGGGCATGTCACATATAAGGTGGTTCTTGGGCAGATTCAACTCCTTTTGCAGCTCAGCCAGCCGAGCACTGGCATTATACGATCGGTGGAAATGCACACAGACTTTCCTGGCCTGTCTCAGGACATCCTGTAAGCCTGGGTACCTGCCCAAGAACCGCTGCACCACCAGGTTGAGGACGTGAGCCATACAGGGCACATGGGTCAGCTGTCCCTGTCGCAGGGCAGAGAGGAGGTTGGTGCCATTGTCACAAACCACCATTCCTGGCTTAAGCTGGCGTGGCGTCAACCACCTCTCGGCCTACCCCTGCAGAGCTGCCAGAACCTCTGCCCCAGTGTGGCTCCTGTCCCCCAAACACACCAGCACAAGCACGACATGGCATCTTTTTGCCTGCATACTTGCATAGCCCCTTGTACGCCTACGGAGCACCGCTGGTTCCGAGTACAGAGCACTCGAAGAGGCCATGGAGAAAGAAGAAGAGGAGGGGGTGGAGGAGAGAGGTGTGTCACAACCAGTAGTAGCATTTTGGAGGCGTGGTGGCGGAACAACCTCCAACACTACTGCACCTTGTCCTGCATCCCTCCCAGCTGCCAAAAGAGTGACCCAATGGGCCGTGAAAGACAGGTAACGTCCCTGTCCATGCCTGCTGGACCATGAGTCAGCGGTAATATGCACCTTACCGCTGATTGCCCTGTCCAGCGAGGCATGGACATTGCCTTCCACATGCCGGTAGAAAGCCGGAATCGCCTTCCGTGAGAAAAAGTGGCGTTTGGGAACCTGCCAATGAGGAACCGCACATTGAACTAACTCACGGAAGGGGGCCGAGTCTACCAACTGAAAAGGCAGCAGTTGAAGTGCTAGCAATTTAGCCAAGCTAGCATTCAACCGCTGGGCATGTGGATGGCTGGGAGTAAACTTCTTTCGACGGTCCAGCAGCTGGGGCAGGGAAATTTGCCTGGTAGAGTCGGACGTCGGTGTACTGCTAACAGAGTGCCCGCAAGTACTTGGCTGTGACACACCTAATTCTAAACCTTCATTCCTCTCAGAGCAGCTTTCAGAGAGGACTGAAGATATAGTGGGGTTGGAGATCCCAGCTGATGAGGAGCAAGGAGAGGTCCGCTTTGTTCTTTGGTGTGGGTCCTTAATGTGCGCTTGCCAACGAGCTGCATGGCAGGTCGACATATGTCTGGTCATGCTTGTGGTGCCCAAGCGGCTGATGTTTTGGCCACGCGAGATACGCTTGAGACATATGTTGCAAATAGCAGTGGTGCGATCTGATGCACTCGTCTCAAAAAAGGCCCACACCAAAGAACTTTTGTAATAACGTGCAGAGGCAGCGCCCTGCACAGACGGAGCTCTGCGGTGTGATTCAGTTGGTGTGTTGGCCTCTAGCTGGCCTCCAGAGGGCATTCTGCCTCGTTGGACATGTGCCGCCTCCTCCTCCTCCTCCTCCTCCTCCTCTCTCCCTACAGGCACCCACGTGGAGTCAGTGACCTCATCATCCCCTCCCTCTTCACCACAGGGACGTCATGGGGAATTCCCTATGGCTTTCCCCATGAGGTCAGAGGGGGGCGGGGTCACCAGGTGGCCCCGCCCTCCATTATAAAAGACCTGTCAGACGCAGCAAAGCCTCACACAGCGGGAGCCTCCCATTGCGCGAAGCGGCCCAAGAAGAGACCCGGACGCCGTGGAAGAAGATGCCGGACGAGAAGACCAGAGCAAGAAGAAGCGGATCGGAGGAAGAAGATGATGGAAGAAGATGCCGGAAGGAGAAGATGAAGAAACCGAAGGATGAAGAGAGGAAGAAGGAAGACCAGAAGAAAGAAGATTTTAATAAAGGAATTGTCAAAGACCGTCTCCTGTCATTTTTACCATTTTTGACACTTTTTTGGTGAAATGGTAGGTTTCACACAGGGGGGGGGCGGGATCTGGGGGTCCCCTTGTTAAAGGGGGCTTCCAGATTCTGATAAGCCCCCTGCCCGCAGACCCCCACAACCAATGGCCAGGGTTGTGGGGAAGAGGCCCTTGTCCTCATCAACATGGGGACAAGGTGCTTTGGGGGTCTCAGACCCCCAAAGCACCCTCCCAATGTTGAGGGCATGTGGCCTGGTACGGTTCAGGAGGGAGGGGGGGCCGCTCTCGTCCCCCCCTCTTTTCCTGCGGCCTGCCATGTTGTGTGCTCGGATAAGGGTCTGGTATGCATTTTGAGGGGGACCCCACGCCATTTTTTTTGGCCGGGGTTCCCCTTAAAATCCATTCCAGACCTCAAGGGTCTGGTATGGATTTTGAGGGGGACCCCACGCCATTTTCTTTTTTGGCTGGGGTCCCCCTTAATATCCATAGCAGACCTGAAGGGCCTGGTTATTGAATTTGGGGGGACCCCCATGCTTTTTTTTTTTTTTTTTTATCAATGACTTTTTTTTTTTATGAATGGCTTTCAATGAATGACTGTTCTCTGTGTTATGGGAGCCGTCAATTCATTAGCCGCGAGTGATTTTAAATAGCTTTTTTTCCTGCAAAAATGACACTTTGCGCAGGGACAGTTCTAAGCACAGGAAACATGCGCCCCTTCACAGGCATACTATAGACACCCCCAGGTACGAAATTTAAAGGAATATTACACTTTTATTGTTTCACTTTAAGCATTATTAAAATCACTGCTCCTGAAAAAACGTCAGTTTAAAAAAAAAAAAAAAAAAAAATTTGCATTGATACATGTCCCCTGGGGCAGGACCCGGGTCCCCAAACACTTTTTATGACAATAACATGCATATTAGCCTTTAAAATTAGCACTTTTGATTTCGAACGTTCGCATCCATTGTAACTAATAGGGTTCTTATGTTCGCACGGACTTTAGGTCCGTTCGTGGGTTCTGGTGCGAACCGAACCTGGGGGTGTTCGGCTCATCCCTAGTGTTCAGTATCAGTTTCTAATAATATTGATTACTTGTCCTACTGCACACCTGTCTGCATATACTCCCTATGGTAATCATTGAATTCTCAGTTTCATGTGCATATTGACTGATATCTATTGTCATCCTTTATATCTGAATTGCCACAGTGTTTATTGTACTAACTATCTTTTTAGTAAATTTCCTAAGTAGTTAATTGACAACTTGTGTGAGACTCTATCTATTACTACAGCTGGTGAAGTGATGTGTCCCAAAGTTACGGTAAATACACTGTGTAGTGAATCATCACTGTAATCTTTTGTTCAGTTATATTGTATGTGTGGCTCTCATTTACAACATTACAAACTTCCCAGAAAAATGTAAACTGAGGTGTCAGAGGTGAGAGAGGATTTGCAGAGTCGGGATAGCCAGTGGGGTTTAGAGTCAATCAGCAGCCCCTATGGGGGTACCGCTACACCTGCATAAGCATTTTTTTATTTTTTGCTAAAGGTGAACTAACCCTTTAAATTATAGTACAATTTGTTTTGGACTTATACCCCGTACACACGGTCGGAAATTCCGACGGAAAATGTCCGATCTGACCATGTTGTCGGAAAATCCGACCATGTGTGGGCTCCATCTGACTTTTTCCGTCGGAAAGAATTAGAGATCCTGCTCTAAAATTTTCAGACAACAAAATCCGATCAGACTTTTTCCGATCGTGTGTAGAGAATTCCGATGGACAAAGTAGCACGCATGCTCAGATCAAATTAGGAGACCAAACCTATTGGCTAATTGCCTCTACGTAGTTCCGTCGTACGCAACGAACGTCACCACGTTCAGAATGATTGGATTTTCCGTCAACTTTCTCCGACCGTGTGTATGCAACATCAGTGTTGGACAAAATCCGTCGGAAAAAATCCAATGGATTTTGTGGTCGGAGTTTCCGACCGTGTGTATGGGACATTCGATTTAAATTTCAAGCTCTGAGGTTTGCTATTGTGTCCATCAGAACTGCCCACACGTGCTACAATCTTACCATACAATCAATTAAGATTTTATGGAATCTAAAGTTGGGTGGGCTCATATCTAGTGCATTGATAAGATTTGAATGAGGTTGAATGAAACAATGATCAAAAAAAGTAATTTTTTTGGTAGGCATAAGCAGAATTCACATTTAATACAATCTGATTATACAATCTCTATTATGACGCGTACACACGACCGGTTTGTCCCTCATAATAAACTCTGACGGTTTATCCAACGGAGTTCCGCTGAAACGGACTTGCCTACACACGATCACACCAAAGTCCAATCGTTTAGCATGTGGTGACATACAACACGTACGACGGGACTGGAAAAAGGAAGTTAAATAGCCAGTAGCCAATAGCTGCCCTTGCATAGTTTTTGGTCCAACGGAACAGCAGACGAACGGTTTTCCCGCTACGAATTGATTCCGTCTGAAAGATTTAAAACATGTTCTATTTCTAGGTCCGTCATCATTTAAAAAAAAAAAAAAAAAAAAGTCAGCTGAAGCCCACACACGATCAGAATATCCAATGAAATGATTCCTGTAAGGAAACGTGGGAAGTGTAGAGTTACCCTTTAAGATTTAATAATATTGTACAAAGATGTTTTTCTGTAGAAACTCACTCTAACTCTGTTTATCTTACACTCACACTTTCTCATAACAAGTTTACTCTGTAGAAAGTGTGTTTCTCCCGTTCTGGCGTGTTTACCAGAAAATGCTGAGAACCTTGTCAAGGACATATATTGTGTGGGACATTTTTAGAGTAAATTGTGACGTTGAGTCTGAAGGCAGAAATATTATGAATGTCTTGCAGATCAATATGCTTTGTAACAAAATGCTTGAATGTGATTGGTTGTTCATGGGGCGTTCTCTCTATGCAACCCGCAACCCCCCTCTTTGATTATTGCATATACTCTGTATAGCTGAAAAAAAGTAAATGTATTCTTTGATCAACCACATACGGTGTATGGTGTCTTTTTGCCTGTCCGGACAGACAGGGGGAGGGGGGAGAGAGTTTTTCCATTGACCGTAAAAGTCCAGCTGAGGGAAAGAGGAGCTGAGAGGGACATTACAGAAAACCTAACAGATGGTACCAGAAGTGGGGTACATTTGAACAGGTAAGCTTTCTTTAAAATTACTTTTTCAAAGTATTTTTGAACAGCTTACTCTGTCAATGTTATAACCCATCACATTATAGAACTCAAGGCATAATCAATTAGCTAATTAGCTTGCCTGAGAGATAGGGACATTAAGCAGGGATGCCGGTCTAGGATCCCAGGAGAATTATAACACAGCTCATAAATAGGGATCCCTGACGAGGTTTACCAGGGTCCTGGGTATTAATATAAAAGAATGGAATATACCTGTCGAGGATTCCGGGTTCCCAGGTATCAAAATATAGGGGACAAGGATACCTCGCTAAATTGGCCAGGATCCCTCCCATATATTGTATTAATACCATAGGAGGTTGAAAACCTTGTTTTTAACCAGAAGGACTGGTCATTGGAAACCTCTAAATCACATTAATGTCATATTTGAAATAATGTTTAAGTGTTTTTGGCAGGATGCTGCCCAGTGTTTAACAGGCCTATTATTTGTGTATAAGGGATCAAATACTTATTTGGTTGCTAGTATTCCCGGAGGTTATTACCAGGTTTAATATACATAATAGTTTTGTGTTCCAGGGACGGGGTCTTTGATACATTGTGACAACAGGGACGGTGTAACATTTTTCAGGGGTAATAGATTGGTGAGGCTAACTTTTGATCAAAACATGCTATGTGAATAATTCCTTTTGCCACTGACATCTCTTGCGCAGGGGAAGTCAGGTGCAAATTTTGGATATTTTGGCGTTTTGCCAACAAGGGTTCAAATGCTAATATCTCACCAACCGTAATGGATAGTGGGAAATTATTTGCGGCATTAGTATTACAGCAATTGAAAGTACTGTTTAAACCTATTGACACTTTGCCAATAAATTTGAAATATAAATAAAAATAGTTTGGTTATAAGAATAAGGAAAGTAATAACGTACAAAGCTTGCTTATAATCAGGGGAACCTCTGGCCAAAGGGAGTGTTATTTTGGCATTTTGCCAAGAAATAAAACTTTTACATTTCAAGAAGCTTTAACTGTTAAAGATGTCATAGGTACTATTGAATGTGGAACGGGTGAAATTTTTGTAGCTTGTCCTAAGTCATTAACTGTATGTTCTGCAGATGATGTGTATAAATAGAGTTATAATATAAAGTAAAGTATAAGAATTGTAAACATGGGAAATCTGCCGGGAAAGGGAGGTTCAGAAGGTAAGCCGGATCAGCCCACTCCTTTAGATTTCGTGTCTGGAAACTATGGAACATATTATACTGAACCCTTCTGGAAAAACATATTGACCAGAGCACATGCTCTACAAATTGCGGGGCTAAGTGAGTGCGGACCATGTCCTGCAGAGGAATGGGAAGAAGTCACTAAAATGTGTGGCCAACATAAGCAGTATAATTATCCACTGTTTCCTTATGATAAAGAATATATGACTAAATGTTATACAATGTGGTGTAAAGCATTAAAAGAGTATAAGAAGCGATTCCCTCATCCATTAGATAAGCTTCATCCTTCCTTAGACAAGTCCCCAAAAAAAACAAGACTTGCCTCTAACCCTGTCCAACCCCCTTGTTATGACATAGGAGATTCAGAGGATTATGTGCGTTTGGCACCAGTACCTCCGCCACCCCATGCTATGATTAAAACAGATGAGGAAAAGCCAAAGGAAAAACTTTATCCTTCAATGGAATTGACTATGGGAGATCCAAAAGTGACCCAGGTAATTAAATTTTTTTTTCAAATTTAAATCTTTATTTATTTCTAGGAAGAACAAGGCATACAATTTACCATAACTTAACAACTCATATATTATTCGTATCTATGAATACACCTCTAATATTCAATTAGGTCATTTCCCAAACATATAACCCCCTACAGTAGGTACCATCGGTTCCACTGTCGTTTTCTGATTTCTTAAATAAAAGAAATAATAATAAAATGGGATATCCACTACCTTTACCCTACGCCCGAGCTTTCTCAAGCTCCGCCCTAGGATTCCTCTTTATATATTCATAGGGTGTTAGGCCTTGTCTTACTCCTATATTTTATTACCCACAACACAAAATTAACCTAATCAATAACCCCTACCCTAACCCCGCCCCCCCCCCCCCCCCCCAAAAAAAAAAAAAAAAAAAAAAAAAAAAAAAAAAAAAGGAAGAAAAGGGCCTACCTCTCTCCCTCCCCCCCCTCCACCTCCCCCCGTCTCTCTCCCTCCTTCCCTCCTCCATAAGCATCCCCAGTTTTCCTGTCTATTTTCAGTCATCCAGGTTTATATCTATAAGATTTCTCCCCTCCTCTGAGTTAATATAAAGATTCCATGAAGACCATGTTTCCAGATATCTCCCTCTTTTCTGTCGAGATGACCATACCAGATCCTCCATATAATTCAATTGCTCTACCTTTTTAAGCCACATTCCTACTGATGGTGGTTGTGTCTGCTTCCACCTAAGTGGAATACAAGACTTAGCTGCGTTTAGGAGATGGCATAGAACCGTTCTCTTGTATATTTTAGTAGAGCTTTTCGTATCCTGTAATAGAAAAAAGGACGGATCTTCTGGTAATTCTTGTTCGCTAAATTTTTGAGAGATTCTCCTTACTTCTTTCCAGAAATCCCTTACTCTAGAACAAGTCCAAAAGATATGTACTATCGTCCCCTTTTCTTCTCCGCATCGCCAGCACCTATCTGATATCTCCGGGTAACATCTATGCAATAATACTGGAGTACGATACCATCGCGACAAGATTTTAAAGTTGGTCTCCTGTGTTCTTATACAGATTGAGGATCCAAATATGTTGCCTATTATTTTCTTACACTGCTCCTCCGAAAATGTTTGGTCTAGGTCTCTTTCCCACTCCCTAAAAAAGGGCAATCTAAAATCCTCCGAAGGTGCCACTAGCAACGCATAGATCCTAGATAGGGTGTGATGTAGAGTCCCCTTCGCATTACAATACCTCTCAAATGGTGTTAGCGGGCGATCGTAGCCTCCTATTGGTTTTAGTGTGTTCAAAAAATGTTTCAACTGTATCGCACGCCACACATCCAAGTGGGGTACTGTTGATCCCCTTGTCATCGCCTGTATCGTAGGCCATGTTCCATTTATCAAAAAGTGCATAGCTTGAAATATCCCTTGTTCTATCAGTACTCTAAAATTTCCATCCCTTAATCCTGGCTCAAATTGTGGATTTCCCAGTATTGGAAATAGGGGAGAAGCTATTGTCGACAGTTTGCCTTCCACAAATAGTCTATGACTCATCTTTAAAGTAGGTCCTATCAGTGGATGTACTTTACTGAGATCGGGAGTTCTCTATAGCACCAAGCAGCTCTTTGCAGTATCACCTTACTTTGCGCCTGTTCCAGACCCGGCCACATCTTCCATTCCCCGTGTCTGCTCCAATCTATCAGTCGGCACAGAAGTGCCGCCTGATAATATTTGTACAGATCGGGTATAGCTAAACCCCCAAACTTTTTAGGTAGATTCAATAGAGATCTACTGATTCTTGGGCGTTTATTTGCCCATATAAATCTAGTCAATAGGGAGTGTATTTGCTTAAAATAATTTCTGGGTATATCAATCGGTAATGCTTGAAACAGGTATAGGAACTTCGGGAGAATGCTCATTTTAATAATATTACACCTCCCAAACCATGAAAAAAGCCCTTTCTGCCATTTACCAAGAAGATTTTGCGCGTTATATAATAATGGAGGGAAGTTAAGTTTGTACGTACATGAGAGGTCTGACGGGATAAGAGTTCCCAGGTATTTCAAGGCCTGGTCTGACCACTTTATTTTATAGCTTAACTTCAATGTTCTCAATATCTCTTTCGGGATCATTACTCCCATAGCTTCAGATTTTGATAGGTTAATCTTGAAATCTGATAGAGCACCATAAGCCTCTATTTCTTTCAAGAGGTTGGGTAGTGAAACTATTGGGTTAGTTAACGAAAATAACATATCATCCGCGTAAGCCGAGGTCTTATATTGCCTACCCCCTATTGATAAGCCTCTTATATCTGGGTTTGATCGGATTTTACACAGTAGGGGTTCTAAAGTCAAAACAAATAAAATTGGGGACAGGGGACATCCCTGTCTAGTCCCGTTCTTAACCCTAAATGGTTGAGATACAACTCCGTTCACTTTTACCTGAGCAGTTGGGTGGGTATAGATACTTGAAATCCATCTAAACATGTTGTTTCCCAATCCTATCTGTTTTAATACTGAAAACATAAAATGCCAATTTATACGATCAAAGGCTTTCTCTGCGTCTGTCCCCAAAAATAAACATGGAATTTTATGGGAATTAGCTACGTGGACTAAGTTCAAAGATCTGATCGTATTGTCCCGTGCTTCCCGCATCTGAACGAACCCTACCTGATCCTGATTAATCAGGGAGGGTAGGTATTGCTGAAGTCGTGTCGCTAAAATTTTTGAAAACAGCTTCAGATCCGTATTTAAAAGGGATATTGGCCTATAACTTCCACATTGCATTGGATCTTTACCCTCCTTAAGTAGAATTGTTATTAGGGCCTTCAACGTATCGTCGTGAAACAAGCTTGTATCTCCCATTCCATTGTATAGTTTAACCAATTGGGGCCCTAAGATAGAGAAAAGGAGTTTATAGTACTGGGCCGTAAACCCGTCTGGGCCGGGGGCTTTGCCTATTTTTGCTAGGTCTACTGCTTGTTGGACTTCCTCCAGAGTAATTGGTCTTTCCAATTCTTGTTGCGCGGTAAATGTCAATCCAGACATTCCAGAAGCGGCTAAATATTCATCAATCGCCTGTTGGTTTAGAGAATTTGAGTCTAAATTATACAAGGATGAATAAAAGTCTTTAAATTTCTCTGCTATATCTCTTGGCAATACATATTTTCGATCTTCACTTCCCATAATTGAAGGGACATAAGTTCTTACTTGCTGCTCCCTCAAGGCGTTAGCAAGTTGTTTACCGCATTTATTCCCATATTCATAGCTCTGTCTTCGTCCTATTTGTATTGCTCTTTTAGCTTTATACATAAGTAAGTCTGTAGTATGTCTCCGTGCCGTCAATAACTCCCGTTCTAACTCTGTATTCGGGACTCGCTTATGTAAGGTTTCTAGGCGGTGTATATCTGCCATTAGAGCTGTTAATTTAGCCTCTCTCTCTCTTTTAATCCTAGCCCCATGCTTGATCAACACTCCCCGGATCACTGCTTTGTGTGCTTCCCAGATAACACCGGGGTTGCATTCGGGCGTGTCATTAGTCTGGAAATACCATGTTGCCTCTTTACGGACCTCTTCTATAACCCTGGGGTCTTGTAAGAGGCTTTCATTTAGTTTCCACAAAGCAGGGCCGGGGCGTTGAGTATCTGATAGTGTATATTTCAAAAAAATTGGTGCGTGGTCCGACCACGTAATCTTCCCAATATTAACTTCCTCTATTGCATGTGCTTGGTTATGTACAGTAAAAAAAGTCTATCCGGGAATAAGTTTTATGCGGGGTTGAATAGAAAGAATAATCTCTTTCTCCGGGATGAAAGAGGCGCCAAGTGTCCACTAATCTGACTCCGTATAGCATCTTCAAGATTCGTTTCCGAACCTTCAGAGGTGCAGCCGAGGTCCCTGCTGAAGTGTCCTCCCTTGGTACTAAAGGAATATTCAGATCTCCCCCCATGATAAGCTGCCCTTCTAGTATACCCATAGTCTTATCCAAGAATTTCCTAAAAAAGATATCCTGTTGTAGGTTTGGGGCGTAAAAGGAAGCAAGTGTCACTCCTACCTCCCCAATTTTCCCCTTGAGGATCAGGTATCGCCCCTCGGCATCTATCAGAGCCTCTGTACATGACCATGGAATCTTATTAGCAATCAAAATGGACACCCCCTTTGACTTAGTCATGGGGTTAGTAGCATGGTAGCCTATTGGGAAAAATCCATTTCTAAGTAGAGGAAGCTTATTCTCTCTAAAATGAGTTTCCTGGATAAAAGCTATGTCAATTTTTAACTGTTTTAACTCCTGTAGCAACACACGCCGCTTTTCAGGGGTATTCAGTCCCTTAGCGTTGACTGATACTACTGAGAGGGAATCCATCTCTCTCCTCAGGCCCGAAACGGACCGAGGAGAGAGCCTCCAGCGGGGAGAGAGGAGGAGGGGGGAGGGGGAGAGAGAGAAGAGAAAAAAAAAAAAAAAAAAAACCAAACCAAAACAGAAAAAAAAAAAAAACCCAAAGAAACCCCTACACCCCCCGACTAGCACCCCCAGCAGAGGTCGCACTTCTGCTCCCTCTCCCGGTGGGTCAAAGCTTATTAGCTTTATACACTCGTTCCTCCTACGACTTATCTCCTATGTGAGTGTTTACCTATTCAGGGAATAAGGTTGAGCATGACCCCATGAGGGGAGTCCCCGACTACCCCCGACAACTCCTATTAATCTCGTTGAGGTTTGTTACATTGCAACATTGGTGCCTTTTTATACTCAAGGTTACAGCCTTACCATAATTAATACATTCTATTCACAGCGCCCCACATCAGTTTATTCATAGTTAAACTTTTTACCTAAAAAAAAAAAAAAAAAAAAAAAAAAAAAAAAGACAAAAAGGGGAGAAGGGGGGGGGGGGGAAGGAACCCATTGGGCATCCTATGACCGAAACCCTCTACATGTATAAAGGGCCTAGATCAAAGACCCCCTCGAACTGTCTCCCTTTTTTTTGTCCTTTTCATCTCTCTCAAAAAAGGGTATAGTGGAGAAGAAGAGGGCAAAAGAGTTTTTCCTTTCCCTTTTCATTTCTTTTAATCCCTCCCCTTCTTAAAAAAAAAAAAAAAAAAAAAAAAAAAAAAAAAGAAACGTCCCACACGGAAATACATCCTGTATTACAGCTCTTACCCATTATTACTAAATCCCGTTACTACGGGTATATCTTCCCCCCTCCCAACCCCCCCCCCCCCCCTTTGCCCAAGTGAGCCACTCCTTATATAATAATATGTGGATACCTTATATTCTAACCTAATTCCCTGTGTCCCTATGTTAACCTATTGGTGTATCTTAGTGATCTTAGTAATCTCCTTACCCTATAAAATGTGTTTCCTTTATATGCACTGTAATATATACTGCCATATATGAAAAAAAAAAAGAAAGCAAGAAACAAAAAAATAAAAATAAAAACCCAACAGCAAAAAAAAAAAAAAAAAAAAAAAGTGGGGAGCTCTTTCCCCCTAAGTGCAATACAGAGTGATGCAGAGCGAGTGGTATGGTGCGAATTAGCCAACGGAAGCAGTGAGGACAGTGAGGACGTGAGCCATACAAACCCCCTACCTTCTGCCCTCTGCCCTCCGACCTCCACGCCAACTCCGGGCGCAGGAGACGAGCCTGACGAGGTGCGGATACTGCAAGGGAGACCCGAGCAAGCAGAAACAGCTGACAGAGTAGCTACAGCTACAGCTACGTGCAGAGAGACCTAGCCGGCGTGCGGTTCAAAGGGATTGAGAGGAGTTGGCCGACTCAGCTGTTTTAGGGGGGAGGGTCGGATTACTGTTGTGAAACTGCCAGAGCGTTCGATTGTGCTTGACTGTAACAGACTAAGGTACTAGTGGTGCAGTGTGGCGGTATGCACTCGGGGAGACAGCGGGTGACCAAGACCTCCCGCAAAGCGGCTAAAGCCGCCAAAGATCTGACCAGAGAGCAACCACAGATTGGGCAGTATTTCATACCATCACAAGGGCAGGATACAACACCGGACACAACACTGGAAATACAGGGAGAGGCGAGGGAAGCTACAATGGAAAAAGTGGAGGGTCCTGAAGAGAACCTGCCAGCACCAGTGCCTGCATTATTGTCACAGATACAAAGGACTGTAAGGAGGAGTATGGAAGCACTGCAAATTGCCCCGCAGACCTCCCAGGGGATCTCTCAGAAAGTGGTGGTGGATGGATGCCTTGGTGGGGGTGCTGAGCAAGGAAGTCTGAGAGGAAAGGTAGAAGACTTAAAGATACTGATACAGGCTCTCCCCACTAAGGCAGATATAGAGGCCTTGATCATCAGAATAGAGGAATCACATCTGAAAGAATCGCAGCAGGTGCGGCTTGAGGTACATGGGCTAACGGAGCGTGTAGCGGAAGGGGAAAAAACTTCACAGGGCCTGGAACAGCGCGCAGCGACTTTGGAGCAGAGAGTAGCCGACCTGGAAAAAGATAGATCTGCGCAGTCAGACACTACAGTAGCATTACAGTTACAGATGGAGGTACTCGAAGACAGAAGCCGTCGGTGCAACGTGCGGCTCCGGGGAGTCCCAGAACCTGTAGGCGCAGAAAATCTACATGATACGGTAATGTCTATTTTTCAACTTATGTTAAAGGAGGGGGTACCCCCGAATATGGAGATTGACAGAGTTCATAGAGCCCCAGGTCCCATGTTTAAAGACCCAAGTCGCCCGAATCACCCCCGTGATGTTACATGTCGTTTACATTATTTTACACACAGAGAAGCGATTCTGAGGAAAGCATGGGAGATGGGCGTAATAGACTTTAAAGGTGAGCAGTTGAAAATCCTCCCGGACCTATCTAGAGCCACTTTGCGGCGGAGATCGTTATTGCGCCCAGTACTAGATAAGATACGGGAAGGGGGAGGTACATACCGTTGGAGATTCCCGGTGTCAGTTTTCATACGGAAGGGGGGCGCCTCATTCTGGCTCCGTTCTAAATTAGACCTTCCGGACTTTTTTTCATTTCTGGGAGTAGAGCCATTCCCGGTAAGGGACTGGCTGCAGGCCCTACCACAGAGCTTTGACCGCAAAGAGTCCAGGTCCAGCTCTAGGCCAAGAGACTAGACTGATATAAACCAGATCAACTAAGCCTTGGAGTTTACTGAAAGAGACTATTAACAGTGCCGAATTATAAATTTTTTTTTTTTTTTTTTTTTTCTCCCCCGTCTCAGAGACAGTTGCGTTGATAATACACTTCCAGGGGATAGAGTGTTAGACTGTGCAGAAAACGGGACTAGACACATAAAACATTTATGCATAAATAATTGATTATGGAAAGTGTATGAAGATAAACGTATGGACGGTGTATAGAAAACGTCAAAGTGGACAGAAGAGGAGTGGACTGATTAGTTATGGGGGGTTTTTTTTTTTTTTTTTTTGTGTCTTTAGGGGTTTAAATCCCCTTTCCCTTTTTTTTTTTCTTTATTTTTTTTTTTTTTTAGGGGGGGGGGGGGGAGGGGGGGAAGGAAATAACAACATAATAGTATGTTTTCAGTGTATTAATTGTACCATGTAGATTGAGTGTAATGGACGAGGGGGGTGGAGGTGGGGAGGGAAGCGATAAAGGGAATATGTATATATATGTATACTGTGTAAGAAATAAGAAGAGATGAGAGTCCGGATACTGGCATAGGTATAGGTATGGACCACTCCCCTGCTCTATAGCATGGGGGGTCCAGACAAAGGGGGTACTGGGGAGAGAGGAAGAGGGGTAGACTTAGTAAACAATTTCTTTATTTTATTTTTTTTCCTCCCCTTTTACACACACACACACACACACACACACACACACACACACTAGTACACGAGTACATTAACTACACAATTTTCTTTGTTTTTTTTTTTTTTTTTACACGAACACACTAGTATACGTGCACACTAATTACACAACCTTTTTTTTTTTTTTTTTTATTAATTATTTTTATTTTTTCTCTAAATAATTAGAGATCATCTTGGGCGGGAGAGGGTGGTATTGCTATCCTCACTGACTGCCCCTTATGTCTAAAGGGAAGAGACCTTGTGTCTTCATTAGGGGTAACATTAAATTTGACCTACAAGGGGGAATGACTGCCAAATCAGCAACATGTGACTTGACCATGCCAAAAAGAAAAGATTTGATGTTTTACTTTATGATCATATATGCAGCATTAGAGACTCACCCAATATGGGCAAAGTCAAAGACAGACGTAAGACATGTCAAATGCACTCCTTATGTCCCTACTTTCAAACCAAACATCATACCATTCTTTCAGAAACAATACCACCGTCATGCTGACGAAGTACAGGGTACACCACAGATCACCACATATATGCAGAAAGGCATTCTAAAACCCATTATCAGTCCCTGGAATACACCCATTCAGTAAAGAAAGCCAGCGGTGAGTGGAGGCTAGTACAGGATTTGGGGGGGGGGGGGGTGAACAAAGGTATTTAACCACTTCCACCACTAGTCTCAGACATCAAGTGAATTTTTATAAACATCCCTGCTTCCTCCACTGTATATACGGTACTAGACTTGTCCAATGCTTTCTTTAGCATTGATGTTCACAAGGATTTCCAAAGGATCTTTGCCTTTGCCTGGGGCTCGGGCCAACTGACTTGGGCCCGTCTTCCTCAAGGCTGTGTGGACAGTCCTGCAGCATTTTCCATGGTGTTAAAACTAACCCTGGATGACTGGGTGCTCCCACAGGGATCAGTACTCCTGCAATATGTAGATGACCTACTGTTATGTAGTGAGAGCGGGGCACAGTGTGCAGAAGACTCTGAAAGCCTGATGACTCACTTATCTCTTGAGGGTCACTTGGTGTCTCGCAAAGAGATCCAGTGGTGCAGGGAAAGGGTGGAATACCTAGGATGTATTATCTCAGGCGGGACCAGGCAAGTGTCCCCAGAAAGAGTCAAGACTCTGACCTGTCTTGGCCCACCCAAAGATAAGGCAGCGCTCCTTTCTTTTCTTGGCTCAATTGTCTACTGCAGGCAGTGGATCCCAGATTGTTCTTTTTATGATTCAATCCTTGCGCCCCTCTACTGCAGCCACTGCCCCCAAGCAGTTGTACACTGAGGAAATGACACGGGCCTTATTACAGTCTTTGGCCAGTGCTCCGGCACTAGGTTTACCAGATCATAAGAAATCCTTTGTGCTTTACTGTATAGTCAGGGGCCCTGCGCTGGCTGCCGCGCTGGCCCAAGCGCATGGTACCCACTACCGACCCGTGGCTTATCTATCCAAAAAAACTCCCCGTTCAGGTACAAGGAATGCCAGCTTGCCTACAAGCTGTTGCTGCCTGTGCTATGGCAGTAAAAGAAACATTCAAAATCACTTTAGGAACTGATACTACATTGTACACAACACATACTGTAGTGCACCTTTCACAAAACATTTCTACATCTACTGACTACATAAATGTTTTTGTTGACGGCAGCTGTTCTAGACCAAATGATAACACCTACAAGACTGGCTATGCTGTAGTGACTTTACCAAACATGATATTAGAAGCAAAACCACTAGCAGCGACTTCAGCTCAGCAGGCAGAGCTCTATGCTATGACTTGTGCCTGTCAGTTATTCAAAGGACAAAAAGTAAACATTTACACTGACAGTAGATACGCTTTTGAGGTCGTTCCCGACTATGGTGTTATCTGGAAGGTCCGCAGATACAAGACAGTGGATAATAAGCAAATCTCAAATCAAGTCTGGGTAGAGGATTTAAGTGCACTTCATTTACTTTCAAAAATGAATGTCATAAAAGTAAAAGGTCATTCCTATGACAAATCTGATGCTACTAAGGGAAACAACTTAACAGACAGAGCAGCCAAAATTGCTGCTGAGGAGGTAATCAACCCTCCAATTGTTTTCTACAGATTTTTCGTCCCCAAGTTTCCCAGCCCGAGCCAGAAGAAAGCTCAATTGTCTGACATTACCTGTTGGGAATCACATGGTTTGACACACAACCCGGACGGCTTGTGGTCAAACAAGGAGGGGATTATGGGTATTCCAGAAACAGTAGCCCCTTTGATTATCTAGATGGCCCCGGACACATAGGTAAGAAACCCCTACAGCAAATGTATAACCAGAATTTTTGCACCAATTCCACTCACCTATTGATTGAACAACTAATTGATTCCTGCTTAACTTGTGTCCAGAATAATGTTCAGGGACACTTACCAGCGCCCTTAGGCCCATTACAAGACTTACAGATTGATTTTACACACATGCCCAAACAGAAAGGTAATATCAAATATCTTTGCGTAATAATACGCCATTTTCCCTCATGGCCGGAAGTTATTCCCGTAATAGGAGAGCCCGCAGGGATAGCCACCAGGTGTTTGGTCCATCATTGGATTAGCAGGTTTGGTCTGACAAGCTACCATATACTCTGACCAAGGGCCCGCTTTTACAGCAAAACTTACCAAAGAGTTAGTGAGAGTTCTGGGGATACAATGGAAGCTCCACATCCACTATCACCCCCACAGTGCAGGAGTAGTGAAGAGAGTGAATAGAAACATTAAAGACAAATTGAAAAAGGCCACACAAGGTACCATGAAGAACTGGCTTCATTTTCTTCCCGGGGTGCTCTTCCAGATAAGGACCACCCCCCCCATGCTAGGACAGGACTGTCCCCCTTTGAGATCCTCATGGGAAGACCCGCTTAAAGAGCCCCTAAGATAGGCGAGGAATCTAACTTATATTTCTTACAGGAAGAGCACGTGAAATATCTGGTAAGTAGCCTTGCTGAAACTTATGACAAGGTTGCTGTCACCTTTCTTCCTCTTTCCACAGAACCAACACATCCTTTCGTCCCGGGGGATAAAGTACTGATCAAACAACTTGCAGTCTGCAAACAACCAGGCCCCGTCTTCCAAGGTCCATTTGAAGTCCTCAAGGTCTCCAGGACAGCAATACTGATGGTTCAAAGCCCGCAATGGATCCATGCATCAAGGTTGAAGAAGAGCCCACAGATAAAGGAGACAGGAAAGGAAATGGAGGAGCCCCCACCAATAACTGCACAAGGAGAGACTCAGCCACTATTGCCCCATGCCCCCTCTCACAAAACCTCTTAACCCCCCCCCAAACCATTCTTACCATAGACTCTCCCCGTGAGCCAAGAAAATGCACCACCTGGACAGTCTTTCTTTTTTCAATTGTAATGACCATCACTGTATTCTTGCTCTTATTTTTTGGGTGTTGGCTAAACTCCTCGTGCGGGATGGGGGAGGGTACTGTTGTAGTGAAGGCCAGAGCAGCATACATGGAAAGGAGTCAAACTTATCCATGCTGTACCAAGGTAGCAACTCAAATGTCTGCAGCTCAGGCTGCATCAATCACTGATTATCATTATCAGAGGTGACTCATGTGACATGACAGATATAATATTTTTGGCCACTCATGAAGGGAAGAACAAAACATGGTGTATGAATCCACAATTCAGGGCCACACAAACAATAGTTAAGAGGCTTACAGAAGTAAAGATGTTAGAGAAGGGTATTAACCCAGTAAAGCCAAGAAACCCAGTAAAGCAAACCCCCCCACCCGAGCAACCACAAAAAGGAAAATACCCAAATCTAACCTTGATAGTAAAAATAATGGAGCTGAACTAGACCCAGAGACCTATTCAGTCCCTGACACTATTCCCCCATCATTTTATTATGATGCATGCTTTTGGGAGGAAACAGAACCATTCCAAATGCTGGGTGTGCTCCCATATGGGCACAGGCCGCCATTTAGTACCTATGGTTGGAAGGCCTATCACCCTAGAGCAGTTGCTAAATACCACCCAGGAAGTCCCTATTATAAATACCACTCCCATGAATAAACCCCTTTTGTTTACTGGATACACAAGAAAACCCCAGTTCTGTTTCCTAAACGGGGCAGGAAAATGGTTGTACAAATGGTAAGTTCTGCAGAGATACCCAAGTTAATTTTACCATGTTAAACTTACCTCTGGCCCCTGATGGAACAATAGACATAGAGGGTTTAGCTACTTTTAATATCCTGGACCCTGATGAAAGGATAGGTAACATGTCCCTATATGACATATGTAAATGTGAAAGGGGATCCAACAATCCACAGGTTACTGAATGGATAAACAGCACACACATGGACAGCCCCTGGATAAGGCAAGGGGGGGATAGCATTCCCTCTTTGGGGGATTGGATGTGTTTAGTGGGATTAAGGTCAAGACTTAGCCCCCCCCAAAGTGGTTCAAGCCCCTCATGTTCCCCATGGATGGATGGTCTGTTGTGGACTATGGTGCCATACCACCGTCCCTTACCCTATGGACATAAAAACTTCAGGTTGGTGTACTCTTGTGGAAATGATCCCTCTAATGGGGACCACAGGGTCAGACACACTTGTGTCCATGAAACCTGCCCACGGTCACCTTGAATTTGGCAGACACAAGAGGGAAATAACCACTTGGTGGGACAAAGTCTTTGCATCCTTCGGTGGGGTGGGCGTATACAATGCCCTCACAAAGGTAGATGGATTTGGGATGTTAATGGATTCATGGATGAATGCCACAGCAATAGATATAGGATTACTCAATGAAAAACTTAGGAAGGTATTATTTGAACAAGAGATAATTAAACAAAGGCAAGTGTGACCTAACCGGGAATAAAACCCTATGCTGCACATACATGAACAATCTTACAAAGCCGTCTGAAGATTTAGAAATCCCAGACTATGACATTATTAGAGGTCACAATGAAGAAAGGGCAAAATTGCAGGACCAAATGAGATGTATGGGGGACTCATGGAATCCCTTTTCAGGTATAGGAGGATGGTTCGGTTCTATTTGGGAAAACATTATGTATTTCTTTAAGAAAGCGGGTATGATACTTCTCATGATACTTATTTTAGCTCTGGCCATTTATGTGACAATCAAATTGATGTTCTGCCTGATGAGAAAAGTAGCAAAATCAAAGAACCCAGTTGATAAGTCTGAAACAACCATGACCATGTTCTACTCAGGACATAGGTGGTACAGTGAGTGATCTGCGGAGACTTTTTTTTAAGTCTCCTATGATCAAAGGAGGGATTGTAAGGAAACGTGGGAAGTGTAGAGTTACCCTTTAAGATTTAATAATATTGTACAAAAGATGTTTTTCTGTAGAAACTCACTCTCACTCTGTTTATCTCACACTCACACTTCCTCATAACAAGTTTACTCTGTAGAAAGTGTTTCTCACGGTCTGGCGTGTTTACCAGAAAATGCTGAGAACCTTGTCAAGGACATATATTGCGTGGGACATTTTTAGAGTAAATTGTGACGTTAAGTCTGAAGGCAGAAATATTATGAATGTCTTGCAGATCAATATGCTTTGTAACAAAATGCTTGAATGCGATTAGTTGTTCATGGGGCGTTCTCCCTATGCAACCCCCCTCTTTGATTATTGCATTAACTCTGTATAGCTGAAAAAAGTAAATCTATTCTTTGATCAACCACATACGGTGTATGGTGTCTTTTTGCCTGTCCGGACAGACAGGGGGGAGAGAGTTTTTTCCATTGACCGTCAAAGTCCAGCTGAGGGAAAGAGGAGCTGAGAGGGACATTACAGAAAACCTAACAATTCCCATCTGACTTTTTCTGCCGGAAAGTCCGACCGTGTGTAAATATAATAATTTCTTAGGTTTGCACTCTGCATAGTTATTGGTTTATCTTACACAATGGTTATATTATCAAACTATATGGCGGCAAGTTTAATGCTGAACATACACATTGCAATCTCATCTTTAAAGAACATTTTACTTCTTGGTTGTAAATACACGTTATTTTTGTAACATTTAAAATAGACATATATTTCATTTTTTCGCTGGGCAATCGGGAACCAGTGTAGGGTTTGGCAAAGAGGGGTGGCAGACACTGAGAGGTTGGTAAGGTAGATAGACGAGTCTGGCAGCAGCAAACAATTTCTTCATAGCCTCCTTCTAACCCTATCTGCTACACATTTTCAGTAGGTACTAGCTCCTAGTTCCTTATTTCACGCATGGGGAGGATAATGTTGTCACACCTCCCCTCACCATAGCCTCCTGGGTTAACGTTACGCATCCCAGAAGAATACAAGACCAGTCATCAATGAAACCAAAAAATAAAGCCGCTTGGGCAAGTGAGGCTCTGGTTAATCCCCACACACTAGCCAGGTACTAGCCAGGTGCTAGCCCAGCTCTCATGATGTGTAACATAAGGAAATGATTCTGGACTGCTGCTTTTCCAATAATCCTTTTATTGAAGCTTCATATGACCAGTGGTTGACAGCTGGAGCAGGGAACAAAGAGGTAGATGCATTTCTTGCAAATGTTAGCTAACATTTGCACAAAACATGTCTACCTGTTTGTCCCCTGCTCCATCTGTCAACCACTGGTCATATGAAGCTTCAATAAAAAGATTAGAAGTGCAGCTGTCCGGAATCATTTCCTTATGTTACAAGGCCAGTCAACTGATCTCAAGTTTAGCGCTTAACCCCTTAAGAGCCCGCTATGTTGCTATAATGTATTAGCAGCTAGTCACACAGTCCCAGTCACTCTTCTCGCTCAATGAAGAGTGTAGGGGTTAGACATGTGCAATTTGTTTAGTTCCAAATTCATTTAACAAATTGGTTAATTCCGAATTTTTCAATTTCCGAATTTCTGGAATTCGGAAATTCAAAAAAAAAAAAAGAAAGAAAATCTGTTTAATTCTCAATAATAACTAACTATTAAATTATAGGTATTGGAATTCCCTGTCAAATCTGTCTGTTAGTGAACGAAACGAGTACAATTTTATCCGAAGTTATGAATTATCTGAAATAACGAATGCCGAATCTAACCAAATGGAACGTAACGATCTAATAATACCTTTTTATTATTAATTTGTTCCATTCCATTTGTTTAGATGCAGCATTCGTTATTTTAGATAATTTGTAACTTTGGATAAATTCGTACTCCAGGGGTGCCCAACCTTTAGAAGCACGAGGACCATTTAAGCGACTTGGTAACCGGTCGCGGGCTACAATGAGTGGAGCAGGCCGATGGCAGGTCTGCGTCTGCTCTGCATATGCAGAGTGGACACAGCCCACTGGAGGTAGGACATAAGTCTGTTTACATCTGCCACTCCTTAGGAGGTGAATGGAGGGTCCAATTGGGTCAGACTGAATGTGTGCAAGGGGCCCAAGGCTGCTTTCATACTGAGGTGCAGTGTACCTCTGGCTTTCCTGCACTTTGCTATAGACTGCTATTATATTCTGCAGGTTTGGTGCACTTTGAGAAAGCTCAAACTCGCAGGTAATAACAGAAGTCTATGGCTCAGTGCAGGTAACCTCGCAGGTGCACTGCTCTGCATCTGCGGATCACTTTGAAAGCAGCCCAGTAACCACTGCAGAACAGATATGCCAATATATGCACTAGTAATAAACTGAGCTTTAATAACAGTATTCTATTCCATCCCAGAGCAAGAGGTCACGGGCCACATCAGAGTGCTCCCGTGGAGCATGTGGCCTCCGGGTCACTGGTTGGGCACCCCTGTCATACTCGTTAATTTAATAGTTATTTATTAAACTGATTATTTTTTTCAAATTTTGGGGATTTTCAAATCTTTGAATCCCGAAAATCCAAAATTTTCAGATAACGAATTTTGGAATTCATTAAACTGAAAATCCAAAATTTCGTTAATCCGAGAATTCCGAATTTTCGGATTAACGAATTTCGTTACTAGAAATTTGAAAATTCCTGAAATTTCCGAATTTCCAAAAAAACAAATGAAACGAAAATGAACGAATTTTTTCTCAGTGCACATGTCTAGTAGGGGTATCCTTTTTTGGTGCTTTATTAGAACTTGAATTTGGATGGAGTGTAGGGTAACTGTGGGACACTCCAGTGTAGAACAACAACTTGGACATCTATCACTTTCTCAAGCCTGCTAGCACAGTCCTTTCAGCAGCAAATCATGGACTGAACTGGACAGGAACACCATAAGAAAGCTCCACTTTAAGCAAAAGTGGACACAGATGCAAGAGGGATAGAAGCAGCAGACAGTCCCTGGGATCTCACACACAGGTCTGTACTCAAAAATGTTCCTGGATATGTGGATGCCTCCTTACAATGTGAGCAAGATGCAGTATGTCTCCTATGAACTTCGACTATATTCCCAGATAAATCTGTCAGCTCCAGCAAAGTTCAGTAGAATAGGCAACCCCCCCCCAGCTAACAGCCCTTCAGGCTGGGAACTTCTCCTGAACAAGAAACCTTCTCCTCTAGACCTTAAACTAGACCAAAATTGTATGCACTTTCCCAGTCACTTACTGGGCGTTCTTCCCCAGGGATTGGCTGGGACCACATAAATATTCAGGCTGTAGATTTGACTCTTCCAGCCCACTACTTTCCAGAGGAGGACAGGACACACAGACAGTTGCCATGACGGACACGTTTTAGAGGTGTGGCCTCCTTTATCAAGGCGACTTCTAACCTTGACAACTCCTAAAAATGTCGCCATGGCAACTGTCTGATGTGTGTTCTCTCCTGTCCTCCTCTGGAAAATAGTGGGCTGGAAGAGCCAAATCTACAGCCTGAATATTTATGTGGTCCTAGCCAATCCCTGGGGGAGGACACCCTGTAAGTGACTGGGAAAGTGCATAAAGTTTCTGGTTTAGTTTGAGGTCTAGAGGAGATGGGTTCTTGTTCAGGAGGAGAAGTTCCCAGCGTGTCTCTCCTGTCCTCACCTCCCTGGTGTCGTTGGTTCACTGAGGATGTGCGGCACCGGCTGGACGTGCATACCCCATGCACATTAGGGTATGCTAGGATCTGGGCAGCCAGCAGTTCCGAGACCTCCGGATGTTACAGTGGCAACCCAGTAGAATAGCCAGATAACATTGATGTGCCTTTTTATTGTCTGTTAAATGTGAGTGTATTGATTAAAGTCTTTATTGAATTCACTTAATACACAAGGGTGGATGTGCACTCAGTCTCGACCTCTGTGTTTTTGTTTTGCAAGTTTGATAACTTTTTTCCCCTTGCTCATTAATGCAAGGTCTGATTGAACTAAATTTCCCTGAACAGCCTAGAAAAAAGAAGAAAGTGGCACTGTGCATAAATAAGAGGTACGTGGCACTGTAATACAGATGTATGAGGCACTGTAAAGGGAACTACTCATACACAAATAATCCATGTAGGACGTTCCAAGGAAGCAATACAATAAACAATGCCATCAGAAGCAGAGATTTCCCAAATTGCTGCCAAAAGGGAACAACATTCTTTTGTGTATATGTCCGTACTGTCCATAATGACTGAACCGCAGTTTATCAAATCCTACCACGCTTAAGGAACGTAGCACCCATCCAAAATATTTTATATATGGCTACCCACGATTTAAAAATGACACAAATTGGCATCTGCTATATTGCATTGTTCACAATGTAGACTGTTTTATTTTTCAGTGACAACATTCTTAATTGTCATTATTGGGACATATTTTTGTGCTGACAGAGCAGTCATTATTAATCACAGGTACTCCATAGATCTCAATTTCACAAAATGAAAGATATCCTGTTTTTCCAGGTACGACGACATTTACGTATCGGCCCTTCATATCGAAGCAGTGGAAGGTCTGAGTGGCACCCAGTGGAATTGATGTAATCTGAGCACATCTATGCCAAAAGAAAAAAAAAAAAAAACAGGGCAAACAATTCAGGCTATAAAATGTGGAGATGAAAAGGAACAAGGGCAAGAAAAATATGAAAGAAAATAAGGAATGTAGAGAAGAAGGGGAGAGAAAAAGGAGAAAAGTGGAGAGAGAAGTATGGTAAATGAGATGAGAGGAAGAAAGGAGGGGAAAAGGAGGAGAATAGGAAAAAAGGAGAGAATATTAAAATGGAGGAAGAAAGGAGAAAGAAAAAAATAAAAATAAAAATAAAAAGGAGGAGAATATAGGAGGAGAAGTAGTGAAGAGGTGAATACGAGATGAATAGAAAGATGAGAACATTAGGAGAGAGGAAAAATAGAAGGGGAAGAGAGGAGATGGCAATGTAAGAGGTGCAATAGAGAGGATATTGCAGTATTAAAGAACAGGAGACTATAAAAAGGGAGAAGTGGGAAGCAGATGTAGCGCCTTCTACTCTTAGGTAGGGGCTCTATAGTATTTTCTGATAGTGTGTAATGCTTTTCTGTCCAACTTGGGAGTGCTGTATCAGAGAGAAGTGGAACCAGGAAAGGATCGCTATAAGGGGACTTAGTAACAAAGCTACGGCTATAGATTAACACCCTTTAAAGAAAATGGTGTCAGAAGGGGCATCTCATACCTCACTGAATAGCCCCACAGATTTAGTCCCAAATAAAGTAATATAAATCTGGAATTTTGACTGTTTGGTGTCATGTGATTGCATGGGGTGATCAAAAGCGGAGTGATCGGCAAAAAGGTAATGAACAAAAATCAACAGCCCCCACGGGGTTACTGCTACACATATGAGATGAGCGAAAACAAGAAAATTGAGAAGAGAATATAAGGAGATGAAAAGGAGAATATGAAAGAAAAAAAGAATAGAAATATGAGTAGAAATAAGTATTGGGTGACAGGAAAAAAAAAAAAAGGAATACTACCAGAAAGGAAAAAAAAATTGAATTCTAGGCATAAAGAATGCAAGAGGAGAGGGAAACATGAGGAGTGGAACATAAGAGGAATTATGGGAGAAGAAAAGAGAATATGAGGAGCAGGAAATAAGAACAGGAGCGGGCTGGGTATACTGTGAGAAGAGAGGTAATGAGAATATGAGAAAAGGGAAATGAGAGAAGAGGAATAACTTACCTTAAATTGTCATTTCCATTATTGGCCAGAGAGTCTCCAATAAGGATTTCTGCTCCAGTTAGATGGTCCGCACAGCAGTCTACTCTACTGGTTATCATTATATGGGATATTTTATGGCTCACCAATAAATCCACCCTCCACCAAGGTGACAGTTGGCTTTTGCTGGAGAAACAGGAACCATGTTGATAGTCCGGGTCGGAATTTCCATCAATAACATTTGTTGCTGTGCTTAAAGTTTCCCAATTTGTAGACTGTGTTGCACGGCCTTGAAGGGCCACGTTTTCGTCTGGTTGAGAAGATTGAATAAGATTAGATTTGCCAAACATCGTTACAAATAGTTTTTTTCACAAAGGCAAGATTGATAATTTAAAGTATGGACCAAACTGCTCTAAAAGTCAACAATTCCTTTCTTGATGGCTCCATGTCAGCACAGCTGGGTATAGGCCTTGCCCCTTGCTATGTTTCCAGGACCTTAACTCAAGTTTGAGCCCACCTGCAGCCTCTGTGTTCCTCTTTTTTCCTCCTAGGTGTGCTCCTCTAACTAAGATACACAAAAAACAGCGCTCAAAGGGACCAGAAATTAGGAAGCTAATAAAATAACGTAAATATAAGTTCATTTAATTAGATGCACAAAAATTAAAATTCACAGCAGTCAGATGAAAAGATTCAAATGTCGAAGTCTACCTCAGTCAGATAAAATTGTTTTCATCGTTGAAATAGTACAAAATTAATAATTACAATACCGCCGCAGGAACAGATACCCAGCACACTGTCATTGGGTTTTCAACTTCTGGACCAGGATGTGGAACACTTTTGGTTGAGATTAACCCTTTGTAATCATTTCGTAGTATTTCAATGATGAAAACAATTTTATCTGACTGAGTTAGACTTCGACATTGAATCTTTTTATCTGACTGTTGTGAATTTTAACACATTTTTTGTGCATCTAATTAAATGAACTTATATTTACATTAGCTTCCTAATTTCTGGTCCCTTTGAGCGCTGTTTGTGTATTTTTATTGTGAACTTTCTCCAGAGGTTAGCAGCTGCACTGGGTTCCAGAGAATCTCTACATATTGATCATTCATGACACAATAAGGATTTTTTTATGACTGCCATTTTTAGTGCTGAAGGACTGTTTTGTTGTTCTATGTGCTCCTCTAACTGGCTGGTCTAAAGGACTGGTCCTCCATCCATGCATGTGGATTTAGTCCCTGATGTCTCAGCTACATAACCCATAATCCTGGTAGCCCCGCTGTTGGTCCTCAGGGTGGCTTTTAACATTGCTAACAGCCTTGTCTGAGGACCACTGGGCTCCATGTGAAGTGGGCAGCAGTGTCGGCAGAGTCTCTCCTAGGCACACACACCCACGCTGTGTCAGTGTTTACAGGCATGGCGGAGGTTGGGTGAGCTCAATTTAAAAATGCTTTGTACCAAATGAATGCTGTGTAGCACCCTCTAACAATAGGTAGGTGATAGTAAGGCTAAATTTTACCAAGTTAACCAGCACAGGCAAA
Organism: Lithobates sylvaticus; assembly: GCA_028564925.1. Lineage (NCBI taxonomy): Eukaryota > Metazoa > Chordata > Amphibia > Anura > Ranidae > Lithobates > Lithobates sylvaticus. Next base: position 531,697,867 of record CM053028.1, read on the forward strand.
TTTAGGCAGACCTATGCTGCATGCTAGGCCTGTCTAGGCCAGAGCAGCAGTGGGTGTGACCACCTGTGCTCTAGTTCTGAGGTGCCTCCCCTGCTTCCAGAGAGAAGATTCTGGAAGAGGGGCTGGGCCTGGAGCGGCAGGCAGCTTATGTAGGAGCCCTGACCAATCCCCAGTCGGTATTGGCAGGGGGTTGGCCTATATAAGCAGAGGTGATATGCCACTGGGGGGGGGGGGGGGGGGAGTCAGCTGAGTGAAGTGAGGAATGGCATGTTAGGCAGCGGCAAGAGAACACCCCCATCTGGGGGAGGTGCCGATCGCAGGAGAAGGCCCAGGGACAGCTGTGAGAGAACATTGCCTCTACATGGTCATTGGCAATGTCTCTGCCACCACACGATTGGTGGTAGGGAACTCCTGGAGCAGAGGGGCAGGTGAAGCTGTTGGTACGCATGGTCCAGACAAGTTCCTCAAGGACTCAGGGCTGAGGAGGATTGGTGAGTGTTACCACAGTGGAGGGCTGAAGGTGCCAAGGAGTCTGAGGGAACTCTGCTCTTACGCGGTCATTATCAGTCTTCATCATACACACGGTGGATGATGGGGAATCCTAAATCAGAGAAAAGACTGTTGGATCTGTGTCAAGTCGATGGTGCCTGCGGGCACATGATTTGCAAGTTGGACTGGCTGGGAACAGTAGCCCATTGTCCAACAGACATGTTTCCTCCGAGGAGAGGTTCGGCTGGCCTCAGGCCTAGTGGCAGCAAACAAATCAGAGCCTGTCTAGGGGCCTATTCAGAGTGGGTCCCTAGTACTCAATAGAAGGAAGATATATGACATACTTCAAGTCATGCAACTACAAGTATGTGCAGGAGGAAACCAGTGTATGTGGGAATAAGCAAGTTTGTGCAGGAGGAGTAACAGTATTCAATGTTAATTCGCATACAATCTTCTGGCTCCATCATTCTACTTTACAAGAATATTAAATATGGTGGCAATGACAAATCCTATGGGAATCCCATATTTCCTATCCCTATCCAAGTTGTACCCCCCAATAAAACAAAAACAAAACTCGCAAAAGACTCAGTCTCTGGAAGTGATGTATGAAGTCTGGCAGTGGGGTGAATTGGTGGATTGTTTGTTACTAGCTGCAACACCATGGCTACAGCTGCATTGCTAGGTATTGTATGTTTGTGCCTTGCTCCCTACAGCCACTGTGAATACCCTGAGCTCCCCACAGGGAGTACTCTGCATAACAGGTGCACAAAGTAATACTTTGTTCACATATGCATTAACCCGTTGGTGGCTTCTCATGTTTGCTTTACTATTGTGCCAACCCCCTCAGATGACCAGCATTCCCAGAGAAGGTAGAGGAGTCGTCTGGATGACTACTGTAGCCAGCTATTACCTGCCCTCTAGTGTTTCACCACAAAAAAAAAAAGTGAGAAGCATGCTTTTATGATATCTACATTTCCCTTGTGTGCAATTTAAGAATATTATTGTAATTCTGTTGCAAATTCCTACCTTTTGCTGTTCTGAACAAAATGTTTTCATTATGTTTTGAGTCCTGGCAGGACAAGGTTTGGTTCATTAACCACCTGGTGAATCAGGGCTGTGGATGGAAGCTTCTTCCTCTGGCAGTAGTTAACCCTTTTGGGTTTGTTACTAAGCAAACCATTTTCTACTGCATTTAATTATTTTTGTGGGCTGCTTTGTTAAGTGGCAGGCAAAACACTGTGAAAAGGGTATCCATTTTGGTAATGAGCAGTCTCAAAGCTTTCCCAAACAAAACAGCCCTCTCCGGGCTCTTCAAAAAATAAAATGTGGATGAACATGACTGTATGAATCTTGCTTTGTTAAAACAAACAGAGATGAGGTTGATGAAACCAAACAGGTTGTCACATTCATTGAAAATATGGTCACTACATTCTGAAGGAGTTGCTTCCACTCGCTCTGTGATGGGGTCATATATTTTGCCAATGAACAGTCTCAGAACTTTCTTAGGCTAATCAACCCTTGTCATATTCTTCCCAAGAAAGATGTGGATGAACATGGCTGTATGATTTCTACTTTGTTCAAGCAGACAGCTATTAAGAGGATGGTGACCAAGTTGTCACAATGAATTAAGCATGTGGTCAAGACACTAAAAGGAATTGCTGAATTCACCTTTTGCAAGGGCCATCTATTATGGAAATGTCCAGTCTTCCTTCCAGGACCATTAAAACTGGTCTCAGAAGGGGATTGATTCGAGAAGGTTCTGTCTCTTCTGAACAGGAAGATGATGACCTTTGTCCAGATGTTTTATTCCCCTTTTGCAAGGTTGGTGAAATGCCTTTAAATAGAAGCAAAGCTTTGGAAGTATTTCGAGTGCCTCCAGAGGATGGCTTGACAATTCTCTTATGGTGGCTGAATCAAGTGCTCATTCTACAAGGATTGGAGCATGTTGTCACAACAGAATGTCAGTTATGCCTTTTTGAATAGGAAGGTGTCCAGGGCTTGGAATCACCCTTTTGGTTGGTGTGAGACCTTTGGTTGGTGTAGATTGGCCAGATACATATACTTACCATCAGAAGATGCTGTGGCCTTCAAGGACATACTCAAATCACTGTATTGTTCCTGACCTTAGAATGTGAAGCCCAAATTAAAAGCGGCCAGATGAATGTCTGTTGAGTTAAAGGAGAACGAATCTCAAGAATCAGTTTCCATGCTCACTCCAGAGAGGTTAGCTTCTGCACTTCTAGCTGGGAGTCCAGGAAAAACTGGTAAGCCAGCACATAATCCAAGAAGTCAATGAAGAGCTCCATGTCAGGATGCTTTCTGGTATTTTGGGGATTATGCTACCCATACATGTATTATGGGCACTTTGTGGCTCCCTTTTGGGTACAGCTTTGGTGATGGACACATGATAGAGATTGCCTTGCCCCAGCAGGTCAGGTAGGCTCAGTTGAACTCTAGCCCCCTTGCAAGTCAGGTTTCTGAACAAGTGGCTTAAACTGTGGTTGGAGAAGCAAAATCTTCTACAATTTCATTTGTTTCTGATGACCTAATGGCTGGTGGTGCAGTCAGATACCAGCAGACTAGTAGGGGACTTTTTCAAGGGTCCAAGATGGTGTCCAACATCCTGGAGTTGAGAGCAGCATTTCAGGCTCTCCTAGCCTTCAGTTACCTCATCTGGGGTGAACCTCCATTGTGCTAAAGTTAGCCAGCACAATGACTGTGGCCTTCATCTGGAAACAAGGCTCAGTCACTCGCTCCTGAAGCAGGTTTCTCTGATTCTAGAGTCTACCCAAGTCAATCTTCTGCAGCTATCTGCAACCTATGTGCCTGGTTGGAAGATTCTTTAGGCAAACTATTTGTCCAGGACAATTCTGGACAACAATGAATGTTCCAGACTGCTGCAAGTCTTTCAAGAACTATCAGAGCTTGGTATTTTCTTTCAGAGGTAGACCTGAAAGAAACAGGTGGTGGCCATTCACTGGCCAATAGACTGCTGCTGGTTTCACCAGATTGCTGGATTGTCATCAGCCTTCCTGTGCTCCTGAACCTCTGTGGGTGTTTCATTGAATTACTGGCTGTTGACCCAGCATGCCCTTTTGACCTGTCTGATCTCTGCCCCTGGCTTGTTCTACCAACTTGTAACTGCTACTTACCTGTTCATCTGTGTATGACCCTGGCTTGCATTACAGTCTTTAATAATTACCTGATCACCTGTGTATAATCTTGGCCTGTTCCTGCCTCCGCTACTGACTGATGGCTTCCATTACCATTTCCTGTGTGCCATGTTGCCAAGTACACCTGGAGTTCCTGGGAGACACCTGCTTTACCGTGCATCCTGCCAATCCCAGTATTCATCAGGTGATCACCGGCCCAGCTCTTTAGTACACTACTGACAACCTGTGATTCTTTGTGCACTGCACTTCCTGTACCACCTTCAGGGGTGCGCTGCACTTAGCCTCAAGGGGAGCCCTCTCAGCACCTAGGCCTCCAACCAGGTACATTAAGTTATATTGAAGGGTCCAGAATCCACAGGCAATCGGGGGTGGAGGTGCTGATCAGAGTGGATCTCCAGGACAGCTTATGCCTTTCTGACACTCCTTCTGATTCTCAGATTCCTGCTGAGGCTGTGGCGGGGGAAGGCGACAGTTCTGGTGATGATCCCAGATTGGCTGAAGGGGCCTTGGTATCCTCTACTCCTCCTAATGTGTCAAGGATTGACTCCCTCTGCAGATCAAATCTTCTCCAAAGTCCAATTTGTCCAGAACCCAACAGGCTCAAGCTGATGGCTTGGGTCTTGAGAGGCAGAGGGGAATAAATCTGGAATGCTCTGTAAAGCTTGTTAATACTCTTACAGAAGCAAGAAAGGACCACGCCAACAGTGCCTATAGTAGAATTTGGCATAAACTCACAGGATTACAGCTGATCAAGGTTTTATAGTAGACCCTTCAGATGTATGTCCCATTCTGCTGGCGGAGCTTGATTTAGGTCTATGCATAAGTATGCTATTGGCTAGCTCTGCCTTTAACAGCATACAGTGGGCATCCAACGCTTAATTATACTGTTTTTCAAGATGCAATTTGGTTGAAACCTCCCTAAGGGATTGTGGTTCATGAATTGGGATCTCCCATTAGGGTTAGACATTTTTGCATCAGATGCCTTCAAACAAAGTGGCATCTCCCACTGAAAACTTCTTTCCTGGTGGTAATTACATCAGCTAGAAGAGAGACTATTAGTGGCCTTGGGGTTTAAAGAACCCATGCTCACGTTCTTCTTGGACAGGGTGGTATTCATGCTAATGCTGAAATTTGTGCCTGAAGTGGCCTTCAGAGTCCTTATCACATAAGAAGTTGTCCTTCCCACGTTTATTTTGGGGAGTACAAAAGAAGTTAGCCCATCGGAAGTGGGCCAAGCTTTAAAATATTACATCAAGGTGACTTTTGGCATCAGGAAGTCAGAGCATTCGTTTGTCATTCGCATAATGATTTTAGGGCTGAAACAACTAATCGATTAATCGACAACTAATCGATCAAAATTCATCGGTTACTATTTTCATAATCGATTAATCGACCAGTAACATAATGGGGTAACATAATGGGGTTAAAAAAAAAAAAAAAAAAAAAAAACTAAAATGAGCCCTTTATTAGTACAAAAATATAATCACTACTGTAATTACTTTCACTGTTCTACGGTAAAAAAAAAAAAAAAATGAACCCCTTCCAGTAGGGATTATCTGCTTTTTTGTACTATAAAGGGCTCATTTTAGTCTTTTTAACCTAATTATGTTACTAAATGTCTTAGGCCTGGTTCACATCTATATGTTTATTGGTGCTTTTTGCAGAAACGCACTACAGTTCATTTACATGGTTTCCTATGGGACTTTTAACGGGAAACAGTGATTTGGTTTTATATACTTCAATGGAGAAGCTGCAGAAAAGAATGTAATGCGTTTTTGCAGCAATTTGTGTTTTTTAATCTGTCCAAAAAAAAATGCAAAAAACGCAAATTGCAGTAAAATCACATGCGCAAAAATCAAAACGCACAGCAGAAATCACTGCAGAAACAGATCAAAAGCAAAAACTGCATAGGTGTGCACTGAGCCTTATGCTGGCCTCACAGATCAATTTTCAGGTGAGAATGTTCAGATGAAAAATCTTTGTACATTCGCTGAATGAAAGAATTTTGTTTGAAATTTCCACTTCATTTCTGAACAAAAACCACATACACTGTCTGAAAATTCCTTTGACCAAGAAGTTTTCTATTTCCAAATTTTACCATCACTGTGGTTGAAAATGAACGTCAATTTGACCCACTTTTTTTTTTAAGGTTATTAACCGATTAATCGAAACAATAATCGGCCAACTAATCGATTATGAAAATAATCGTTAGTTGCAGCCCTAAATGATTTCACTGCTTCCAACAAAATTACTACCTCTTGGCTGGTGAAGCCATCTCCTTGGCCTGCAAGTTGAAAGGGTTGGCTGTGCCAGGGAGATCACGGCACTCTACGCTAGGAGAGTCTCGACCTTGAGAGTGGCAGCAGGCTGAGTGTTCCCAGAGACGATTCGCAAAGGCAGCTACGTGGGCATCCATATATACATTCATGGCTCATTACTGTATAGAAGCAGCCTTAGCCACAGTTGAGTTTGGCAGAGGCATCCTGGCTTCTGTTTTTAGCCAGAATTAAGGGGTGTGTAGCATTATCCCTCCCCTGTGTGGCTAGTAAGTTCCCAGCTGTGCCGACATGGAACTGTCAGGAAAACATAAAATTGAATGACAGATACTTATACCGTAAAAAAAAATTCCTGACAAGCTCCATGGCAGCACATATCCTACCCAGCTTGGTAGGACTAGTTACAGAACACTGAGGCTGCAGTTGGTCTCACATTGGAGTTAAAGGAGTTGTAAAGGCAGAAGGTTTTTTTTTTATCTTAATGCATTCCAACTTGTGTGTAGCAGCCTTCCCAGCACCCCCTAATTACTTACCTGAGCCCCATCTCTCTCCAACGATGTTCACGAATGTCTAAGCCATCCAGGACACTCCTCCCGATTGGCTTGCTGACTTTGATTGGCAGCCACGGGGTCCAATGGTGCCGCTGCTGTGTCTCAGCCAATCTAGGGAGAGAGGGGGAGGGGCCAGGAGCAGCAAAGAGGGACCCAAGAAGAGGAAGATCTGGGCTGTTCTGTGCAAAACCAACTGCACAGAGGAGGGAAGTATAACATGTTTGTTATTAAAAACAAAAAAAACACAAGACTTTACAATCACTTTAAGGTTATGCTGGAAGCATGGGGGGGGGGGGGCTATACCCAGCTGTGCTGACATGGAGCTCATCAGGAAAGGAAAATTACAGCAAGTATATGTCATTCAATTTTCTGTTTTCTGAACCCCAACCGTGCCCACCATGCCAGAGAAACATGCAATGCAGAGCTGTTATTCAAAAGTCTACCGGACAGAACTTATTCTCATGTGCCCTTTTCATGCAGTAAAATACATGAATTACATGAGGCTCTTTTATGGATAACTTCATAAAGATGAAGTATGAAGATGAAATACGCTTACTTACCTCCATGCTGCCTCTCCTTTTGTCTTCCATGGTCCTTTTCTGCCGCCTGTGCCCCCCACTTCCTAGCCATTTAAAAAAAAAAAAAAAAAAAAAATTCTGGGGTCTGCTTGCAATATAACCCTAGTGAGCATATGCAATATGGTGAGCATGATATAGGCTTATTTTGCACATGCTCCATATTGCATTACATTTGTATGCTACAAAAAAGGCCTTCCCTTGAAATCTCAGGGTAAGCCTTGATTTTAAACAAATGAATGCATATTTCTTTACTTTTTGCTAAAATAAAAACCCCAAAAAATATATAAAAAAAGAATTTCTTTCTCAGTTTAGGCAGATATGTAGTCTACATATTTTTGGTAAAAAAAATTGCAATAAGCGTATATTGATTGTTTGCGCAAAAGTTAAAGCGTCTACAAAAAAAAAAAAAAAAAAAAAAAGGGATAGATTTATGGCATTTTTATTATACATTTTTTTTTTTTTAGTAATAGCTGTGATCTGCGATTTTTATTGTGACTGCGACATTATGGCGGACACATCGGACACTTTTGACACTATTTTGGGACCAGTCATTTATACAGCGAGCAGTGCTATAAAAATGCACCGATTACTGTGTAAATGGCAGGGAAGGGGTTAAACACTAGGAGGCAATCAAGGAGTTAAGCGTGTCCTAGGGAGTGATTCTAACTGTAGGTGGGATTGTCTCACTAGAACATGACAGAGCAGTAGATCTGTCATATTGCTAGGCAGAACAGTGAAATGTCTTGTTTACATAAGCATCTCCCTGCTCTGCCGCTCCGTGACACAATCGCAGGTCCCCGGTGGAAATAGAGTCCGCGGGACCCTCGGGCAAACTCACAGAGTATGCGTCGGGCCCACTATGGCACGATTTAAAGGGGACATACCTGTACGCTCATTTGCCCAGCCGTGCCATTGTGCCGACGTACATCGTCGTGCGCTGGTTGGCAAGGGGTTAATAGATGCTAAAATTACCTATAGATTTTGGCAAAAATCTTGTTAGCTGGAATTTGGTCATTGATATCATGGGGATCCCCGTTACATTCATATCCCTGTTACAGTCTATATTTGGTCAATGACATCACCCGCGAGACTCTATACTTTTGTTTACATTTTAGTGACTCATTTCAGCCAAGGGAAGCCATGGAACGGGCATGCATCAGTAGTCTATGGGGTTTTTCTTTTGGTGGCTGTCAGGCATCATGATTGATGTCTAGTCCTAACCCCAAATTTTGAGAGCCTCCATAGTGGAAGAACATGCATATAATGCAGGGCTTGACAAATTTGCTTGGAATCTAGGAGCCAGCTAAAAAAAAAAAAAAAAAAAAAAAGTTGACAGATTTTTTTTTTTTTAACGACCGACAAAGCTTTATTTTTAATATAAAATATAATTAAATTTTTAATATAAAATATATATCAACCAATCTTATAGTTACACAGAACGACAACCAGAACGAATGTGACTGCTTTTATTTCCTGCCTTGCAGGGACACAAGACCGCCATATCCCCGCTAAAGGTCCAATCAGGTCCGCCTGAAAAACTGACAGACAGCCCGTGTGAAAGGCATTTTTGACCCCAGATCTCATATTTAAGAGGTCCTGTCATTGGGATGTTTACATTCCTTGTGTTAGAAATAAAAAAAAGTGACAATTTATTTTTCTCAAAAGAACAGTAAAAAAAAAAATTTTAAACACGCCCCGTCCCACGTGCAGAAGCGACCGCATTTGTGAGTAGCGCCCACATATGAAAGTGGTGTTCAAACCACACATGTGAGGTATCGCCGCGATTGGTAGAGCGAAAGCAACAATTCTAACCCAATACCTCCTCTAACGCAAAACATGCAAACTGTAGAATTTTTTAAACGTCGCCTAGGGAGATTTTAAAGGGTAAAAGTTTGTCACCATTCCACGAGCGGATGCAATTTTTAAGCGTGCCAGGTTGGGTATCAGTTTACTCGGAGTAATATATTTCACAATATAAAAAAAATTGGGCTAACTTTACTGTTGTCTTATTTTTTTTTATTTAAAAAAGTATTTTTTCCCAAAAAAGTGCGCTTGTAAGTCCGCTGCGCAAATACGGCGTGACAGAAAGTATTGCAAGGACCGCCATTTTATTCCATTTTATTCTCTAGGGTGTTAGAAAAATATATATGATGTTTGGAGGTTCTAAGTAAAGGGTGGGGTGGGCAGTGAAAACAGGCAGGGAAGCTCCATTAGCATTGCCGGATATCATACCAATGGCCATCACAAGAGGGCGCCAGATTCCAGAAGGAACCCTGGGAATGCAGAAGGCCGCAAAGCGGAATGCAGAAGGCCGCAAATTACCGGCCAGCGCGGCTCAACGCGATCGCGACGGGGGCTGGGCATGGAGACAAAATGCCCAATGCTGTGCCGCCCCGGGCGCCAGGTCGCTAATTCTAGTCGCAAATGCGACCTGGCGCCCAGGGTTTGTCGAGCCCTGGGTTAATGGATAGGCAGAGGGCAGGTGAGCCAGGATTGAACCCACCACTCCTTAAAAGCACAGGGGTGCACTGGACACCAAGCATATAGCACAAGCAAATCTGTCCAGTGTGCCCCCTCACCAGTACAAACAAATGGCCACTGCCCACACTTATAACTGCCCTTTGCAACACAGAGCACATGAAAGGTGATGAGTGTCAAACAAAACCAAAGAAAATTCCCAGCTCAACTTACCGACCAGCCTGCAATCAACCAACTTATCCTGTCAAACAGAATGCTTTAAAAACAGGGGTTTAGTTTGCACACATTTGCAAATACATGCGTAAGCTGCAGAGCAATTCACGGCACCCCAGTATTACCTGCAATCCTAGCTCCAGATTTGAGAGCCTCCATAGTAGAATCACATGCATTATAATGGATAGGCAGAGGGCAGGTGAGCCTGAAGGGAGCACACACACACACACACACACACACACACACACACACACACGACATGTGTCTCTTGTCAAATGGGCTGAAAGTCCAGTGTTTAACCACTTCAGCCCCGGAAGGTTTTACCCCCTTCCTGACAAGAGCACTTTTTATAATTTGCCACTGCGTCATTTTAACTGGTAATTGCGCAGTCATGCAATGCTGTACCCAAACGAAACGTGTGTCTTTTTTCCCCCCACAAACAGAGCTCCCTTTTAGTGCTAGTTGATCATCTCTGCATTTTTTATTTTTTGAAAAACAATTTTTTAATTGTTGCTATAATATACCCAAAAATGTTTTTAAAAAAATAATTTCTTCATCAGTTTAGGCCAATATATATGCTACATATTTTTGGTAAAAGAAAAATTGCAATAAGCGTATATTGTATATACAGTGAAAAAGCCGCGCTGGAGTGATATTATGAACCAAATCACATAACAGACTTGAGTAGTAATTAAGGAAAAAAAATATTGAAACCACCTAAATAATAATTAATGAAAAATGAATCCAGATGCTGAAAGAATCTGTGTGAACGGATTAATCATACAATGTAGTCCAATACAAAGTGAAAAAGTGATAATCATAAAATAATAAAATAGAAAATATTAAAAAAATTGTTTTTGAGTGAACAAATAGTGAAGTCCAATTCAAATAGGAATAATGGTGACATAAAAAGATTCCTTTAGTGACATAAAACTTTCAGAAACGTGAATATGGAAAATCCACCAATGTGATCTTAATCCACCACCGTTCTAATGTTGCGCTTACCAGAGGGCAAGCTTTAGTAAGCCTGTAACTCAAAGGGCATCAAGGAATGACCAAAACCACTAGGTGTCGCCTCTGGGACTCATGCTTAACTGATGGTAACAGCCAAAATCCTGGATAGGGCAAATCTCCCTTGTAGGTTGTGAATGGGATCGAACTCCTCCAAAGATGTCAAGCCAGGGGATCATACACTCTCATCATGTGAATAAAAAATGAGGGATGCTCCCATAGTGTAAAACCATATATAAAATTTAATTGCATCAAATAAAAGTTCTACTTACATCAAATGTAAAGAATGCTCGCAGATACATGTAAAAAAACGCCGGCCGGCTAGCAGAACACCCGCTCACAGTGCGGAACGTGATGACGTCAGTGCGTCAGCCTCCCTACGTCCGTTTCGACCAAGATTCCCCAGATGACGACGATTGGTCGAAACGGACGTAGGGAGGCTGACGCACTGACGTCATCACGTTCCGCACTGTGAGCGGGTGTTCTGCTAGCCGGCCGGCGTTTTTTTACATGTATCTGCGAGCATTCTTTACATTTGATGTAAGTAGAACTTTTATTTGATGCAATTAAATTTTATATATGGTTTTACACTATGGGAGCATCCCTCATTTTTTATTCACATGATGAGAGTGTATGATCCCCTGGCTTGACATCTTTGGAGGAGTTCGATCCCATTCACAACCTACAAGGGAGATTTGCCCTATCCAGGATTTTGGCTGTTACCATCAGTTAAGCATGAGTCCCAGAGGCGACACCTAGTGGTTTTGGTCATTCCTTGATGCCCTTTGAGTTACAGGCTTACTAAAGCTTGCCCTCTGGTAAGCGCAACATTAGAACGGTGGTGGATTAAGATCACATTGGTGGATTTTCCATATTCACGTTTCTGAAAGTTTTATGTCACTAAAGGAATCTTTTTATGTCACCATTATTCCTATTTGAATTGGACTTCACTATTTGTTCACTCAAAAACAATTTTTTTAATATTTTCTATTTTATTATTATTTTATGATTATCACTTTTTCACTTTGTATTGGACTACATTGTATGATTAATCCGTTCACACAGATTCTTTCAGCATCTGGATTCATTTTTCATTAATTATTATTTAGGTGGTTTCAATATTTTTTTTCCTTAATTACTACTCAAGTCTGTTATGTGATTTGGTTCATAATATCACTCCAGCGCGGCTTTTTCACTGTATATATTTTTGGTTTATGTGTCTATCTCACATCTATTAGCTGCTGCTACTTATTATTTTATTTATATTCTGATACACGCATATGCATCAATCTCTATATAGGTATATCTATATAGTACTCACCATGTGTTATATTTAGGGATTAGCGCGGTGTTAGCTTTTATTTTTTCAATAAGCGTATATTGATTGGTTTGCGCAAAAGTTAGTGTCTACAAACTATAGGAATGATTTATAGCATTTAAATTTTTTTTTTTTTTACTAGTAATGGCAGTGATCTGCGACTTTTAGCGGTATTGCGACATACAGATCAGACACTTGACAAATTTTTGGGACCTTGACATTTATACAGGCATCAATGCTATAAAAATGCATCCCCCGTAAATACACGTGAGCCAGTCGGGAACCGGTTAAGCAAATGCCCGAACAAGCAAAGTTTGGTCCAAATCTGTGTTCAGATTATTGGAGATAAGACATGGATAAAACAAGAAATAAAAGCATGCAGCAGTTAAATATTCATCCAAAAATTGAAACCATGACTGTTTTACCATACACTTACATAAAACTAATAAAAAAGTATCAGAGTTAAAATTAATGAACTCAAATTAAAATATATTTTACAGCTTAGTTAATCAACCCTACTACAAAGTAAAGCTTGCTGTATTAAGTCAATGTCTGCATTATTCCTTAGAGAAAAGGACATTAGTTACAAGAATAATCAGGGGGTGAGGGATTGTGCTGGGTGCCCAAGTGAATAAAAAAAAAATATAAAAAAATAAAACCGGTGGTAACATGAATATATGTACTTACAACTGTTAGTACTGCTGGCTAATGTCCACAAGAAGGTGAAAATTATCCATTGATTCATGATTTTTAAATGACTTCCAGTTGTTGATCGATGACTTGGGTGAGTCTACACTAAAAGATAAACACTAGTTACATAGATGAAACAAGAAGGTTTACTCATTCTATGAATAGGGATCCCTATATTTTGCTTCACGCAACTCAGACCTATTAAAAAAATTCCCTATGAAGCCATTGAACAACTACATTTTTGGGAAGCTCAAGCAAAGTCTTCAGTTTTTGGCACTTTCAGGAGGGTTGGATGCTTGTGTCTCCTGCCACAAGCTACGGTGTTATCTTCTAGCCCTAGGTCACTACCGGACACAGTAGTGACATTGGGGGCCATGAAATAACCAATGGGTTCTGCAGGAAACCAGAAGTATTTCAGATATGAAGCTTCTACCAGAGGCTGTAGCACTTGAAGACTATGAGGCTGGATTCACACTGCCATACGAAGCTGGCGTCCGGGGTGTCCCTGTTCACCATTTTAGGTCCAATATCAGTCTGAATTTTTGGCTGAATTCTGACCTGAAACAGACCAGAAGACACACAGGACTCCTGTGCAATTCACAATCTCGAGATTGTGGGACGGACACACACACAAATTATGCCAATTATATTTTTCTCATTTACCTAATTGATGTAAACAGTCAGCATACTTCTCATGTTATCAACTATTAAGAGTACAATTCAAATTTTATTGAACAAACCTCCTAATAAGTTTTTCTCAAAAAAAAAAAAAAAAAAAAAAAAAAACTTACAATGCACTGTTCCAAATTATTACGCACAGTAAGTTTCAAACACTTTATAGGTTGTAAAGAACTGGAAATTGTCATTTGTGTTTGCAGCATATTTGCTGAAATCAAAAGCCATTTCAAAGCAAACTTTGTACAACATTTTAACAGGTCACATTAGATTTTAACAAAGGACCCCTTATTTGATAGCAGCTTCACAAGTCTTGCATCCATTGAACGTGTGAGTTTTTGGACAGTTTCTGCTTGAATTGGTTTGCAAGATGTCAGAATAGCCTCCCAGAGTTGCTGTTTGGATGTAAACTGCCTCCCACCCTCATAGATCTTTTGCTTGAGGATGCGCCAAAAGGTTCTCAATTGGATTGAGGTCAGGGGAGGATGGAGGCCACACCATGACTTTCTCTTCTTTTATCCCCATAGCAGCCATTAATACAGAGGTATTCTTTGCAGCATGAGATGATGCATTGTCATGCATGAAGATGACCCTAAAGGGGCCGACCAGCTCTCTTCCCATGATTCCAGCCCAAAACACGAGTCCACCATCGCCTTGCTGACGTCGCAGCCTTGTTGGAACAGGGTGGCCGTCCACCAGCCATCCACTACTCCATCCATCTGGACCATCCAGGGTTGCACGGCACTCATCAGTGAACAGGACTGTTTGAAAATTAGTCTTCATGTATTTTTCTGCCCAATGCAGCTGTTTCTGCTTGTGAGCATTGGTAAGTGGTGGCCGAATGGAAGGTTTATGCACAGTTGCAAGACTCTGGAGGACTCTACACCTTGATGTCCGTGGGACTCCAGAGGGACCAGCAGCTTTAAATATTTGTTTGCTGCTATGTAATGATGTTTTAGCAGCTGCTCTCTTGATCCGATGCATGGATCTGACAGAAATCTTCCTCAATGTGCCTTTATCTGCATGAAACCCGGCAAACTCTGAATCAGCCACACCTCTTAATAGTGCGATGATTAGGCTTACGTTTTTGTGAAATATCTAATGTTTTCATACTTTGTCCAAGGCATTGAACTATTTCACTCTTTTCGGCAGCAGAGAGATCCTTTTTCTTCCCCATATTGCTTGAAAATGGTGCTCTGCTTAATAATGTGGAACACCCTCCTTTAGGCCCCTTTCACACATGCGGACCGTATGTCCGTTTTTCATCCATCCGTTTTTGGATGAAAAACGGACATACATGCATGTCTATGGGATAGCGGTTGTGAGCGGATGAGCATCCGCTGACACCCGCTACCGTCCGCCTCCGCAATTGTCCGATTCTGCAGACGGAGGAAAACCCTTATTTCTCATCCGTCTGCAGAGCGGATGAACACTGACAGACGGTCCGTGTTCATCCGATCCCCCATAGAGGAGAGCGGAGAACACACACACGTTTAAAATAAGATTCAAAATTGTAGTGGAGGACAGCTGATTTCTAACAGATCGCAAAATGGTGTATTGGCATAACAGACACAGCTGTATAAGAAAGTAGGTAAGCACAGAATAATTAAGATCCAAACAAAGAACTGAATGTCCAAGGTGGATTAATTAAATATATGGAAAGCCAATATTGGGTATAGCACACAGCACATGCATGTATCCACAAAATACAACCCCTAATGAGGTATTAGATCTACTTGTAAAGGCCAATAATGGTCAAAGACCCCCAAAAAATGTATCAATTAAACAAAGGGAAAGCTAGCATGCTTACCCTAAATGTGCTGTGAGGGTGGGGAAGTGTGAGGCAAAGAACAGCGCCAAACACTCAGGCAGTAGCCTAAAATCAAACAAACCCAGTCCCAAACATAGGGTAAGTAAGCACATGTAAGATAAGGTATACTGATAATAAGCCATGTAGATAAAGATAAATAAATAAAGATCTAAAGCAGGGGTGCACAACCTTTTGAAGAGTGAGGGCCACTCGCTCTTCAAAAGCGATTTAAACCCTCAAATGACACTTTAGCTCATTGCAATCTATATTGATAAGGCTACTGATCAGTGCCTGTGAAACTTCACTTAGTTTGACAGTTTTCTCACAATCCGTCCTGCAATGTTTGATGACGTCACCGGCGCATGCGCAGCCCGTTTAATTCACGGCCTGCTATACATGCCGATTCTGTATTAGCATTAGTTTCCCTATAAACGGCATGGCATGGAAGCTTCGCGATAGTGTGCCTTCCTCCTCAGCTTGCTGGTCCTTCCCTTGTGACTGAGACGTCACAGGGGGAGGGAACCAGGGCATCACAGAGACATCCATACCTCCTAAGGCAGTTATTGGCCGCTATGAACAGCGTAGCCCGGTTGCCGTAGCAACAGCGATCGAGATAGAGGCTTGGATTACATGCGTTCGCGCATGTGCGAGATTTCTGCAGGGGAACAAAGGAAGGGCGGAAATGACGTCCACACAAGACACAGAAAACACTAGTAAAGATGGAGCTGACAATTCCCGGAAGATAATTTTTTTTTTTTTAACTTTGAAAAAGAATGTCATTGCGGTGCAGTTTTTAATTATGTGCAAGGAAGGTAACTACATAGTTCTATAATATAAAAAAAAAATAAAAAATGTCCTTGAGTGGGGATAACTGAATGATGTGTGCCGCTATAGGCATCATTCAGATATCATTCTTTCCGGCCAGCGATTCTGTGCACCATAAGAATGATCATAGCAGCAGTTCCGCCGCCTGATCGTTCTTAGAGGCAGCGGGAGGGGACATCCCCCCCCTCCGGTGCTTCTCCGGGCTCTCCTGTGCCATGGGGGGCCCGGAGAAAGAATCGCTCGCCGCCGGATGGCAAGCATAGAGATTTCCGGTGACCACATGGTCACCAGTCATCTCTATGACCGTCGGAGGCCTGGACGCGACGTTATGACATCAACCCCAGTACCCGGAAGTAAACAAAGCCGCGATCGCGGCTGTCAGCATGAGATCGGTAAAATATTTTTACAGATCTCATGCTTTCCAGCCTGGAGGAGAGATGTGGGGGTCTTATTAACCCCACATCTCTCCATAAAGAAGACCTGTCACATACATTCCTATTACAAGGGATGTTTACATTCCTTGTAATAGGAAAAAAGTGATTCAAATTTTTATTTTTTTATTTTTTTTTTTAAAGTGTAAAAATAAAAAATAAAAATTTAAAAGCGCCCCTGTAGCTCACGCTCAGAAGCTAACGCACACGCAAGTCCAGCCCACATATGTAAACGCCGCTCAAACCACACATGTGAGGTATCGACGCGTGCGTTAGAGCATGTGCAACAATTCTAGCCCTACACCTCCTCTAACTCGAAACTGGTAACCTGTAAAAAAATTTAAAGCGTCGCCTATGGAGATTAAGTACCAAAGTTTGGCGCCATTCCACGATTGTGCGCAATTTTAAAGCGTGACATGTTCGGTATCTATTTACTCGGCAAAACACCATCTTTCATATAATATAAAAAAAAAAATTGCTAACTTTACTGTTTTTTAATTCGTGAAACCATTTTTTTTCCAAAAAAAAGGCATTTGAAAAATTATTGCGCAAATACTGTGTGAGAAAAAGTTGCAATGACCACCATTTTGTTCCCTAGGGTGTCTGCTAAAAAAACGTATATAATGTTTGGGGGTTCTGAGTAATTTTCTAGAAAAAAAATTATGTTTACATGAAGGAAACTAGGCCAAAATAGGCCCGTTAAGCAAGTGGTAAGCGAATTGGTAACTGGTCGTGGGCCACAATGAGCGGAGCGGGAGGATAAAAGGTCCGTGTCCACAGACACAGCCCACTCTACTCCATGGGCCCTCTAATCTAATTCGCCCAGACAAAAAAGGGGCAGATACCTTTCTATATTTTTTTTTTTTTTTGGTAGCCAGGTGTAAACGGACACAAGTCTGTTCACATCTGCTGCTCCATAGAGGTGAATAGTAAATCTGATTGGGTCAGCCCAATCATGTGAAAGGGGCCTAAGGCTGCTTTCACACTGATGCGCTGCGATTTGCCCAAACCGTTGGCGCAGCACAGTGAACCTGTGGATTTTCTGCGGGTTAGCTGCACTTTGCCGTAAACTTCTATTATATCCTGCAGGTGTGGCGCACTTTCTGAAGGCGCAACAAACCCGCAGGTAATAACAGAAGCCTATGGCTCAATGCAGGTAACCCGCAGCTGCACTGCACCTGCGGATCAGTTTGAAAGCAGAGATATCCATATATACTGTGAATTTAGTAGTAAACTTACCTTTAATAAACGTCATCCATTCTGGTATCGCTGGCTGTTGCTGTCCCAGGCGGAGTGCGTTTGGTATCACTCCGCCTGTGACAGGAGTGAGCGCTATCCAGGAAGCATTGGCTTATGTGGCTCCGCAGCCACTTGCTTCCACTACCAGTGGCTTCATTCACAAAGCTGCTGCTCTGGCATGGCGGGTTGGCAACCCGTGATCTGGGTTTGCCAACCTGCCATCTCAGGGCAGGAGGTCAAGGGCCACATCAGAGGGCTCCGCGGGCCACTGGTTGGGCACCCCTGATCTAAAGCATAAACTGCCTACCCGATGGGATAGTATGTTCAGGACACCTCCACACACTCTGTCGATTACGTCAGTCAGACCAGCCACAGGTAACATATAGCAACCCAACAGAGGGATCAGGCTAACATCTATGAAAAAGGATAGATGAGCACGTGGTATACATATAGGGAGGAGAAACCATGTGTGTCCAGCAGTGTTTACCTTGCAATAGTGTCAGCCGCAGAATCAGCGATCAAATCCTTACAGCCATCCATTTAAATATCGTTCCGGCGCCTATCAGATGATGTCACAAGGCGGCGCCGAGGCGCCGGTAAAGTGACATCATCGGACACGATCCTCGGTTGCGCACGCGCGACGCGCATGCGCAGTACCGAGAAATGGCAGACAGACGCTGTGAGAATAATCCACACTGCTGTCGACCCACCGCTACTCAACCGTGCATGCGCGGTAATATAAAAGCGGTGCGCGGACTCAGCAGGTGACGTACTCATCAGTGGCACACCATTCGTCAGTCAGTCAGGCAGCCAAAGACCGCCAGCACCACCTAGTGGGCAGTCAAGCTGTTAACCAGGCTAAAGGATCACACACTCGCCCATAGGCAAAAGATCCAAATTCTGAACAAAATAGCCTCACAAAGAGGAAGGCAAGGATTAATAACATGGACAATGATAGTGAAAAGGCGAACATGGTCCAAAATAAAGAAGAAAAAGGTATCAAAATAATATTAACTAAACAATAAAAAATATATATATGTTCAAGTATCAACTATATAAATACACGATAGCCCAGTATATAGGGTCAAAAGGTGTATGAAAAAGAGAAGAGCAGAAGAAACAACTCAAATCTTTGTGAGAAAATAGAAAAATACATACCAAATCGCAGCCTTCGATCAACAAACCAAAATCTCCTTCTCATCCCCAAAGCCCGATACAAATCGAAGGGAGAACGAAGATTCGCAGTACAGGTACCCCGGCTATGGAACGCTCTACCAAACAACATCCGCTTGGAAGAAAACCATCAGGCCTTCAGGAAAAAACTCAAGACCCACCTCTTCTAAACATGGCATCCCAACAAGAGCAGACAAGCGCCTTGGGGCGATTCAGTTCGCAGTTGTAGCGCTATACAAATCATTCATTCATTCAATCAAGTGGGGAGATTTATATCTTTACAGTTTTTCAAAAAAATTGCCTGAAAAAAGAGGCCTAAGACGCGTTTGGGCATAAACACTGGCTTAGGTCAGAGCATGACCAAGCAATGTTCCTTGCAGGTGAACTAACTGTTGAGAACTCCAGGGTGGAGAAACTTACAGACAGAACGTCAAGTTGTCTGATTGGTAGATACTCTATAATGCCGCTCCTAGAATAACTGACCCCCTTGCGCCAATAGTGTTAACCAGTGTGTGGATAGATGTGTGTGTGATAAACACCACCTATAAAATCCCTAAATGTGAATAAACACCTAGCAGCCACTTTAAGAATGTGTAACCATAAAAAATGTGATTATAATCAGACTAGTAATGACAAGTGAAAAATATAATCAAATGGCGCTTGAAAAAAAGAAAACAATTATATATATAAAAACTGCCAAAATATATAAATATATAAAACACCACGTGAAATAGTGTCCGTGAAATGATACAAAAACCAATCTTCATTAATATTTGTGCAAATTCAAAGAAAAATGTGATTCAATCTTCCAAAGAAAAATAAGTCCACCAGAAAATCTTCAATAGAATAATCAAATGGATCTTCCACCACACCAACTCGTGTTCCCTCTCCCAATGAGACCGCACTCACCGGATGGTATTGCCTCGCACTCTCGTGGTTGGCAAATATAGCGATTACCCCACCTGGGTTACTTGTGCGATCACTCCAAACTTGCAAACTCCATATGTGAAAACAAATAAAAAATGTGCCTCCACATAGCGTGATACTGTGATAAAACTTATTTATTAAAATTCAACCTCACTCACACTTCAATGTTTCAACTTACAAAAACACAAATGTGAAACAGCCGAATTCAGCACACAATCCACTGCAACTTTTGGATAACAGATGGGCCGACAGAGCGCACATATGATCACCAATGGGTAAAACAACTGGGTTCAAAAACTGGGTAACAAGTGATCTCACCACCCCTCGCAGCTCTGCTCCTGGTGTGGGTTCTTTCTCCAGGAGTCACTTCAGTGAGGTTGCCGGGTAGTGATCTCAAACAATAGTAATGGTGGAGGAGACC
Source organism: Lithobates sylvaticus (assembly GCA_028564925.1). Lineage (NCBI taxonomy): Eukaryota > Metazoa > Chordata > Amphibia > Anura > Ranidae > Lithobates > Lithobates sylvaticus. Next base: position 531,718,145 of record CM053028.1, read on the forward strand.
GCACACAAATTCAAACGATTAAACACAAAGATTGAAATGTTGAGTATCTCAGTGTCCGTGTAGCTACGCCCTTGACATGTTTCGTCGGTATGACTTCTTCAAAAAGGGGAGTTGGCCACACGGACACCGAACGCTTACCTAAATGATGATGAAAACGATCACAAGGTCGCAGTGGACCAATGGCTTGTAAGACCTCAGGTGCGGGTGATTCTCACGATCATGCCCCCTTGCTCGTCCCATAGGACCAGCTGAGTCCCATTCATCCATATCCCAAGTCCTGAGGAGCTACTTCCGGGTCACACTGCTATGTGTGCACCCGTAATGTGTCATTGCGCATGTATATGCCACAGGATGTGGCATATACCTTAAATTCCCCTCTATATTTTTGTGTAGCATATGCATTTGTAGCATGTGCATGTGTAGCATATCCCAAGTCCTGAGGAGCTACTTCCGGGTGACACTGCTATGTGTGCACCCGTAATGTGTCATTGCGCATGCGCCGTATAACGTGAGCCGAGTGCGCGCGCATATCCTGCGCGCGACTCCCTATCTCCTGCCCGCGCATGCGCAATGGAGGGACGCCAGCGTGCATTGATTCGGGCGCATCTAACATTGCGCCTTGTCTAATATCAAGAGTGCGCGCGCCTCTCCTGCGCGCGCCTCTCTAACTCCCGCCCGCGCATGCGCAGTAAGGAGACGCTGGCGAACAGTGTGCATCTTCAATGGGCCAAAGATCTCCCCCTGCATATCACCTGGACATAGCGGTGATTAATCCGCCAATCCCGTCTGTGCAGGCTAAATACTGCATATATTAGGTCCCATATCTCCATCCACCCTAAATTACATCTGTGTCTGTTTATAAGTAACTCCCCATTGTGATCTTAGTGCGCTCAGTCACTTCATCCATTTACATTAACTGCATGAACGAACATGGCTCAACAATGATCACTATTTACAGCAATCTTCCATAATTCATATGTGTTAATTACAAACATATAAAAAACATATAAAAAAGTCTGCATTGAATTATCTAAAACAACTTAATTCATATGTGTTATCCACAAACATATAAAAATGGAGAATCTGCATCAGAAAGTCTAAAACAACACACACATACAATTCCTGCACTCAATGCAGATATTATCTGCATGGTGCAACAGCATATGTGTGACCCATACAGTGACACAAATATTAGAGACCCGGATTGGACATGCAGCATCTGTCTAACCGTAGGGGAGAAAACAGGAGGTGTAGATAAATATATATCAATCTCTGACCCAGAGAAAGACGGTTAATAATCATCACTATTTATGATATAAGTAAAAATGCAGGAGCATGCGGCTAGAACATCATACTCCTGTGTATATCTATACATGGATGTAATAATAAAATAGGCGTAAGAATAGCCATTTGACACCTACTATAAATAAATAAAAAGAATAAAAAGATGTATTGGAGACTAGATAAATTCAAAGAGTCTATGGTATATACGATCTATTTTTCAACCCGATCATGTACCGACTAGTTGATCATGATCAGTTAAGAACATACAGTGGTGGATCAAACATCTGACAGCGAGGAAAATCCAAAAAATTCCTTATTAATAATCAAGCGAGGTTGACCACATCTCGCATTGGCAGGAACCCTGTCATAATTGGCTGACCTTTTAAGGTCAAGCTCCGACTTCAGAAATTGTTAATGAAGCAATTGAGGTCCACCTCGATATTCAACCCCCTAGGGCTCATACATTTCATGGAGAAAATCCAGCGGGTCTCCCTCTGTGATAAATCTCTCACCCTATTGGAGCCCCTCCAAGATGGTTTTACTGTGTCTATTCCACAAAATTGAATCAGAGATGGATCCCGGTTGTGCTTCTCTCTAAAATGTAAAGACACACTGTGGTAGCGGAACCCTTTTCTGATGTTAGCTAAATGTTCCGCTATCCGTATTCTGAGAAGTCTTTTGGTCCTACCGACATAAAAAAGTCCGCACGGACACCACATGAGATAAACAACATGCGTGGTGTTGCATGTGATAAACTCATTAATGTCGAAGGACTCGCCCTCTCTGTTGGAAAAATTGAGTTTCCCTCTGTTGCTGATACTCACGGTCCTACAGCAAATGCACTTTCTGCAGGCATAGAATCCCTTGAGGTCAATTTTTGGACCTTGTTTATCTGGAGGATCCAAAATTTTCTTAACAATTTGGTCCCCAAAACTCGGGGCACGCCTATAAATGAACCTGGGATGTTCATGTAATAACCCTCCTAAATGCCTATCCTGGCGCAAAATGTGAACGTCAAGTTACTAAGTCTGTCATATCTTAATGACCATGTCTGTTATCACGACAGGTTGGAGGGGTAGCCCAGATTTGGGAAGGGCAAGCAGTAGAAGACATCCGAGAGACTGGTTACAAGTCCAGAAGGCCCAGCTTTTCGAACAGCTTTTTGCCTTCTGCCACAGTATAGACCAAATAAGTTGTGCTATTATGTGGCATTATTAATTTGAAAGGAAATCCCCTGTGCATTAGCCACTTTTGAAAATAGCTGTATATTAACTGCATTCAATTCAATGTTAACTGCATTTTTAGAAGCCCTCAGGAGTTCTTCTTTAATTAGGAAGTCCTTTAGGCATAGGATTATATTCATAGTGGGCTTGTCTGGAGGTGGTTTTGGCCAAAGTGCCCTATGGATTTTATCACACACAAAGAGGAACAAGGAATATCTGGTAGAAGAGAATGAAACTATTTGGAGACTGCTGGCATTAGCTCTGTAACCGTCTTGGGGTTGCCACCGACCCCAAGATTATTGCACCAGTTTCTGTTATCAAGATCCTCTACTTGTGCCTGAACTTGTAAAAAAAAGTTCTCTGTTAATGCTTTATGCTTTTTACTGAGATCATGTAAACCAGGCCTAATCTGTCATGTTTGATCTGAAGCCTGTCTGTGCGGCTACATAAAGCTGCCAGTTCCTGTGTAAGGGTGCTTGTGGTTTTATGCAGCTCTGTATAAAACGTCTGAGCCAGTTTCCCACATATGGGGGTAAGTCCAGTACCTAAATCCTATTTTGTGAAGAAAAGAAGGTACTTATGTTTACATGCAAGTTGTCAGGTGCTAAAGTAGTACTTGGCTGACCGCAGAAGCTCCATGAGGCTTTGTGCCATCTTGCGCCATCTTGCTCCACTCCCCGCGTGAGGTTGAGAAATGTAAAGGCTTCAGTTCCATGTAAAATAGCCCCGGGGATCTGGATAAAGAAATGCTCAAAGCTACAAGGTAAGGAATCAGTGCACCCCCCAATGAGATACATTATAAAAGGTAAGGGGGAAAAAAAGTGAAAAAAAAAAATGAAAAGAGCATTTATGCTTATACTGCAGTTTTGTTAGTCGACTAGTTTTTACTGCATGGCACAGTGCTGTGAAACTAACAAATTGAGCTAGCTGATTGGAGGAGAGAGCACAGAGACAACCTTCTCAGTGAGCTGTTGCTCCTTCACCATTCATTCACAGTCTAGACAAAGCTGTTTTGCTTTGACTGCAAGCGACAAAGAAACATAAATGGCTAGTACCTAGATGTGGGGTCTGGTAGAGGTATGTGGATTAGATTTTCCAGATAGGGCAGTGAAGGGAGGAAAACGAAATTAAACAAAGAAGGATTGACTGTTCTATATGTGTGTTCTCTTGCAGATGCTCAAGCAGTATGGACCCATCTTCACCATCTGGTTTGGTTCTAAACCAGTGGTAGTGCTTTGTGGATATGCAGCTATTAAAAAGGCCCTGATCAATAATTCTTATCGATTTGGCGGTCGTGGACACTTACCAATATCGGAAAGACTGGCAGATGGTCATGGTAAGGAAAATATGTGCTTTCTAGGAAATGTTATAATATATATATATATATATATATATATATATATATATATATATATATATATATATATATATACATATATATATATATATAAAGATTTCATATATTTATTGTTAGGTCCTCTGTATCAGTCCCTCTTTCCCTCAGCTAGACTTTGACGGTCAATGGAAAAAAACTCTCTCTCTGTCCGGACAGGTAATTAGACACCATACACCATATATGGTTGGTCAATAATACATCGTTTATTTCCAGCTCTACAGAGTATATGCAATAATCAAAAAAGTTGCACAGGGGGTACGCCCCATGAACAACCAATCACATTCAAGCATTTTTTTATACAATCAATATTGATCTGCAAGACATTCATAATATTTCTGCCTTCAGACTCAATGTCACAATTCATTCTAAGAATGTTCCACGCAATATATGTCCTTGACAATGTTCTCAGCATTTTTTGGTAAACACTTTTTTGGTAAACACGGAAGTGTGAGAAACGAAAAAGCTAGCGTGAGAAACACATCTTCTACAGAGAAACATCTTTGTACAATATTATTAAATCTTAAAGGGTAACTCTACACTCATTGCAATAACCTTAAAGAGAGATTCCACATTTCCTTACAATCCCTCCTTTGATCATAGGAGACTTAAAAAAAAGTCTCTGCAGATCACTCACTGTACCACCTATGTCCTGAGTAGAACATGGTCATGGCTGTTTCAGACTTATCAACTGGGTTCTTTGATTTTGCTACTTTACTTTTCAGGCAGAACACCAATTTGATTGTCACATAAATAGCAAAATAGCAAAAGAAGAAAAAATGTCCAGGTGCTGCATTTTGGCTCACAGGGAAATGTTATGACAAGAATGGTTTGGGCGGCTAAGGGGTTTTGTGGGAGGGGGCAATAGTGGCTGAGTCTCTTCTCGTGCAGTTATTGGAGGGGGCTCCTCCATTCCTCCTTCATCTGTGGGCTCTTTTTCAACCTTGATGCATGGATCCATTGCAGGTTTTGATCCGTCAGTATTGCGGTCCTGGAGACCTTGAGGACTTCCAATGGACCTTGGAAGACGGCCTGGTTGTTTGCGGACTGCAAGTTGTTTGATCAGTACTTTATCCCCCGGGACAAAAGGATGTGTTGGTTCTGTGAAAAGAGGAGGAAAGGTGACATCAACCCTGTCATAAGTTTCAGCAAGGCTACTTACCAGATATTTCACGTGCTCTTCCTGTAAGGAATATAAATTAGATTCCTCGCCTATCTTAGGGGCTCTTTGAGCGGGTCTTCCCATGAGGATCTCAAAGTTGGACAGTCCTGTCCTAGTATGGGGGGTGGTCCTTATCTGGAAGAGCACACCGGGAAGAAAATGAAGCCAGTTCTTCATGATACCTTGTGTGGCCTTTTTCAATTTGTCTTTAATGTTTCTATTCATTCTCTCCACTACTCCTGCACTCTGGGGGTGATAGGGGATGTGGAGCTTCCATTGTATCCCCAGAACTCTCACTAACTCTTTGGTAAGTTTTGCTGTAAAAGTGGGCCCTTGGTCAGAGTATATGGTAGCTGGCAGACCAAACCTGCTAATCCAATGATTGACCAAACACCTGGTGGCTATCCCTGCGGTCTCTCCTGTTACGGGAATAACTTCCGGCCATGAGGAAAATGGCAAAATGACGTATTATTGCGCAAAGATATTTAATATCACCTTTCTGTTTGGGCATGTGTGTGAAATCAATCTGTAAGTCTTGTAATGGGCCTAAGGGCGTTGGTAAGTGTCCCTGAACATTATTTTGGGCACAAGTTAAGCAAGAATCAATTAGTTGTTCAATCAATAGGTGAGTGGAATTGGTGCAAAAATTCTGGTTATACATTTGCTGTAGGGGTTTCTTACCTATGTGTCCGGGGCCATGGAGATAAGATAGAATCAAAGGAGCTACTATTTCTGGAATACCTATAATCCCCTCCTTGTTTGACCATAAGCCGTCCGGGTTGTGTGTCAAACCATGCGATTCCCAACAGGTAATGTCAGACAATTGAGCTTTCTTCTGTAGTAATGTGGCTAGGGCTGGGAAATTTGGGGACAAAAAATCTGTAGAAAACAACTGGAGGGTTGGTTCTTTGATTGCCTCCTCAGCAGCAATTTTGGCTGATCTGTCTGTTAAGTTGTTTCCCTTAGTAGCATCAGATTTGTCATAGGAATGACCTTTTACTTTTATGACATTCATTTTTGAGGGTAAATGGAGTGCACTTAATAAATCCTCTACCCATATTTGATTTGAGATTTGCTTATTATCCGCTGTCTTGTACCCGCGGGCCTTCCAGATAACACCATAGTCGTGAATGACCCCAAAAGCGTATCTACTGTCAGTGTAAATGTTTACTTTTTGTCCTTTGAATAACTGACAGGCACGAGTCATAGCATAGAGCTCTGCCTGCTGAGCTGAAGTTGCTGCTAGTGGTTTCACTTCTAATATTATGTCTGGTAAAGTCACTACAGCATACAGTATAATTGCTTGGTCTAGAACAGCTGCCGTCAACAAAAACATTTACCGTATATACTCGAGTATAAGCCGAGATTTTCAGCCCTTTTTTTAGGGCTGAAAGTCCCCCCCTTGGCTTATTCTCGAGTTAGTGCCGTCTGCCTACATGAACAGCTTGTCATGCAGACAGACGGCAGTGTTCAAAAGCCGCGCCGCCTCCTCCCGCCCGTCCGTGATAGGCGGACACTATTTTTCCCAGCAGTAAGTCGGTGTGCAGTGTTCCGCCTATCACGGACGTCCTGTCATTCTCATCTCATGGACGAGGATGAGAGGATGTCCGTGATAGGCGGAACACTGCACACTGACTGCTGGGATAACCGAGTGTTCCTCCTATCACGGACGAGGAGGAGGAGGAGGCGCGGCTTTTAAAAGTGTAATGGCGCCTTACACACTGATCGACAGGATCAGCAATGAGGGGACAGCGGACATCCAGCGATCGGCACAGGAGGCATTAACGATCGCTTCTAAGACTGGTTGACACAGGTGGCAGATCGGCAGAAGGCAGATCGGCGGGAGGCAGATCGATCGGCACAGGTAGGCTGCACTGGGGACACAGGGGGGGTTTGTATAGGGCACAGGGGACATGCAGCTGCAGATGGGCATTTGCTGACCCTCTTTTCCACTTACAGTAAATAACAAAAAAGGGGGAGAAAAGCCAAAGGGAATGGGGTAAGCAAGTGCCTCTAAGGGCACCTAAAAGTCTCCTCAAGTCTGGCTATGTCCAATATGGACTATGTCACTCTGGTCTAGAAAATATTAACAAATAAACAAAAAACCTGAAGTGCTCCTATCAAGGCTGGCAGGAACCAGGAGACCAAATGAGTGGCAAAAGGCATACACAGAGTGAGGGCTTAGATAAAAACAGTAATACTTTATTGTGTATACAAAAAAAGAAAAACAGAGCATCGGTGTGATCACAGATGATCACTGTATATATGTGGATGTAATTTATGAGACATCTGCAGTTATACCTTCATATAACTCAACATGTCACTTGGTGAGTATATGATGCAGCAACAAAGAAAAATTGAAAAGACACATAAACACAAAACAAAAATAGGACAACATGAAACAAAGCGTCCGGACGCCGGCAATCTGTGTGTGGAGAGCCTGTATGTATATTGCATGAATATGTGGAGGGTATAATTACCGGTATGTCAGGGAATCCACACAGAGATTAATGGGAAGCTCGAGCTGCAGGGACGGGGATAAGGGAGGGGGGGGGGGAGAAGGAAAGACGGGAATGGAGAGGTATGGAGGAGGGACCCAGGAAGTACAATGCTTGGAGGTGGAAAACACTGGGAGGTACGGTAGGAAGTCACTCTTTAATTCAGCTGGTAGTAGTGGACACTTGTTGCTGAGTAGAAAAGCTGGTAAATATCCTTCACCGTGTTAAGCAAATGAGGAGAAATGAGATTCTCCTCTGAATGTTATAATTTCCAAATAAAAGAACATCATCAAGTAGGTATAATGGATTTCTGATGGAGACAAACAGACAAGTGGTAGTACCCGGAAATGGGGTTGCACCCGTGGGAATGTATGGATACTTCAATCCGGTATCTATGTGTTTCCAGATACCCGGTCAGAGCTGCATCATAGTTACGGCTAATTAATTTCAATTGTTCACCAGAGTCCCAGATATTAGTGTGGTAGATTAACCGTCTGGTATGGCATCGCTAATTGAATCACTAGGGGTGGTTTGGGCTGCAATCAGCTCTCAAAAAGAAAAAAGCACATCGATAATGTCCCATCAGTAAGTGAAGTATGCTTCTATCCCCATAACGTAAAATAGCGGTACCTGACGGTGTTCCGGTGGTTGGGTCTATGACCATTTGTATCAATTGATGCAGTCGGTTTCAGAAACGAATAGTCCCACAGGGTGTATTGGCTGTCTCCGGTACCTTGGATGTCCCAACGTCTCTGTATTTAGAGGCTGATTCCTCGTAACATCTTCCGTCTATTCTCCCCGTCTCCCTGCCTCTGCTATGCTGGCTTCCGGGAGGTGTGCCGGCGTCTCGGGACGCGGTGACGTCAACGCGTTTCGCAAGCACGATTGCGTAGCTTCGTCTGGACGTACTGGTGGAGCCTGAGACGTCCCTTTTTATAGCGCAATGCTGCACAGGACTCACACCGGGATAGATTTTTCTTAAAGGGACAGGATGTTTGGCGATATGTGTCCATACATAATTTCCAAGATAAAGCCATTCAAGAATATTGAATAATAATTTTCTTTGTTTATATTTGATTAATGCATAGAGGTTTAATGGCCTAGCAAAGAGTAAGGGAAAAGGGGTGAGGAAGGGGGGGGGGGGGGGGGGGGGGGGGGGGGGGGGGGGAAAGGAGGGGGGGGGAAAGGAGGGTGAAGGAGAGGGGATTATGCATTACAAATAAAGGGGAGACATATCTTACATAGCGACAGGGAGGGTCAGTATGTGAAAAAAACCCCATAAAAGCGAATAAAGATATTTCGGGTCTACATGGGAGCGTAGGTAGTCACCGAATTAATTGGTTAACATGAGGAGAAGCAGTATATTTTATTCAGTGAATTGGCCAGTGTAAATACCTTTGGATATAACAATAAATATTGCATTTGGTATATTACACGTGCCCAGTTCTCTGGTGCAAGATCTATACATCAAAACCATAATCAAAATTGAAATTAACATTCAAGTTAAACTAAAAAAGTGTGTATAATATAATATACTGTTAACACCCCTTAATGTGTTATGCCGGATCTAAGTATAGACAGGTGTGCACATGCTATACCATTAGATGACAGCTATGTATATCAAGCTTCCGCTGTAATACATCAGGTAGATGTAGCACACCCGTCTGAGGACAGCAGTGCCAGAGTAATGGTGGTTCTATGACGTACTGTATAGTATATGATTAGGGTGCAGTAAGCAGCAGCGATTATAAAGTATTTTTATAAAGGATAATAAATGGTATATGAGTATAATATGGTGATGCAATGTAGTCAGGGTCAGAATAGGGGAGTGGTCAAAGCCTGAGAGATGCCCTAGAGGTGTAGAGCATAAATATAGTTAGAATCGCTACCATGGCATTACTGGAGTGATGACAGAGAGGTAGAGGTGGATGTCAATCATTCCTCAAGGAAAACCTGTAGGTTGAGTTCAGTGTTCATTCCTATTGGATATAAACTTCTTAAGCGGTAAATCCACCACTTTTCTTTCTGTAATAGTATGCGATTAAAATCGCCACGCCTAGGGGGAAGTTTAAGCATATAAATGCCCTTCACCGTCATACCTCTGAGGTTGCCATCATGTACTAAAGAAAAGTGCTTAGCCAAAGGCTTCTCTGTGTCTCGGGCCCTAATCTCCCGCATGTGCTCCCCTATTCTGACCCTTAAGGGGCGCTTGGTTTTACCTATATACAGTTTCCCGCATGGGCAGGTGATCATATATATTACCCTAGTAGAGGCACAGTTGATAAGATCCCGGATCTCAAATTCATTTTTGCCATATGCATCATGGAATCTGTTGGTTCGATCCACATAGGGGCACACTTGGCAATGGCCACATGAGAACATACCCTTACTGCGCGGGAAGTCTGCCAACCATGTCTCATCAGTTTCACACTTATATTCCGATTTGACAAGGAGATCACCTAAGTTTTTTGCCCTTTTGGCCACCATATTCGGTGATGGGCCCACAATTTTGGCCAGTCCGGGTGTACTTGTCAGAATGCCCCAATGTTTGTTGAGAATATTGCGAACTGTGTCCCATTGGACCCCATATTGCGTAATTACTCTTGTGTAGCTATTCTTTTTGTTCTTATTGGTGTTATGCCTTTTTTTGGGGGCAGTGGTCAATAGGTCCTCTCTATTACGGTCGGCTACCTTATTTTTAGCCCTTCTAAGCTGGTTATGGGTATAACCTCGTTCCCTAAATCTTTTAGCCATCTGGGGTGGTAGCTGTCTGCCTGAAGGAGGGTGTTGGCTGCCGTCTCCTTGCGGTAGGTACAGGTGCTGATAGAGTCACCCGATATGGATATCCACAGATCCAAGAAAGAGATCTTTGCCCTGACTATACAGTAAAGCACAAAGGATTTCTTATGATCTGTCAAACCTAGTGCCGGAGCACTGGCCAAAGACTGTAATAAGGCATGAAAGGCCTGTGTCATTTCCTCAGTGTAACACCTGCTTGGGGGCAGTGGCTGCAGTAGAGGGGCTCAAGATTGAATCATAAAAAGAACCATCTGGGATCCACTGCCTGTAGTAGACAATAGAGCCAAGAAAAGAAAGGAGCGTTGCCTTATCTTTGGGTGGGCCGAGACAGGTCAGAGTCTTCACTCTTTCCGGGGACACTTGCCTGGTCCCGCCTGAGATAATACAGTGGTGTGAAAAAGTGTTTGCCCCCTTCCTCATTTCCTGTTCCTTTGCATGTTTGTCACACTTAAGTGTTTCGGAACATCAAACCAATTTAAACAATAGTCAAGGACAACACAAGTAAACACAAAATGCAATTTGTAAACGAAGGTGTTTATTATTAAAGGTGAAAAAAAATCCAAACCATCATGGCCCTGTGTGAAAAAGTGATTGCCCCCTAAACCTAATAACTGGTTGGGCCACCCTTAGCAGCAACAACTGCAACCAAGCGTTTGCGATAACGTGCAATGAGGCTTTTACAGCCCCGCTCTCACTACATAACAGTAGGTCATCTACATATTGCAGGAGTACTGATCCCTGTGGGGGCACCCAGTCATCCAGGGTTAGTTTCAACACCATGGAAAATGCTGCAGGACTGTCCACAAAGCCCTGAGGAAGACGGGCCCAAGTCAGTTGGCCCGAGCCCCAGGCAAAGGCAAAGGTCCTTTGGAAATCCTTGTGTACATCAATGCTAAAGAAAGCATTGGACAAGTCTAGTACCGTATATACAGTGGAGGAAGCAGGGATGTTTATAAAAATTCCCGTGATGTCTGAGACTAGTGGTGGAAGTGGTTGGATACATTTGTTCACCCCCCTCAAATCCTGTACTAGCCTCCACTCGCCACTGGCTTTCTTTACTGGATGGGTGTATTCCAGGGACTGATAATGGGTTTTATGCCCCGTACACACGGTCGGAAATTCCGACCACAAAATCCGTCTGATTTTTTCCGACGGATTTTGTCCGACACTGGTGTTGCATACACACGGTCGGAAAAAGTTGTCGGAAAATCCGATCATCCTGAACGTAGTGACGTTCGTTGCGTACGACGGGACTACATAGAGGCTAGTAGCCAATAGCGTTGGTCTTGTAATGTGATCTGAGCATGCGTGGCACTTTGTCTGTCGGAGTTCGCTACACACGATCGGAAAAAGTCCGATAGGACTTTGTTGTCGGAAAATTTGAGAGCAGGAGATAAAACTTTGTCCGTCGGAAAATCCGACGGAAAAAGTCAGATGGAGCCTACACACGGTCGGAATTTCCGACAACATTGTCCGATAGGACATTTTCCGTCGGAAAATCCGACCGTGTGTATGGGGCATTAGAATGCCTTTCTGCATGTATGTGGTGATCTGTGGTGCTATACCCTGTACTTTGTCAGCATGAAGGTGGTATTGTTTCTGAAAGAATGGTATGATGTTTGGTTTGAAAGTAGGGACATAGGGAGTGCACCTGTCCTACGTCTGTCTTTGACTTTTCCCATATCGGGTGAGTCTCTAATGCTGCAGGTATGGTCATAAAGTAAAACGTCAAATCTTTTCTTTTTGGCATAGTCAAGTCACATGTTGCTGATTTGGCAATCATTCCCCCTTGTAGGTCAAATGTAATGCATACCCCCAACGAAGACATGAGGTCTCTTCCCTTTAGACATATATACAATAACGTAACAAATGCGCTGAATGAATAAAACAGTATTCCATATAATAATCATATCATATCATGCATAACACCTTCCATGTTCCTCTCAAAATAATATAACAGTGGTGTGAAAAAGTGTTTGCCCCCTTCCTCATTTCCTGTTCCTTTGCATGTTTGTCACACTTAAGTGTTTCGGAACATCAAACCAATTTAAACAATAGTCAAGGACAACACAAGTAAACACAAAATGCAATTTTTAAATGAAGGTGTTTATTATTAAAGGTGAAAAAAAATCCAAACCATCATGGCCCTGTGTGAAAAAGTGATTGCCCCCTAAACCTAATAACTGGTTGGGCCACCCTTAGCAGCAACAACTGCAACCAAGCGTTTGCGATAACGTGCAATGAGGCTTTTACAGCGTCCTGGAGGAATTTTGGCCCACTCATCTTTGCAGAATTGTCCTAATTCAGTTACATTAGAGGGTTTTCGAGCATGAACGGCCTTTTTAAGGTCATACCACAACATCTCAATAGGATTCAGGTCAGGACTTTGGCTAGGCCACTCCAAAGTCTTCATTTTGTTTTTCTTCAGCCATTCGGTGGTGGACTTGCTGGTGTGTTTAGGATCATTGTCCTGCTGCAGAACCCAAGTTCGTTTCAGCTTGAGTACACGAACAGATGGTCGGACATTCTCCTTCAGGATCTCTTGGTAGACAGCAGAATTCATAGTTCCTTTTATCACGGCAAGTCTTCCAGGTCCTGAAGCAGCAAAACAGCCCCAGACCATCACACTACCACCACCTTATTTTTTAATGTTCTTTTTCTGAAATGCAGTGTTCCTTCTACGCCAGATATACTTGGACACACACCTTCCAAAGAGTTCCACTTTTGTCTCATCGGTCCACAGAATGTTGTCCCAAAAGTCTTGGGGATCATCAAGATGTGTTGTGGAGAAATTGAGACGAGCTTTGATGTTCTTTTTGCTCAGCAGTGGTTTTCTCCTTGGAACTCTGCCATGCAGGCCATTTTTGCCCAGTCTTTTCCTGATGGTGGAGGCATGAACGCTGACCTTAACTGAGGCAAGTGAGGCCTGCAGTTCCTTGGACGTTGTTGTGGGGTCTTTTGTGACCTCTTGGATGAGTCGTCGCTGCGCTCTTGGGGTAATTTTGGGCGGCCGGCCACTCCTGGGAAGGTTTACCACTGTTCCATGTCTTCGCCATTTGTGGATAATGGCTCTCACTGTGGTTCGCTGGATTCCCAAAGCTTTGGAAATGGCTTTATAACCCTTTCCAGACTGATAGATCTCAATTACTTTCTTTCTCAATTGTTCCTGAATTTCTTTGGGTCTCGGCATGATGTGTAGCTTTTAAGGATCTTCTGGTGGACCTTACTGTGTCAAGCAGCTCCTATTTAAGTGATGCCTTGATTGTGAACAGGTGTGGCAATAATCAGGCCTGGGTGTGGCTAGAGAAATTGAACTCAGGTGTGGACAACCACAGTTATAGTATGTTTTAACAAGGGGGCAATCACTTTTTCACACAGGGCCATGATGGTTTGGATTTTTTTTCACCTTTAAAAATAAACACCTTCATTTACAAATTGCATTTTGTGTTTACTTGTGTTGTCCTTGACTATTGTTTAAATTGGTTTGATGTTCCGAAACACTTAAGTGTGACAAACAGGCAAAGGAACAGGAAATGAGGAAGGGGGCAAACACTTTTTCACACCACTGTATGTATATAACAGAGCATATATCTCCAACCTACAGAATCAATTGTTTTTCTGTATCAAGCAAGGCCAGAGACTTGATGTCATTGCTTTCCACTTTGCCCAGCATATGCAGCCACTTGTGCCCATCAAACACAGCCACTTGTGCCCATCATATGCAGCCACTTGTGCCCATCATATGCAGTCACTTGTGCCCATCATATGCAGCCACTTGTGCCGATCAAACACAGCATCTGTGCCCATCAAATGCAGCCACTTGTGCTCAACAAATGCAGCCACTTGTGCCTGTCAAATGCAGCCACTTGTGCCCATCATATGCAGCCACTTGTGCCCATCATATGCAGCCACTTGTGCCCATCAAACGCAGCCACTTGTTCCCATCATATGCAGCCACTTGTGCCCATCATATGCAGCCACTTGTGCCCATCATATGCAGCCACTTGTACCCATCAAATGCAGCCACTTGTGCCCATCATATGCAGCCACTTGTGCCCATCATATGCAGTCACTTGTGCCCATCATATGCAGCCACTTGTGCCGATCAAACACAGCATCTGTGCCATCAAATGCAGCCACTTGTGCCCATCAAACGCAGCCACTTGTTCCCATCATATGCAGCCCACTTGTGCCCATCAAATGCAGCCACTTGTGCCCATCAAACGCAGCCACTTGTTCCCATCATATGCAGCCACTTGTGCCCATCATATGCAGCCACTTGTGCCCATCAAATGCAGCCACTTGTACCCATCAAATGCAGCCACTTTGGCCCATCATATGCAGCCACTTGTGCCCATCATATGCAGCCACTTGTGCCCATCAAACGCAGCCACTTGTTCCCATCATATGCAGCCACTTGTGCCCATCAAATGCAGCCACTTGTACCCATCAAATGCAGCCACTTGTGCCCATCATATGCAGCCACTTGTGCCCATCAAATGCAGCCACTGTGCCCATCAAATGCAGCCACTTGTGCCCATCAAATGCAGCCACTTGTGCCTCTCAAATGCAGCCACTTGTGCCCATCAAATGCAGCCACTTGTGCCCCTCAAATGCAGCCACTTGTGCCGTCAAATGCAGCCACGTGTGCCCAGTATATGCAGCCACTTGTGCCCGGTATATGCAGCCACTTGTGCCCATCATTTGCAGCCAGTGTGCCCACAACCCCCCCCCCCCACTTGCGGGGCTCGCAGGGCTCACGGCTCGCGGCTCTGGCAGCACCCCCAACCCCCCCCACCACGCACTCGCACGTGGCTCTGGCAGCACCCCAACCCCCCCGCTCTGGTAGACCCCCCTGACACTTACTGCCAGGCAGCAGCTCCTCTCACCAAAGCGGCGGGGACCTCCGCTCCAGTCTGACGCCCTGCCTCCTGGTTGGCGGGGAGGAAGGTTAGTGTGGAAATAGCGAAAATTTTATTGATATCATGACGCAAGTGGGTGGAATCAGGGGGCACTCTCTGCGCCCTAAGCCCACCCTACTTTGAAGCCTATTAGAGCCTTTGGCTTTAATCAGGTGCTTCAAAAAGTACCACCCCCTCCCACCCCCGGCATAGGAATCCATGCATCCGGCATCCTGAAAGAGGCCGGTGCATGGATGGGGGGGCCGCACCCGTGCGCCCACAGTGCACGGGCCGACACTGGCAATAAGTAAAGGTAAATATCTTTTACCACTTATCTACCAAGGTACATTTAAAAATGGCATGGTAGACAAGTAGGTAAATCAAGCTGTGAGCTTGGTGGTGGCTTTAGGAGCCAGTGAAGGGCTTTCCAATAAAATGAAATTGATCACATGTTCCCTGATCCCTCCTGTGACTAATGACCCTGGAAGCACAACATGTATTACGTCACTTTCGGGATCACAGCTCAGCTAGTGTGGCCAAGGATACAGCTAGACCCTCAGTGCCTCCATAATAAGTATCTTCCATCTGTCCATGCTTGTTCACCCCCTTGTGATAGCAATAAAGTTTAAAAAATAAAGTGTAAAAAATTATTATATCAAATAAATAAATAAATATATAAACATTTTTGGTATTATTATTATTATTATTATTATAACACAATATTTATATAGTGCCAACAACATGAGGGCAGACACTAAAGGTATGCACTGGATTTAAATAACAGTTACAAATGCTGTATTTAAGTGAAAAAAATAACTATTTGTAACGATGTTTGGCAAATCTAATCTTATTCAATCTTCTCAACCAGACAAAAACGTGGCCCTTCAAGGCCGTGCAACACAGTCTACAAATTGGGAAACTTTAAGCACAGCAACAAATGTTATTGATGGAAATTCGGACCCGGACTATCAACATGGTTCCTGTTTCTCCAGCAAAAGCCAACTGTCACCTTGGTGGAGGGTGGATTTATTGGTGAGCCATAAAATATCCCATATAATGATAACCAGTAGAGTAGACTGCTGTGCAGAACATCTAACTGGAGCAGAAATCCTTATTGGAGACTCTCTGGCCAATAATGGAAATAACAATTTAAGGTAAGTTATTCCTCTTCTCTCTTCCCTTTTCTCATATTCTCATTACCTCTCTTCTCACAGTATACCCAGCCCTCTCCTGTTCTTATTCTTTCCTGCTCCTCATATTCTCTTTTCTTCTCCCATAATTCCTCTTATGTTCCACTCCTCTCATGTTTCCCTCTCCTCTTGCCTTCCTTTTTTTTTTTTTCCTGTCCCCCCAATACTTACTTCTACTCATATTTCTATTTCATTTTCTCCCCTTTTAATCTCCTTCTTCTCTTAATTTTCTTGTTTTCTCTCCTCATATGTGTAGCAGTAACCCCGTGGGGGCTGTTGATTTTTGTTCATTACCTTTTGCCGATCACTCCGCTTCCGATCACCCCATGCAATCACATGACACCAAACAGTCAAAATTCCAGATTTATATTTCTTTATTTGGGAATAAATCTGTGGGGCTATTCAGTGAAATATGAGATGCCCCTTCTGATACCATTTTCTTTAAAGGGTGTTAATCTATAGCCGTAGCTTTGTTACTTAAGTCCCCTTATAGCGATCCTTTCCTGGTTCCACTTCTCTCTGATACAGCACTCCCAAGTTGGACAGATAAGCATTACTCTGAATAATCCCCTTGCCAGACTGATAGATATCCTGTGGGTGTTGAACTCAAAGTCACAGGCCATCACTCCCCATTTCCATGACTTGTTTGTCAAACTTCCCCCAAAGCGCTTGATACTGTGTTCCTTGGATGCACAGTATTAATTTCCAATTTAGCTGCTCTCTCCCAATCAACAGTCCATGTTCTACTCACAGAAAGTCGATTACCCAGTTCTCCACCGCTTTGCTCCTACTTCCTCCTCCACTGCTGCCCGGCACATCCCCGCAGGGGGCCCCCCTGTTTTTTCCCCAGCACTACATGTTGTCTTTGTCTCCAGGGGCCAGACACTCAGCCTTCCTAGACTCTCCTCCTCCCGGATCCGGGATCTCTGAACTCCCGAGCCTCCGGACCTGAACTCTTCAACTCCACCTCCCTAGAGCATGTGACCCACCTTTTTTATGAGACCTCCCTTTGACCA
Organism: Lithobates sylvaticus; assembly: GCA_028564925.1. Classification (NCBI taxonomy): domain Eukaryota; kingdom Metazoa; phylum Chordata; class Amphibia; order Anura; family Ranidae; genus Lithobates; species Lithobates sylvaticus. The sequence continues at coordinate 531,735,611 of CM053028.1, forward strand.
TATAAATTAACCATTGGTCAAATCCTCTCAAATGGGTTTCCTGCCACTCAGGTCTCAGCCCATCCTTTTTCCAGCACAATTCGCTGTCAAGCAGAGAAGGTATCTCTGAGCCTAAGTGTAGGTGGCCACACCCCCTTCTATTCTGACACTTCAAACCCTGAATCAACAACCAGGCCTAGTAAAGAATACAGCCCTGGCTAAATTTTCCTGCCTCTACATCCCACACTATCAGAAAATACTATAGAGCCCCTACCTAAGAGTAGAAGGCTCTACATCTGCTTCCCACTTCTCCCTTTTATAGTCTCCTGTTTAATACTGCAATTTCCTCTCTATTGCACCTCTTGCATTGTCATCTCCTCTCTTCCCCTTCTATTTTCCTCTCCCCTAATGTTCTCATCTTTCTATTCATCTCATATTCTCCTCTCCACTACTTCTCCTATATTCTCTTATATTCTCCTCTCTTTTTTTTCTCTCCCCCATATTATCCTATCCAATCATATTCTTCTTTTTTTTTTTTTTTATATCCTCTGATCTCTTCTCTTTAAGTCTCCTCTTATATTTCCCTTTCCCTCTCTTCTGTTCCTTTCTACCTCCCCTCTCATATTCCTCTCATCTTCCATTTTCTTTTCTACATTCATATTCTTTCTTCTTTTTATATTCTCCTCCTTTTTTCTCTCATTCTCCTTTCTTCCTCCATTTTAATATTCTCTCCTTTTTTCCTTTTCTCCTCCTTTTCCCCTCCTTTTCCCCTCCTTTCTTCCTCTCATCTCATTTACCATACTTCTCTCTCTACTTTCTATCATCCCCTTTTCTCCTTTTTCTCTCCCCTTCTCCTTTATGTTCCTTATTTTCTTTCATATTTTTCTTGCCCTTGTTCTTTTTTCATCTCCACATTTTATAGCCTGAATTGTTTGCCCTGTTCTTTTTTTTTTTTTTTTTTAAATTCCATATTCTCTTTTATGTACTTTTTTCTTTTGGCATAGATGTGCTCAGATTACATCAATTCCACTGGGTGCCACTCAGACCTTCCACTGCTTCGATATGAAGGGCCGATACGTAAATGTCGTCGTACCTGGAAAAACAGGATATCTTTCATTTTGTGAAATTGAGATCTACGGAGTACCTGTGATTAATAATGAATGCACAAAAATATGTCCCAATAATGACAATCAAGAATGCTGTGACTGAAAAATAAAACTGTCTACATTGTGAACAATGCAATATAGCAGATGCCAATTTGTGTCGTTTTTAAATCATGGGCAGCCATATATAAAATATTTTGGATGGGCGCTACGTTCCTTAAGCGTGGTAGGATTTGATAAACTGCGGTTCAGTCATTATGGACAGTACGGACATACACAAAAGAATGTTGTTCCCTTTTGGCAGCAATTTGGAAAATCTCTGCTTCTGATGGCATTGTTTATTTATTGTATTGCTTCCTTGGAACGTCCTACATGGATTATTTGTGTATGAGTAGTTCCCTTTACAGTGCCTCATACATCTGTATTACAGTGCCACATACCTCTTATTTATGCACAGTTCCACTTTCTTCTATTTTCTAGGCTGTTCAGGGAAATTTAGTTCAATCAGACCTTGCATTAATGAGCAAGGGAAAAAAAGTTATCAAATAAACTTACAAAACAAAAAAACAGAGGTCGAGAGTGAGTGCACATCCGCCCTAGTGTATTAAGTTAATTCAATAAAAAGACTTTAATCAATACACTCACATTTAACAGACAATAAAAAGGCACATCAATGTTATCTGGCTATTCTACTGGGTTGCGACTGTAACATCCGGAGGTCTCAGAACTGCTGGCTGGATGCCCAGATCCTAGCATACCCTAATGTGCATGGGGTATGCGCGTCCGCCCGGTCCAGCCGGTGCCGCACATCCTCAGTGAACCAACGACACCAGGGAGGTGAAGACAGGAGAGACAGGCTGGGAACTTCTCCTCCTGAACAAGAACCCGTCTCCTCTAGACCTCAAACTAGACCAAAAACTTTATACACTTTCCCAGTCACTTACTGGGTGTCCTCCCCCAGGGATTGGCTAGGACCACATAAATATTCAGGCTGTAGATTTGGCTCTTCCAGCCCACTACTTTCCAGAGGAGGACAGGAGAGAACACACATCAGACAGTTGCCATGCCGACATATTTAGGAGTTGTCAAGGTTAGAAGTCACCTTGATAAAGGAGGCCACACCTCTAAAACGTGTCCGTCATGGCAACTGTCTATGTGTCCTGTCCTCCTCTGGAAAGTAGTGGGCTGGAAGAGTCAAATCTACAGCCTGAATATTTGTGGTCCCAGCCAATCCCTGGTGGAGAACGCCCAGTAAGTGCCTGGGAAAGTGCATACAATTTTGGACTAGTTTAAGGTCTAGAGGAGAAGGTTTCTTGTTCAGGAGAAGTTCCCAGCCTGAAGGGCTGTTAGCTGGGGGGGGGGGGGGGGGGTTGGCTATTCTACTGAACTTTGCTGGAGCTGACAGAGATTTATCTGGGAATATAGTCGAGGTTCATAGGAGACATACTGTATCTAGCTCACATTGTAAGGAGGCATCCACATATCCAGGAACATTTTTGAGTACAGACCGGTGTGTGAGATCCCAGGGACTGTGTGCTGCTGATATCCCTCTTGCATCAGTGTCCACTTTTGCTTAAAGTGGAGCTTTCTTATGGTGTTCCTGTCCAGTTCAGTCCATGATTTGCTCCTGAAAGGACTGTGCGAGCAGGCTTGAGAAAGTGATAAATGTCCTCAAATAGTTCTTCTACACTGGTGTATCCCACAGTTACCCTACACCCCATCCAAATTCAAGTTATAATAAAGCACGAAAAAAGGATACCCCTACTAGACATGTGCGCTGACAAAAAATTCGTTCATTTTCGTTTCATTCGTTTTTTTTGGAAATTCGGAATTTTCACATTTCTAGTAATGAAATTCGTTAATCCGAAAATTCGGATTTTCGGAATTCTCGGATTAACGAATTTTGGATTTTCAGTTTAACGAATTTCATCAACGAATTTTATCTGAAAATTCGGATTTTCGGGATTCAAAGATTTGAAAATCCCCAAAATTTGAAAAAAAGAATCAGTTTAATAACTAACCATTAAATTAACGAGTATGACAGGGGTGCCCAATCAGTGACCCGGGGGCCACAGTGCTCCCGTGGAGCATCTGATGTGGCCCGCGACCTCTTGCTCTGGGATGGAATAGAATACTGTTATTAAAGCTCAGTTTATTACTAGTGCATATATTGGCATATCTGTTCTGCAGTGGTTACTGGGCTGCATTCAAAGTGATCTGCAGATGCAGAGCAGTGCACCTGCGGGTTACCTGCACTGAGCCATAGACTTCTGTTATTACCTGCGAGTTTGAGCTTTCTCAAAGTGCACCAAACCTGCAGAATATAATAGAAGTCTATAGCAAAGTGCAGGAAAGCCAAAGGTACACTGCACCTCAGTGCATCAGTATGAAAGCAGCCTTGGGCCCCTTGCACACATTCAGTCTGACCCAATTGGACCCTCCATTCACCTCCTAAGGAGTGGCAGATGTAAACCGACTTATGTCCTACCTCCAGTGGGCTGTGTCGGCTCTGCATATGCAGAGCAGACGCAGACGCAGACCTGCCATCGGCCTGCTCCACTCATTGTGGCCCGCGACCGGTTACCAAGTCGCTTAAATGGTCCTCGTGCTTCTAAAGGTTGGGCACCCCTGGAGTACGAATTTATCCAAAGTTACGAATTATCTAAAATAACGAATGCTGCATCTAAACAAATGGAATGGAACAAATTAATAATAAATAATAATAAAAAGGTATTATTATTGTTATTTATTAGATCGTTACGTTCCATTTGGTTAGATTCGGCATTCCTTATTTCAGATAATTCATAACTTCGGATAAAATCGTACTCGTTACGTTCACTAACAGACAAATTTGACAGGGAATTCCAATACCTATAATTTAATAGTTAGTTATTATTGAGAATTAAACAGATTTTCTTTCTTTTTTTTTTTTTTTTTTTTCAAATTTCCGAATTCCGAAAATTCTGAATTCCGAAAATTCAGTAATTTCAGAAATTCGTAAATTTCGGAGATTGAAAAATTCGGAATTAACCAATTTGTCAAAATTTGTTAAACGAATTCGGAACTAAGCGAATTGCAAATGTCTAACCCCTATACTCTTCATTGAGCGAGAAGAGTGACTGGGACTGTGTGACTAGCTGCTAATACATTAGCTTGGGAAAGAACCCTGGGACAACATAGCGGGCTCTTAAGGGGGTAAGCGCTAAACTTGAGATCAGTTGACTGGCCTTGTAACATAAGGAAATGATTCCGGACAGCTGCACTTCCAATAATCCTTTTATTGAAGCTTCATATGACCAGTGGTTGACAGATGGAGCAGGGGACAAACAGGTAGACACATTTTGTGCAAATGTTAGCTAACATTTGTGAGAAACGCGTCTACCTCTTTGTTCCCTGCTCCAGCTGTCAACCACTGGTCATATGAAGCTTCAATAAAAGGATTATTGGAAGTGCAGCAGTCCAGAATCATTTCCTTATGTTACACATCATGAGAGCTGGGCTAGCACCTGGCTAGTGTGTGGGGATTAACCAGAGACTCACTCGAGCGGCTTTTTTTGTTTCATTGATGACTGGTCTTGTAGTCTTCTGGGATGCGTAATGTTAACCCAGGAGGCTATGGTGAGGGGAGGTGTGACAAAAATTATCCTCCCCATGCGTGAAATAAGGAACTAGGAGCTAGTACCTACTGAAAATGTGTAGCAGGTAGGGTTAGAAGGAGGCTATGGAGAAATTATTTGCTGCTGCCAGACTCATCTATCTACCTTACCAACCTCTCAGTGTCTGCCACCCCTCTTTGCCAAACCCTACACTGGTTCCTGATTGCCCAGCGAAAAAAAAAAAATTAACAATATGTCTATTTTAAATGTTACAAAAATAACGTGTATTTACAACCAAGAAGTAAAAAATGTTCTTGAAAGATGATATTGCAATGTGTATGTTCAGCATTAAACTTGCCGCCATATAGTTTGATAATATAACCATTGTGTAAGATAAACCAATAACTATGCAGAGTGCAAACCTAAGAAATGATTATATTTAGAGATCCAGTCAGATGAACCTGTGCCTTACAAAGTGGATAGTATATCTTATGCTGTGTACATACGGTCGGACTTTCTGGCAGAAAAAGTCAGACGGGAATCATTTCACTGGATATTCTGATCATGTGCGGGCTTCAGCTGACTTTTCTTTAAAAAATTCTGACAGACCTAGAAATAGAACATGTTTTAAATCTTTCCGACGGAATCAATTTGTATCGGGAAAACCATTCGTCTGCTGTTCCAATGGACCAAAAACTACGCAAGGGCAGCTACTGGCTATTTAACTTCCTTTTTCTAGCCCCGTAGTACGTGTTGTACGTCACCACGTTCTAAACGATCGGACTTTGGTGTGATCGTGTGTAGGCAAGTCCGTTTCAGCGGAACTCCGTTGGATAAACCGTCAGAGTTTATTCTGAGGGACGAACCGGTCGTGTGTAAGCGGCATAATAGAGATTGTATAATCAGATTGTATTAAATGTGAATTATGCTTATGCCTACCAAAAAAAATTACTTTTTTTGATCATTGTTTCATTCAACCTCATTCAAATCTTATCAATGCACTAGATATGAGCCCACCCAACTTTAGATCCCATAAAATCTTAGTAGATTGTATGGTAAGATTGTAGCATGTGTGGGCAGTTCTGATGGACACAATAGCAAACCTCAGATCTAGAAATTTAAATCTAATGCCCCGTACACACGGTCGGAAATTCCGACCTTAAAATCCGTTGGATTTTTTCCAGACGGATTTTGTCCGACACTGGTGTTGCATACACACGGTCGGACAAAGTTGTCGGAAAATCCGATCATTCTGAACGTGGTGACTTTTGTTGCCTACGACGGAACTACGTAGAGGCTATTAGCCAATAGGTTTGGTCTCCTAATTTGATCTGAGCATGCGTGGCACTTTGTCCGTCGGAATTCTCTACACACGATTGGAAAAAGTCAGATCGGATTTTGTTGTCGGAAAATTTGAGAGCAGGATCTCAAATGTTTTCGGTCGGAAAAAGTCCGATGGAGCCCACACATGGTCGGATTTTCCAACAACATGGTCCGATCGGACATTTTCCGTTGGAATTTCCGACCGTGTGTACGGGGCATAAGTCCAATACAAATTGTACTATAATTTAAAGGGTTAGTTCACCTTTAAGAAAAATAAAAAAATGCCTATGCAGGTGTAGCGGTACCCCCATAGGGGCTGCTGATTGACTCTAAAGCCCACTGGCTACCCAGACTCTGCAAATCCTCTCTCACCTCTGACACCTCAGGTTACATTTTTCTGGGAAGTTTGTAATGTTATAAATGAGAGCCACACACAATATAACTGAACCAAAGATTACAGTGATGATTCACTACACAGTGTAGTTACGGTAACTTTGAGACACGTCACTTCACCAGCTGTAGTAATAGATGGAGTCTCACACAAACTGTCAATTAACTACTTAGGAAATTTACTAAAAGATAGTTAGTACAATAAACACTGTGGCAATTTTAGATATAAAGGATGACAATAGATATCAGTCAATATGTACATGAAACTGAGAATACAAAGATTACCATAGGGAGTATATGCAGACAGGTGCACAGTAGGACAAGTGCTCAATATTATTAGAAACTGGTACTGAACACCTTTCCCCTGAAACCTCAATGCACACACCAAAACCACAGAAAAAGTTATAAACATGCAATGGTACAATACAATAGATATATGTATATATCCTATACTCAAGGGCTCCCCCTAGGTTTCAGTGCAGTGTTCCAAAAGCAAAGTGAACTGTGATGCTTGGTAAAAGAGGATAAAAGTCCCTTGTCTTCTTGATCTTCAGATAGCTTATGGTATTAGACTGCAGTATTTGTAAATCCAAATGGGGAAACAAGTAGAAAGTAAATTGTAAGATAAATGATGTGCTGGTAAATGTGTACTTGCATATATGAAGCACTTGCAATACTTTCTCCTTAGCAGTGGGTACAACTCAGCATTCACTTTATAGCCCAAAGAAGGCAGACTCTGAAGTTCCATTGTATGTAGCCTATGAATTAGTGAGATCGCTTCTGTGGGACTACAAGTCTCACCAGCAGTCTGTAACTAATTCACACAGCGACAGTGTACTTTATTGATCTGGACAAGTGCCCGCTCACCACAACGGCCCAGATGCTTGTGAGGCTCTTTTCCTGATATCTCAGTCCGGTCCAAGCTGGTGCTGACACACCGCACCACTCCTTCTGCTGCCTGACAACTGTAATGCAGGAACCTTCAGTCCAACCGCACACCAGTTCAGCTGACTGTGCTCTGAAACACCTCAGAGGCCGTTCAATTCCACTCCACGATCCTCTGGTCCCACAACACAGACCTCCTTGCTGGCTGTTGAAAGGCATCCCAAGAGACCGGAAAAATGGCCGCGCTGCTCCTTTTATTTGCTTACCCAGCATGCTGTTCTGCAGCTTGGCCTTGTGGGTCAGTAGTTCCCAGACTGAATTAAGCACATGAGTCACTTCCTCATTAAACTACATCTCCCACAATGCTTTGTGGCATGGCTTTACAGAAACCAACAAAAGTCTTAAACATTGCATAGAATAGCAAGGACACTAGAGGGAGCCAAACTCACTTGTAACCATTATCAACTGTAATGCTTATTTTACCAAAGCATGGCTACACAGGTAAGAGCTGCCTGTGAATAAAAACAAACTCTACAGTTTTAACTAAAGCTTGATAATGCCGAAAAACTCCTAGAGATAGTATCTATCCATCCTCCCTTGTTGCTAGGATGTTGCTAAGACACCCCCAGCTGTTACTACTCGCTCCCCAACATCACAGAAGTGAGCTCTGAAATCCCCACCCGTGTTTGGTCAACTAACTCCTCCATCGTAGCGTCGCTAAACTCAGAGATCCTGCAACAGGAGGGAGAGAGGGCAATGCAAGGGGGTTTGAATCCACTTGCCGTACCTTTCAATGTCCTAGTAACATGGCTGGATTGGATGATGCCATCTCTGGGAGTCTTTCAGCCAGGTTTTGGGAGGTATGCAAATTGACTACACATATAGCAAGGACATTATCCAAGTTTGGCCAAAGATGCACAGTTTGTTTTTATGTACAGGCACCCCTTACCTGCATAGATAACACCACCATTCCAGAGTATCTGTTCAAGAATTGGGCACACATTTGCTTTTACAATAAAACAATGATTTTTGGGTATCCTCATCGATTAACCACTTCAGCCCCGGACCAATTGGCAGCCAAAGGACCAGGCCCCTTTTTGCGATTCGGCACTGCACCGCTTTAACTGACAATTGCGCGGTCGTGCGACGTGGCTCCCAAACAAAATTGGCGTCCTTTTTTTCCCACAAATAGAGCTTTCTTTTGGTGGAATTTGTGGTATTTGATCGCCCCTGCGGTTTTTAGTTTTTTTTTTTTGCTATAATAAATAACAAAAAAATAATGAAAAAACATTTTTTTTCCTCAGTTTAGGCCGCTACGTATTCTTCTACATATTTTTGGTAAAAAAAAATTGCAATTAGCGATTATTGATGGGTTTGCGCAAAAGTTATAGCGTTTACAAAATAGGGGATAGTTTTATAGCATTTTTATTAATATTTTTTTTTTTTACTAGTAATGGCGGCGATCAGCGATTTTTATTGTGACTGCGACATTATGGCGGACACATCGGACATTTTTGACACATTTTTGGGACCATTGTCATTTATACATCAATCAATGCTATTTATTATCTATGCATTTGCATTGATTTCTGTATAAATGACACTGGCAGTAAAAAAGTTAACCACTATTGGGCGGGGAGGGGTTATGGTGTGTGACGTGTGTTTTTTTTTTACATTAGGGGGCGGGGCTGACGTCTGATGTCATTGATCGGCTTTCCCGATGACAAGGAACAGCCGATCAATGACAGGCAGCGTAGCAAGCGTGGGGAGAGGTTTGTTTACACAGACCTCTCTCCGTTCTTCAGCTCTGTGACCCGATCGCGGGACACCAGCAGCGATCGGGTTCGCTGGTCCCGCGGCCGTGGTCACGGAGCTCCCGACCGGGTCACGAGCGCGCCACCCACGGCTAGGCTTTTAAAGGGCCATGTACCTGTACATGGTTTTGCCTAGCCGTGCCATTCTGCCGATGTACATCGGCGTGAGGCGGTCGGGAAGCGGTTAAAGTGAACCAAAGTGCAAGGTACATTTATTACATACTGGCTCTATCCAATCCAAAGAAGCTGCATTAAGAATGAGGGAAAAAGTTGGATGAGTGTGACAGATAGTGGGAGACTTGTACGGTTACCATCACCTAGGTACTAGGTAGGGTACAGTCAGGGGCGGACTGACAACTCATGGGGCCCCCGGGCAATAGGAGATTATGGGGCCCCCAGGCAATCAAAGATTATGGGGCCACACAGTATACACACACACAGTATACAATCACACAGTTTACACATACATGTACACACAGTATGCACAGACATGTTTCTATTGGCTGAGAAGGTACTGGAGAGGTGGGGCATCTATAATCTCTGGATTTTTAGACCAAAAGGATGTCGGTAAGGGACATTTCAGAAACAGACGTAAAAAAAAAAAAATGATTTTTACATACTGTCCCTGGTTTTACTGAGGCTGGCAACCCTGATGGGGCCCCCTAGTGGCCCGGGGCCCTCTGGAAGTGCCCGAGTGGCCGAATGGTCAGTCCGCCCCTGGGTACAGTAAGTATATATTCTAACATTCCACGGGTGTTTTGTTTTAATTACAGGTAGAATACTGCTATTTTAGATAGGGATAGTATGTAATAAGCAAACCCTGATTTCTAATGAAGGATCTGCTTTAACAAATAGAAGGTCCAAGGAGCCTTCTGCTGAGAGAAAATGGAGACTGCAGTTGCTAACTTCTCAGACCTCTCAGTATTCAAGCCTAAAGGCTGTGCCCCCCCCAAAAAAAGGCAGACAGGAGACAAAGGATCATTTATCAGTAAGGCCTGCAGCTGATCTTTCCCCAATTCTGATTTATCATGCCTTGTTCTGCAGGGTGGAGGGGTGGAGGAGACATTCTTAGTAGAGGCAAGACTTTACTTCCTCGTATCACAGCTTCCAACAAGTATAACAGTAATAAAGATCTCACTTCAGATCTCCTGAAACAAGCAGACAGAGGCAGCATTTCTGAGCTAACTTATGCTCAAAGCTCGCTTACTGCTGGATGAAAAGGCTGACTGCTGGCAGATCACTAAAAAGGTACTGAGTGTTTATTTTTGGAAACCCATTAGGGGGCACCCTGTTAGGGCCCTTTCACACGGGCGGACCAAATGGGTCCACCTGTCAGCTTTTTAGGCAGACCATATCAGACAATCCATTGCCCTCTATAGAGCAGCAGATGTAAACATCCAATTTGAACAAACTAACTAATCTATACACAAATAGCAGGATAAATAGGGCAAAGTGGGGTCAGGCTGAGGAGCAAGGCAGGAGTAGCACATCAATAATAGGCCATAACAGGGGGAAGGTACACTAGAGCAGGTAGTACAGGTTCAAGGTTACAGGTACAGCAGTACAGGCAAAACACTGAGGCACCACAGACTGCTAGAGAAGGGGCTAAATACCCCTCCAGTTGCCCGCATCAGATGGGGATTAATTGATTGGATCTGCTAGCTACTAGGAGACACATGCTGGTGGATACTGGAACTATACCCTTCAGGTGCTGGAATCGCAGCACCACCAGCAGGTGATTCATTTCCTGACAGCAGGTCTTTTGGGGCTTCCCCATTAAGAAAAGTGCTAGCAGATCAGCCCACAGGCAGTTTCTCACATTGTGCAACTCTCTCAAAGAATCCTCCAGATGAAGATGTAGACATCGGCCCCTGTGCCTCCAGATAGGTTCACCTATTCTCCGGTGCAACTTGCAGGCTCAGGAGACCGCAGGTAATTTAAGCTTCCAGTGGACTGGGAAAACACTGTCAAATTTCACGTAACTCCAGAGATTTCACGTAACTCCAGAGATTTCTGCGTGACTTTTCACTTGGTTTTTTTTTTGTTTGTTTTTTCATACCAATAAAAGTGATGTGGCCTTTTTTTTGCCAGCTTCTGAGTCTGTGATAATTTTTTTTTCCCATAATCTTTTTATTGAGGTAAGTATGGCAATATACACAAGAAATTCACATTTGTTGCTCTTAAAAAATGATTTAAAAATGTTTTCCAAAAAACAAAAAAAAACAAAAGACAGCACTCATGCAACTAGCAAATCTGTAGTGAACAACAAGATAAAAGTACAGTGTGTGGTCTGACAATAGACCCATAGCAACAACATATGAACATATAAAGCAAGGGCCATAGAAATACAGATGTATATGCTGCCGAAAGGCTCTATATTTTAGAATGATGACTATAAGGCAATTCCTATTTCTCCGGGATTAGATAACAAGGCTAAAATAGCATCCCGGAGGGAATCCTTCGGGGGTGGTCTCCCAGATTATTTTAAGAGGTGGATCTATAAACGAAAAAAAGAGAGAGAGAGAGATAAAAAAGGGGGGGGGGTAGAAGGGGGGGGCAAGACAGAAGGGGGCAGGGGATCCTGTCCCACTCTTCCTACTAAGGTGTGATCTCCTTCAAGACAGGATAGCGCAGGAGCACCAAATTCGCTGTATCCTGTGAAACGGGAAACGGACATGAAGCTTAGCTCCGGAAAGTGAGTTGATCTAATGTGAAAGATCCTTGTATTGCTCAGTTCTTTTAAAGTGAGACCAGCAGAGGCATGTAAATGTAAACTTGAGTAATCAGTCTTATGAATTATGAATCAGCTCCTCCATTTCCTCCTTCTTGTTAATTCTAGCAAATCATTCCCTGGTCAAAGGGGCATGTGTGGACCACCAATGAACCGGGATGCACAATCTGGCTGCGTTAATCAACATAGCAACATACTTTTTGTAAGTCTTACTAGAGATATAAGTGTGGTGCAATAGGTATTGTTCTGGTGTAAAGTCTAGGGTATAGGTTGTGACTCACACAATCGTATCATGGACTGTTTCCCAAAATGCTTCCTTTCATGGCATCCATTGTGTACAATTGTGTTGCTAGATGTGATTGGTCACAGTGATCACATGGTACAGATAAAGGCCAATTACAGCCCATCTGTACAATGTGATTAGCTGTGATCAATCACAGCTTATCACAACAAAAATCACTGAATTGATCAGTTTCATTCAGTAGAAATGATTGCTTATACCAGTGAAATCCATTGGTACTATAAACAACCATTATGTGTAAAAAAAAAAAAAATCCTGATCACTTACACTGAGTAGTACAGTATTACTATTGTAACACTGTATTGCTCTGGTCAAATTGTTTAAAAAAATCATAGACAATTTTAAAAATAAAGAAAACAAATTAAAAACATTGGAAAAAAATATTTCTGTTTTTTTTTTATTTATTTTTTTATTACATACTGTCACCAGTCAGTGATCACTGCCACGTCTATTATATGATAACGCTGTACTGCACTGACAGTATGTACAACTACATTTTTTTTAAATTTTGACAACAAATTACAACTTCAAAAAACTCATCATGCCTCTTATGCCGCATACACGGTCGGAATTCTCGTCGGAAAAAGCTCTAATGGTTTTCCCGTCGGAATTCAGACGGAATTTTGCTCAAACTGTCTTGCCTACACACGGTCACACCAAATTCCGACGGTCAATAACACCACGGCATAAAACACGTTCGCACAACTGCACAATAAAAGTTTAATGCTTCTGAGCATGCGTCGAATTGTTTCCGAACATGCGTCGGAATTTTGCGTGTCGGAATTGCATACACACGATCGGAAAATCCGATAGAAAGGTTTTCCGTCGGAAAAATTAGGAACAGGTTCTCAATCCAAAGTCCGTCGGAAATTCAGACAGAAAAAGACCGATGGGCATACACACGGTCAGAAAATCCAATGAAAAGCTCCCATCGGACTGTTTCCATCTGAAATTCCGACCGTGTGTACGCGGCATTACATGTACTTTCTTCTTTCCAAAAAGGAGTAATTTGGGGGTATTTGTACTGTCCCGGTGTTTTCGAGCCTCATGGATATCATTGAGGGGTGTATAAAGATAAGGGGGCGCTAGTGATAAATATGTGTACCAATAAAGTGTTTATATAAATAATGTGAACAATTAACTACAAATATACAAAATGCATCATTTCATAATCATAAGTGAACAATGAAAACAAAAATTAAAGTGCAAAGTGCAGCCAGCAGATATATCAAAAATGGATGAGCGAGTTTGGGGTGCAGGAACTTGACTGGCCTTCACAGAGTCCTGACCTCAACCCCCCACTCTATAAAAGGCCACCGTGCCGGCGGCCTAGTGCACAGGGCCGGACTGGGAATAAAATTCAGCCCTGGAAAAAATTTCATACCAGCCCCACAGCATTATTATACCAGCGCAACAGCATAACGTCATTATTTTCTGGTTCATGAAAGGGAAAACCACACATTTTAAAGCACATTTGAAGACTGTATTATATACAGAAAAGACAGATATGAAATCACATAGGGCTTTATACATATATATATATATATATATACACGGGGGTGCTGAAGAGCACTGGGGTGGGGGCTGGAGAGCACTGTGGGGGTGGGGAGCACGGGGGGGGGCTGGAGAGCACTGTGGGGGGTGGAGAGCACTGTGGGGGTGGGGCTGGAGAGCACTGTGGAGGGTGGAGAGCACTGTGGTGGGATCTGGAGACTGATGGGGAGAGCTGGAGAGCACTGGGGGCAGACAGAACAGGGGTGGGGAGCACGGGGGGCTGGACAGCACTGTGAGGGGTGGGGAGCACGGGGGGGCTGGACAGCACTGTGAGGGGTGGGGAGCACAGGGGGCTGGAGAGCAATGTGGGGGGTGGAGAGCACTGTGGTGGGAGCTAGAGACTGATGGGGAGAGCTGGAGAGCACTGGGGGCAGAAAGAACAGGGGTGGGGAGCACGGGGGGCTGGACAGCACTGTGGGGGGGGGGCTGGAGTCGGGGAGCACCGGGGGCAGAAAGAACAAGGGTGGGGAGCACGGGGGGCTGGGGAGCATGGGGGGGGCTGAAGAGCACTGTGGGGGGTGGAGAGCACTGGGGTGGGGGCTGGAGAATGATGGGGAGAGCTGGAGAGCACCGGGGGTAGAAAGAACAGGGGTGGGGGGGCTGGAGAGCACTGTGGGGAGTGGAGAGCAATGGGGTGGGGGCTGGACAGCACTGTGGGGGGTGGGGAGCACTGGGGTGGGGGCCGGACAGCACTGTGGGGGTGGGAAGCACGGGGTGGGGGCTGGAGCGCACTGTGGGGTGTGGAGAGCACCGGGGGGGGGGGGAGCATGGGAGGGCTGGAGAGCACTGTGAGGGGTGGAGAGCACTGTGGTGGGAGCTGGAGACTGATGGGGAGAGCTGGAGACTGATGGGGGCAGACAGAACAGAGGTGGGGAGCACGGGGGGCTGGACAGCACTGTGAGGGGTGGGGAGCACGGGGGGGCTAGAGAGCACTGTGGGGGTGGGGAGCACAGGGGGCTGGAGAGCAATGTGGGGGGTGGAGAGCACTGTGGTGGGAGCTGGAGACTGATGGGGAGAGCTGGAGAGCACTGGGGGCAGAAAGAACAGGGGTGGGGAGCATGGGGGGGCTGGGGAGCACTGTGGGGGGAGGGGCTGGAGTCGGAGAGCACCAGGGGCAGAAAGAACAGGGGTGGGGAGCACGGGGGTGCTGGGGAGCATGGGGGGGGGGCTGAAGAGCACTGTGGGGGGGTGGAGAGCACTGGGGTGGGGGCTGGAGAATGATGGGGAGAGCTGGAGAGCATCGGGGGTAGAAAGAACAGGGGTGGCGGGGCTGGAGAGCACTGTGGGGGTGGAGAGCAATGGGGTGGGGGCTGGACAGCACTGTGGGGGGGTGGGGAGCACTGGGGTGGGGGCTGGACAGCACTGTGGGGGTGGGGAGCACGGGGGGGGGGGGGTGGGGGGGGTGGAGAGCACTGTGGGGGGTGGAGAGCATGGGGGGTGGGGGGTGGACAGCACTGTGGGGGGCTTGAGACCACTGTGGGGGGGGGTGGGGGGGGACAGCATGTGGGGGGGGGGGCTGGGGGGGGGGGCTGGGGGGCTGGAGAGCACTGTGGGGGGTGGAGAGCAATGGGGGGGGGGGCTGGACAGCACTGTGGGGGGTGGGGAGCACTGGGGTGGGGGCTGGACAGCACTGTGGGGGTGGGGGGGCTGGACAGCACTGTGGGGGGTGGGGGGCTTGAGACCACTGTGGGGGGTGGGGAGCATGGGGGGGGGGCTGGACAGCACTGTGGGGGGTGGGGGGCTGGAGAGCACTGGGGTGGGGGCTAGACAAGGACCTGGAGAGCAGGGGAGGCAGAAATAACAGGGGTTGAGAGAACTGGGGGGGGGGGGGGGGCTGGAGACAGTGGAGAGTGTGGTGGGGGGGAGGAGAGCACTGGGGGGAGCACAAGGAGAACTGGGGGGGGGGGGCAGTAAAATAATTTGGATAGGGGGATCGGCGGGGGCAGCATATAGAGGATATGAGCTTTCTATTATTCCTCCATGCAGCCGCTGAATGCTTTATTCTCCTCCTCTCCCTCCTCCAAGCATTCAGCGTCTGCATGGAGGAATATAGAAAGCTAATCTCCTCTATATGCTGCCCCCGCCGATCCCCCTATCCAGGCACACAGTTAGGGCTGTACTGGGTAGTACTCACAGCCATCTCTCCTCCTGTAATCTCGGAGCTGGCCGGGTCAGTGTTCTGCGGCCGCGCACCGCGCTGTAACATGGTCCCCCCCCCCCAGACCGGCTGTGTGATAGGTGGAACACTGATTCTAGATACTATCACACGAGCCGTTCTAGGGGGGCGGGACCATGTTACAGCGCGGTGCGCGGCCGCACAACACTGACCCGGCCAGCTCCGAGATTACAGGCGCATGAGAGTGGAGACAGGGGAGCACTGTAGCCGCAAAACGGCCCCAGGGCAGGCAGCCTACCGGGAAATATCCCGGTATCCCGGTAGGCCAGTCCGGCCCTGCTAGTGCACTGTGTTTCGGCTGTGATTCTGATATAGGCAGACTGCTGATGCTGATGCTGATTCATTATTACAGAATACTGATCATTTGAATATATATTCATTCTGCTGATTGCACTGCTGCTGACAGTATCTGCAGTGCTGTGCTGTCTCATACATTCTGCTGTGCTGACACTGCTGAGTGGTGACATTATCTGCTGCTGAGTCTAACTTTATCTGCTGTGATTCTGGGGATTAGTCTGGTGTGTGCGTGCTGTTAGTACAGCATTGCAGTATCACCTTCTGGCCTATTGGGATCTAAGGCAGGCAGGCATTTATAGGAGCTAGCGTGTGTGTCTGCTGTGTTAGTACAGCACACATAAAACCACCTCAGCCTCTCTATCTGTCATAAGGCCCTGTTGTCATCTAAGGCAGGCAGGCATTTATAGGAGCTAGCGTGTGTATCTGCTGTGTTAGTACAGCACACATAAAACCACCTTAGCCTCTCTATCTGTCATAAGGCCCTGTTGTTGTCATCTAAGGCAGGCAGGCATTTATAGGAGCTAGCGTGTGTGTCTGCTGTGTTAGTACAGCACACATAAAACCACCTCAGCCTCTCTATCTGCCATAAGGCCCTGTTGTTGTCATCTAAGGCAGCCTCTATCTGCCTTAAGGCCCAGTTGTTGTCATCTAAGGCAGCCTCTATCTGCCGTAATGCCCAGTTGTTGTCATCTAAGGCAGCCAGGCATCTACAGGAGCTAGCGTGTGTGTCTGCTGTGTTAGTACAGCACACATAAAACCACCTCAGCCTCTCTATCTGCCATAAGGCCCTGTTGTTGTCATCTAAGGCAGCCTCTATCTGCCGTAATGCCCAGTTGTTGTCATCTTAGGCAGCCTCTATCTGCAGTAAGGCCCAGTTGTTGTCATCTAAGGCAGCCTCTATCTGCCGTAAGGCCCAGTTGTTGTCATCTAAGGCAGCCAGGCATCTACAGGAGCTAGCGTGTGTGTCTGCTGTGTTAGTACAGCACACATAAAACCACCTCAGCCTCTCTATCTGCCATAAGGCCCTGTTGTTGTCATCTAAGGCAGCCTCTATCTGCCGTAAGGCCCAGTTGTTGTCATCTAAGGCAGCCTCTATCTGCCGTAAGGCCCAGTTGTTGTCATCTAAGGCAGCCTCTATCTGCCGTAAGGCCCAGTTGTTGTTGTCATCTAAGGCAGCCTCTATCTGCCGTAAGGCCCAGTTGTTGTCATCTAAGGCAGCCAGGCATCTACAGGAGCTAGCGTGTGTGTGTCTGCTGTGTTAGTACAGCACACATAAAACTACCTCAGCCTCTCTATCTGCCATAAGACCCTGTTATTGTCATCTAAGGCAGCCTCTATCTACCGTAAGGCCCAGTTGTTGTCATCTAAGGCAGCCTCTATCTGCCGTAAGGCCCTGTTGCTGTCATCTAAGGCAGCCATCTGCAGGAGTTAGTGTGTGTGCTGTGTGACTCCAGTACAATATACACTACCCACTACAATGCCTGGAAGACCGCCAAGGAAAGGCAGACAGTCCCGAGGCAAGAACACAGGGCAAGCAGGCTCTGTGTCTAGAGACAACAGTGCTGGATGTGGACGTGGTCGCGCATCGTCATCAGCACGTGGCCATGAGACGCGCTTGTCCTTGTTTTCGGAAGCTGGACATGTTGAGCCGCATCATGCCGAAGGCTTGGTAGAATGGATGACCAAGCCCTCCTCATTCTCCTCATCCTCTCTCACCCAGGCTCAGGGTACTGGCAAAGCAGCTGCCAACGCGTACTCAATGGCATCATCAGGCACCCCTTCCCTAGACCCACCATGTCCTTCTGAGGAGTCCCCCGAACTGTTTGAGCACAGTGTTGGGTACATGCTCCAGGAGGATGCCCAACGTTTTGAAGGCTTGGATGATGATACCCAGCTAGAGGAAGGCAGTTGCGTGAGGGCAGAGAGAGGGGATGCTCAAGGACAGCAATCTGGGAGTCATGTTCCACCAGCTGCAGCTTACTGCCAGGTTTGCTCCAGTGGTGAAGAGGGAGGGGATGATGAGGTCACTGACTCCACGTGGGTGCCTGAAGGGAGAGAGGAGGAGGAGGCAGCACATGTCCAACGAGGCAGAATGCCCTCCGGAGGCCAGCTAGAGGCCAGCACACCAACTGAATCACACCGCAGAGCTACGCCTGTGCAGGGCGCTGCCTCTGCACGTTATTACAAAAGTTCTTTGGTGTGGGCCTTTTTTGAGACGAGTGCATCAGATCGCACCACTGCTATTTGCAACATATGTCTCAAGCGTATCTCGCATGGCCAAAACATCAGCCGCTTGGGCACCACAAGCATGACCAGACATATGTCGACCTGCCATGCAGCTCGTTGGCAAGCGCACATTAAAGACCCACACCAAAGAACAAAGCGGACCTCTCCTTGCTCCTCATCAGCTGGGATCTCCAACCCCACTATATCTTCAGTCCTCTCTGAAAGCTGCTCTGAGAGGAATGAAGGTGTAGAATTAGGTGTGTCACAGCCAAGTACTTGCGGGCACTCTGTTAGCAGTACACCGACGTCCGATTCTACCAGGCAAATTTCCCTGCCCCAGCTGCTGGACCGTCAAAAGAAGTTTACTCCCAGCCATCCACATGCCCAGCGGTTGAATGCTAGCTTGGCTAAATTGCTAGCACTTCAACTGCTGCCTTTTCAGTTGGTAGACTCGGCCCCCTTCCGTGAGTTAGTTCAATGTGCGGTTCCTCATTGGCAGGTTCCGAAACGCCACTTTTTCTCACGGAAGGCGATTCCGGCTGTCTACCGGCATGTGGAAGGCAATGTCCATGCCTCGCTGGACAGGGCGGTCAGCGGTAAGGTGCATATTACCGCTGACTCATGGTCCAGCAGGCATGGACAGGGACGTTACCTGTCTTTCACGGCCCATTGGGTCACTCTTTTGGCAGCTGGGAGGGATGCAGGACAAGGTGCAGTAGTGTTGGAGGTTGTTCCGCCACCACGCCTCCAAAATGCTACTACTGGTTGTGACACACCTCTCTCCTCCACCCCCTCCTCTTCTTCTTCCTCCATGGCCTCTTCGAGTGCTCTGTCCTCGGAACCAGCGGTGCTCCGTAGGCGTACAAGGGGCTACGCAAGTACGCAGGCAAAAAGATGCCATGTCGTGCTTGTGCTGGTGTGTTTGAGGGACAGGAGCCACACTGGGGCAGAGGTTCTGGCTGCTCTGCAGGGGCAGGCCGAGAAGTGGTTGACGCCACACCAGGTTAAGCCAGGAATGGTGGTTTGTGACAATGGCACTAACCTCCTATCTGCCCTGCGACAGGGACAGCTGACCCATGTGCCCTGTATGGCTCACGTTCTCAACCTGGTGGTGCAGCGGTTCTTGGGCAGGTACCCAGGCTTACAGGATGACCTGAGACAGGCCAGGAAAGTCTGTGTGCATTTCCACCGATCGTATAATGCCAGTGCTCGGCTGGCTGAGCTGCAAAAGGAGTTGAACCTGCCCAAGAACCGCCTTATATGTGACATGCCCACCAGGTGGAACTCAACGTTGGCCATGCTGCAGCGACTGCACACGCAACAGAGGGCCATCAATGAGTACCTGTGTGACTATGGCACCAGAACAGGGTCAGGGGAGCTTGGATTTTTTTCCCCACGCCAGTGGAGCATGATCAGGGATGCATGCACTGTCCTGTCACCATTTGAGGAGGCCACGAGGATGGTGAGCAGTGACAGTGCATGCATCAGTGACACTGTACCTCTTGTCCACCTGTTGGAGCATACGCTGCGTGGGATAATGGACAGGGCACTTGAGGCAGAACAGAGGCAGGAAGAGGAGGACTTCCTTGCCTCTCAAGGCCCCCTTTATCCAGACAGTGTTCCTTCTCTCCCACCCATCACACAGGAAGAGGATGAGGAGGAGGAGGAGGATTGTGTGAGCATGGAGGTGGAGCCTGGCACTCAGCATCAGCAGCAGCAGCAGCAGTCTTTTAGGGATGATTTACAGTCCCAACAAACCAGTGGACTTGTACGTGGCTGGGAGGAGGTGGCTGCCGATCATGTCGTCCTCAGTGACCCAGAAGACTCCGGACCGAATGCCTCAGCTAACCTACGTTGCATGGCCTCCCTGATCCGGCAAAGCCTGCGGAAGGATACTCGTATTCTTCGGATCAAGGAGAGGGACCATTACTGGCTGGCCACTCTCCTTGATCCACGGTACAAGGGTAAGGTTGCGGACCTTATCTTGCCGTCGCAGAGGGAGCAGAGGATGAGACATCTCAGGGAGGCCTTGCAGAAAGGTCTGTGCAACGCGTTCCCAGAGACTGGGAGGTTACAAACTCCTGGTCCTGGACGACGAGTTGCTGAGGCTTCGGTCAGTAGCAGAAGGAGCGGTGGGGAAGGTGGACGTCTGACCGATGTGTTCAGACAATTTTTTAGTCCGCAGCCCCAAGGTATGATCGGTTCCAGCAACCATCGCCAGCGTCTGATATACATGGTGCAGGAATACCTAGGGGCAAGGTCAGACTTGGACACCTTTCCCACCTAAAATCCTCTGGCTTACTGGGTCTTGAGGATGGATCACTGGTCAGAGCTTGCACAGTATGCAATTGAGCTACTGGCCTGTCCTGCATCCAGCGTTCTTTCCGAACGCACATTGAGTGCTGCTGGAGGCTTTGTCACCGATCACAGGGTGTGCCTGTCCACCGACTCGGTTGATCGACTGACCTTCATAAAGATTAATCAGTCTTGGATCACCACCAGCTACCAGGCACCTGAAGCGGATATAACTGAATAATTTATAATGTCACATCCCTTCAAGACTGCCTATGCTGATGCTGAGTGACTGTCCTGTTATGTTCACTGACTATCCTCTTCCTCCTCAATGATCCATTCCTTGATAGCTTGGAAGAACATTTTTGTTTCTGGGTGCCACCACACTAGTGGCTAAGGCCCAATTTTTCAGCCCCTGTTTAACAGGGGCGTGTAATTACAATTTTTTAAGCAATGCTTTGCAACAGGTCTCATTGCTGTGCTCAAGTACAGTATCTGTGAGGCGTTGCAGTGTTGGGGCACCAGCACCAGTGCCTAAGGCCCAATTTTTCAGCCCCTGTTTAACAGGGGCGTGTAATTACAATTTTTTAAGCAATGCTTTGCAACAGGTCTCATTGCTGTGCTCAGAGTACAGTATCTGTGAGGGGTTGCAGTGTTGTGGCACCAGCACCAGTGCCTAAGGCACAATTTTTCAGCCCCTGTTTAACAGGGGCTTGTAATTACAATTTTTTAAGCAATGCTTCGCAACAGGTCTGACTGCTGTGCTCCAAGTACAGTATCTGTGAGGGGTTGCAGTGTTGTGGCACCAGCACCATTGCCTAAGGCACAATTTTTCAGCCCCTGTTTAAGGGAGCGTGTAATTACAAATCTTGATCTAATAGTTCACAGCAGGGCCCATTCCTGCACCCACCAAGAGTAACTGTGAGGGCTTACAGTCTTGTGGCAACACCGTCCACCACCACCAAAGGCCCAATTTTTCAGCCCCTGTTAACAGGGGCGTGTAATTACAAATCTTGATCTAATAATTCACAGCAGGGCCAATTCCTGTGCCCACCAAGAGTAACTGTGAGGGCTTACAGTGTTGTGGCTTCACCAACATCTAATGGGGCAAATTTCTGCAGAGTATATACGGCAGGCCCCTACTTTCAAACATCCAACTTACAAACGACTCCTACTTGCAAACGGAAGGAGAAAACAGGAAGTGAGAGGAAATCTACCCCTAGGAAGGGAAATTCTATCCTGTTAGATTTAATTTGGGAAAAAGGTATCTCCTCTCTACTGATGCTTTATCACCAATCCTTGTTTCAATAAAAACCCCACTTTACCAAAAACATTTGTCATTGGGATGGAAAGTGAGGTGAAATGTTCTGAACAGGTGCACAGACAGCAAAACAAATGTTACAGGGGTGATTACCCCTCCCTATCTTCTCCAAAAAGGTTAAAAATTGTTTTTTTTTGGATGGAGCTACACTTAAAAATGTACCTGTTCAGATTCTACTTAAGAACAAATCTACAGTCCCTGTCTTGTTTGCACCGCCTGTATACTGCTGTTCAGAGTATATAGGGTTGTAGGTATAGGGTTTTATTTTGGGTGCGGGGTTCCCCTTAATATCCATACAAGACCCAAAGGGGCTGGGGGGGGGGGGGGGTGATGGGGTAGCCATGCCATTTTTCTCAAGGATTTTCAGCCATATTGCCAGGACAAGACATGACATTAAAGCCGCAAGCGGTTTTAAATGGCTTCTTTTTTTCCTTTACAAATGTAATTTTGTGCAGGGACAGTTCTAAACACGGGACACACATGCCACTTCACAGGCATATTTTAGACACCTCCCAGGTACCATATTTAAAGGAATATTTCACTTTTTTTTTTTCACTTTATGCATCATTAAAATGACTGCTCCCGAAAAAAACGTCAGTTTTTAAAACTGTTTTTAAAAAATTCTTTTTGAAAAAAAAAATGTAAAACTTAAACCTAGCTGCCACTTTAAATATGTCAAAAAATCAATAACCATGTGTATAATATAAAATAAAAAAAAAAAAAAAAAAAAAAAAACCTTAGTTAGACTTACCGGTAACGGTATTTCTACGAGTCTTTCAGGACAGCACCTGGAGAGAGCGCAGCTCCACCCACTTTCCCAGGAAACACTGCAGTTTTTTCTTTAAAGTCCGGATACTTCCACCATGGCCTCAGTTATTTGTAGAGTACCTCCAGCCATGCTGAAATTAGATAAGCAGAACATAGTAACACCACATTTTATATACAGTTAGGGTGGGTCATCGGCCCTGTCCTGAAAGACTCGTAGAAATACCGTTACCGGTAAGTCTAACTAAGGTTTTCTCCCTTCGTCTTTCAGGACAGCACCTGGAGATGATAAGAGAGTACTTACTCTAGGGTGGGACCACCGCCTGTAGAACCTTTCTGCCAAATGATTGTTCCGCTGCTGATAGCAGGTCCAGTCTGTAGTGGCGCGTGAAGGTGGAGAAGCTTGTCCACGTCGCCGCTCTACAGATCCGATTTGGGGATGCCCCTGCCCTTTCTGCCCAAGATGTTGCTACAGCACGTGTGGAATGGGCGATTACCCCAGAGGGAGGATCAACTCCCGATGCTTTATAGGCCTCACTGATGGCCATTCTTAACCACCTAGCTATCGTATTTTTAGAAGCCCCGTAGCCCCTACGTGGTCCTGAAAACAAAATGAATAGGGAGTCTGATTTTCTAAACTCCTTAGTGATCTCAAGATAATGTAAGAGACACCTTCTCACATCTAAACTGTGAAAGACCCTCTCTTTAGGGCTAGATGGTGAGGGACAGAATGTAGGGAGGATTATTTCCTGCTCTCTGTGAAAAACTGATGCCACTTTCGGGAGAAACCCTGGGTCTGTTTTTAACACTATCCTGTCCGGAATAATAAAGCAAAAAGGTTCCTTTATAGAAAGGGCTTGCAGCTCGCTCACCCTTCTGGCTGTTGTCACAGCTACTAAAAGAACAAGTTTAAGTGACCATAGCTTGATGGTTACCTCCTCCAGTGGTTCAAAGGCTCCTTTGGTCAGGCCCTGTAACACTAGGGATAGGTCCCATTTTGGGAAAACCTTGAAAGGAACTGGTCTTGCTCTAGACAGAGCTTTAAAAAATCTAATAAGCGCCTCTTGAGATAAACGTCTCTCAAGAAACACCGACAGAGCGGCCACCTGGGCTTTCAGGGTACTGATTGCCAACCCCAGCTCCATTCCGTCATGGAGGAACTCCAGGATCGACACAATTTCCTGGGGTGGAAATCTCTTCTCCAGACACCAGGAATTAAAACGTTTCCACGTTTTGAAGTAAATCGCCCTAGTAGTCGCTTTGCGACTGTCTAGGAGAGTAGAGACCAGCTTGTCTGAAAGTCCCTTCTTTCTCAAGATTTGCTCCTCAGTAGCCACCCAGTCAGATTGAGGTGCTCTATGTTTGGATGTTGAAGAGGTCCCTGGGTTAGGAGATCTTCCTGCAGTGGAAGAACCCAGTGGGGTTCCACCGCCATCCTCTGTATTGTAGCAAACCAAGCTCTCTTGGGCCAGAAGGGAGCCACTAGGATCAAACTCGTGGACTCCTGTTGTAGTTTCCTTAGAACTAGAGGGATCAACTGAAAGGGGGGAAAAGCATAGCATAGGTGGAACTCCCATGGTTGTGCCAGCGCGTCTAAGCCCTTTGATTGGGCTTGTCTGCTTAGTGAAAAGAAAGCCTTCACTTTCTTGTTTTTCTGGGAAGCAAACAAGTCTATTTGCGGAACCCCCCACCTTTCTGTTAGCTTTTGAAAAACCTCTGGGCTCAGACTCCATTCTGACTCTAGGATTCTTTCCCTGCTCAGCCAGTCTGCTATATAATTCAGGTCCCCCTTCAGATGTACCGCTGTTAGCGATTTCAGGTTGTCTTCCGCCCAAGACAGGATCTGACCGGCAAGGGATAGCAAGACTCTACTTCTTGTGCCGCCCTGCCTTGTTATGTAAGACACCGCCGTGGCGTTGTCTGATAGGACCTGGATATGGTGGCCCCTGACTACGCTTTCGAAGGCCCATAACCCCAAAAGGATAGCCCTTAGTTCCCTCCAATTGGAGGATCTCCTGGCTTCCTCGACTGTCCAGTCCCCTTGGGCCATCTGTCCCTCCAGGTGGGCACCCCACCCCCAGGAACTGGCGTCGGTAGTTAGTCTTATGTCTACGGGGAAGCACCAAAAAAGACCTCTGTCGAGGTTTGCGCGATTCCTCCACCACCAGAGCTTCCTCTGGACCTGAGGAGGTATCCTGATTAGTTTCTCCAGGGGCTCTCCATAGGACCAACTTTTTAGTATTGTCTGTTGGAGGTCCCTTGCGTGGAGACGCGCCCATTGCACTGCTGGGATAGATGCCGTGAGGAGACCTAGGACTGACATGGCAAACCTGACAGATATCTGCAGGTTTGTCTGCGTCTTCCTTACGGCATTCTGTAATTTCTCTATCTTCTCCTCTGGGAGAAAGATCTTCTCCTGTCTGGAGTCGATGGTATACCCCAGGAATTTTAGAGACTGAGAGGGGATGAGATTTGATTTCTCCCTGTTTAGGATCCACCCGAGACCCTCTAGGTGTCCCCTTGTCCTCACTAGGTCCCTTTCTAATAGATCTCTCGTGTTGGAGAATATAAGAAGATCGTCCAAGTATGGGACGATCGATATCCCCTCCAACCTGAGGGGGGCTAGGGCTTCCGCCAGGACCTTTGTAAATATCCTCGGGGATGAGGACAGCCCGAAGGGGAGAGCTCGGAACTGGAAATGTATGACCGAGCCTTCTATACTGACCGCAAACCTTAGATGTTTCTGCGATGGTATGGCTATGGGAATGTGAAGGTAAGCATCCCTTAGGTCTATGGATGCCATAAAACAACCTTGGGACAGGAGATTTTTTACCGAGAAGATTGTATCCATCTTGAACCTCTTGTACCTGATGGATTTGTTTAGAACCTTCAGATTCAGAATCATTCTGAATTTCCCTGATGGCTTCTTTACCAGGAACACATGTGAATAACACCCCAGTCCCTTCTCCCCGGGAGGGACGTGTGTGATCACTCTCTGCTGAATCAATTCCTGTAAGATTGAAACTATGGCCACCGACTTCTCTGGGTCTCGGGGAGTCTGAGTCACATAAAACCGAACGGGTGGGGTGTGAGCAAATTCCAGTCTGTAACCCTCCTTTATTAACCCGAGGATAAACGGACTGGATGTTACTGACTCCCACTGGGGAAAGAAGGCTAGAAGCCTTGCTCCCACAGCTAGAGGATAGTCACTGGGTTTTTGTATTTGGGGCAGGGGGGCGGAACAAGACGCCTGACTTACCCCTCCCTCTCTGTGGCTTCCAAGATCTTTTGTATCCTGTTTCTTTCGTTTCCGGGGTTTTCCGAAAAGGACGAAAATTTTTGCTACCCTGGGGGGTTACCTTTTTCTTGACCGGAAAAGCCTTCTTTTTATCGGCTGTCCTGTCTAGAATAGCTTCCAGGTCTGGGCCAAAGACTAAATCTCCCTCAAACGGGAGACCACATAACTTAGTCTTAGAAGCTGTATCCCCCGACCAGGTTTTAACCCATAATGCCCGCCGGGCTGAGTTTATAAGTGCTGAAGACCTGGCTGACATTTTAATAGACTCGGCCGATGAATCTGCCATATACCCCACCGCTTTTGATAGAATGGGTAAGGTATCAAGCAGATCCTTTCGAGGCGTACCAGCCTCGATATGGGCTCTTAACTGGTCTAGCCAGTGTTCCAGGTTCCTGGCAACCACTGTGGAAGCCATGGCAGGTTTTAAATTTGAGAGGGTTGAGTCCCAAGCCTTTTTAAGGAGAGAATCTGCCCTCTTGTCCATGGCATCTTTTAGGATGCCCATGTCCTCAAATGCTAGGTCGGTATTTCTAGATACCTGAGAAAACGCTGCATCAAGTTTGGGTTTTTTATTCCAAAGTTGAGAGCTATCCTCTTCAAAGGGGAATCTGCGTTTGAGAGACCTAGAAAAAAAGGGGGCCCTCTCTGGGTCCTTCCATTCCTTTTTGATTATCTCGGACAGACAGCTATGCACCGGGAACACCCTGTGCTTCACCTCACCCATACCTAAAAACATTTTGTCATGTAAAGATAGCTGGGTCTTGTCCTCTGTAATGTTAAGAGTGGTGTGGATGGTTTTTAGTAGATCATCCACATCCTCTAAGGACAATTTGTATCTAGATGAAGAGCCGGAAGCTTCCCTTCCTTCATCTATCTCTTCCTCAGAACCTGAGGACCCGCTACCCCCTTCATCCTCTGAGTCGCTACCTCTAGATGCAGCTGACGAATGGGAACGGGGTACTGCACTGGTAGTAGTAGGACGCCTATCTAGATAGGACCTAAAGGTCTCAAAGGTGTCCGTCATTTCTTTGCGAAAAGAACTGAACAGTTCCCCCTGCTGAGATGCCGCAGAAGTAGCAGTCTCCTCTCTAACTAAATCACCTATGCAGGATCTGCACAAAGTTTTTGTCCAGGAGTCTCTAAGCACATTCTTATAGACAGGACACTTCCTTTTGTTAGGAGGTGAGACGTGTTTAGTTTTTTCCTTTGTTTTCTGAAAAACACCAACAACCAACATCACAATTTAAAATTCAGGGAAAACACATGCTGACAGAGAGAAAAACAACCTTAAATTCCCTCTGTATACAGCCAAATGAATCACCCCACAGACTCATTTAAACACATAAGCATTCTTCCTAAACCGTCAATAGGAACTGAGTGCTGCAGGCTTCCTGTACTAGGAAGGGTTAAACAATCTGGCTCTGAGGGTAAATCTGGGGACACCTGTCCCTGCTTACCTGAGCCTGGCTGACTGAGGTGGCTCCTGCACCTGCCACCGCCGCTTGATCCTCCTCCATTGTAGCAGGATCCCAAGCGCCGAAAAGCCCATTTTATTTGAATTCCGCGCGGCCTCGCCGCCGGAAATGAAGTCAGCCGTGTGCGACCGCCCTCTCTCCCTGCGTTCCAGCGGCCGGAACCGGAAGCCGCGTCGCGCCGTCGAAAGTCCTGCCCCCGGTCGGAAATGACGCCCTCGCCATCCGAAACCCGGAAGACATGAGGCTCTGAACGGCGCGTCTTTCAAACAGCGCCCGAGCCTGTCTCCGGTCTAAAACAGAGGATGGGGACCTCCAACAGCCTGACCCCCCTGGGTATGAAGGAGAGAGGACACCGGAGCAGCCCCCACGCGTCAGGGAGGCAGCTGGGCAGGTCTGCAAACAAAAAAGTGCAATCAAAACAGGTATGCCTTCAACTCTCCCCCCCCTGGAGAAAGCGCAGCACCCCCTGGTTCCCTGCAGAGCTTCCACCATGGCTGGAGGAAACACTACAACTGAGGCCATGGTGGAAGTATCCGGACTTTAAACAAAAAACTGCAGTATTTCCTGGGAAAGTGGGTGGAGCTGCGCTCTCTCTCTCATGGGATACCACATATGCTGCCACAAATCTCTGAAATGAAAGACGAAGGGAGAAAAAAAACCGAGCGGTGAGTAGAGCAGATCTCTGAGAGCGTCCAAATGTCAAAAAAGAATTTTCAAAGTCCGTGTGGCCACGCCCCTGACATGTTTCGTCATGTGACTTATCCCTAAGAAGAAGTCACATGACGAAACATGTCAGGGGCGTGGCCACACGGACTTTGAAAATTCTTTTTTGACATTTGGACGCTCTCAGAGATCTGCTCTACTCACCGCTCGGTTTGCCTGCTGTTCGGAGTCCATTCAGCATCCATTCACCATTCAACTGCTTTCTATAGTAGTTATAGTAGTTATATTCTTATAGCGCTACTTGATTATTCTTTGTCAAACACTTTGGTGCAGCACATGTTTGAGTATAATCTAGTTATCATCAATTGATATATGTCCCCTGGGGCAGGACCTGGGTCCCCAAACCTGGTTTATGACATTAACATGCACATTGGCCTTTATAATTAGCACTTTTGATTTCGAACATTCGCGTCCATTGTAACGAATAGGGTTCGAAAATTTGCACGAACTTTCGGTCCGTTCGAAGGTTCTGGTGCGAAACCGAACCCGGGGGTGTTTCGGCTCATCCCTAGTGGACAGCCCTCCCAGAAGAGTTGAAGCTGTTATAGCTACAAAGGGTGGGCCAACTCAATATTGTACCCTACGGACTAAGGCAGGTGTCCCAATACTTTTTTACAATATAGCGTATAATGTGCTATGTCCCATAAGAAGCTATCCCGTGTTTCCCATATCTAATTTCTCGGTTGTTCTGGTAGTGGATTTCCTGTGCTGGAAGATAAGAATTTATAAAAATAACCATTGCACAATAATTCTGACACAACATAAAAACAGTAGCGGTGTCTCATCAGAAACTGTAAATGTATGTAACTGTTCTTGTAATTTTACCTAGTATTAGAGGAAGATTCCCTATGGTAGAAAGTTATTCTTTCTTAGGTATGTTGTAGTAGCAATAATGATGATAATAATAATAATAATACTACTAATAATACTAATAACACTTACAGTATAATACTAATAACACTAATAATTATAGAAGTAATAGTAATTATAAGAATAACAATATTAATAATAATGCTAATAATAAAACTACTTTATTTGGAATGATCACATTACAGCAATTGCTGATTCAGTACTCTTTGATTCTCCTAAATATTTTTCTGTACATTCTGTCTGATCATGTAGTTTAGGAATCCTATCATTCTTTGTAAATCAGATGATTCTCCATATGTATCTTCAGCAGATGAACATGCACAAGACACTAATCAGACAATTTGTTTAGTAGAGGCAGTCCCCGAGTTACGAATGGATTAGGGACTGCCGGTTTGTTCTTAAGTCGGATATGTTCGTAAGTCAGAAACGAATGCGCAGAGTGGCAAAGACATTGTTTTCCGATGTTCTGTCAAGTAGCCGCGCATGCGCAGACGTTATTTTTCGATGTTTTCCAATGTTTTCCTGATGCAGAATGGCAGAGACGTCATGCCGCCTCCCCGTTCGTAAGTAGGAGTAGTTTGCAAGTGGTTGTTCGTAACTCGGGGACTGCCTGTATTTAAATTGACGCACTCACCAACAATTACTTATTTCATTATTTTATGTTGTGCTGTTTCTACTGACAGTAGCAACACAAATGTATATTTTGATCTAAGTTTTTATTTATGGTCTCAAACTTTTTTGGTGGCTGCATATACTGGGCACACGTGGCTGCCTTTGATGGGCACAAAGTGGCTGCATTTGATGGGCACAGTGGCTGCATATGGTGGGCACAGTGGCTGCGTTTGATGGGCATAATGGCTGCAATTGATGGGCACAGTGGCTGCATTTGATAGGCATAGTGAGGCTGCAATTGATGGGGGGGGGGGGGGGGGTATCAGTATTTTTCAGTTTGTTTGCGCCCCCTCAAAAATATTGAGCACCAGCCGCCACTGCTTATTGTCCTGCTAACAATGTTTTACCAGACACAAAGTAAGGGTAAATCTGCAACAAGGACCCAGATAGCAATTTAAATGTTTTTCTTTAGTAGAATAGGCTGGAATCGTTTACAACTTTTTCTGTCCATGTCCCTGTTGCAGATTTTTCCTCACTTATTTCCGATTAAATCATTGTGAAATCTGGAGACAGCATCCCAAAATCAGGGATGGGCACTTTTTATCCGAGGACAACATTGTAAAATCAGGTCTGTCTGGTCATCCAATTGTAAGCTGGGCAAAGTGGAAAGCAATGACATCAAGTCTCTGGCCTTGCTTGATACAGAAAAACAATTGATTCTGTAGGTTGGAGATATATCTCCAACTCCTCTTACTGTTGGGGTCCCCCAAGGTTCTGTCCTTGGACCTCTACTATTCTCAATCTACACATCCTCCCTGGGTCAGCCTCACATGGCTTCCACTACCATTTATATGCTGATGACACCCAAATCTATCTCTCTGCCCCTCAACTCACCCCATCAATCTCCTCACACATCACTGATTTACTAACAGACATATCAGTCTGGATGTCAAACCACTTCCAAACTTAATCAGTCTAAAACTGATCTCTTAATATTTCCTCCCCCACGTGCCCCTTCCCCTGACTTCTCAGTCAAGATCAATGTCACATCTATCAGTCCGTCCCCACATGCCAGGGTGCTAGGGGTAATCCTAGACTCTGAACTGTCCTTTCAGACCCACATACAATCCCTGTCCAAATCATGCTGCCTTAGCCTCCGCAACATTTCCAGAATACGCCCCTTTTTAACGAATGACACCACCAAGCTTCTAACTCACTCCCTGGTTATCTCTCGCCTCGACTACTGCAACTCCCTCCTCATTGGATTACCTTTACATAGACTATCCCCCCTTCAGTCCATAATGAATGCCGCTGCAAGACTCATCCACCTTACTAACCATTCAGTGTCCTCCACCCCTCTCTGCCAATCCCTCCACTGGCTTCCACTCACCCAACGAATAAAATTCAAAGTACTAACAGTAGTTTACAAAGCCATCCATAACTCTGCCCCCAGCTACATCACTAACCTAGTACCAAAATACCAACCAAGCCGCTCTCTTCGGTCCTTCCTAGGCCTCCGGCTCTCTAGCTCCCTTGTCACCTCCTCCCATGCTCGCCTCCAGGATTTCTCCAGAGCTTCTCCCATCCTTTGGAACTCTCTACCCCAATCTGTCCGACTGTCCCCTAATCTATCCATCTTTTAGACGATCCCTGAAAACCTTTCTCTTTAAAGAAGCCTATCCTGCTTCTAACTAACACTGTTTTACTTCCTTCATTAACTCATCCCCCACAGCTATTACCTCTTTTATCAATTGACCCATTCTTTTTAGATTGTAAGCTCTAACGAGCAGGGCCCTCTGATTCCTCTTGTACCAAATTGTAATGTAATTGTAATGTCTGCCTTTATTTTGTTAAGCGCTGCGCAAGCTGTTGGCGCTATATAAATCCTGTATAATAATAATAATATATGCTCTGTTATATACATACACTAGTATCATCAATTAACATTTGATGTGCCCTATCCATTCCTTTTAGTTATGTAAAATCTCTGCAATCTCTGGCCTCTTAGTCTGAACACATGAGGAGAGTATTCCAAGAGAGCCCTCGTTCCATCCCCAGTGAGTGTCCACCATCTGCTCACTCCATTTTTCA
Source organism: Lithobates sylvaticus (assembly GCA_028564925.1). NCBI lineage: Eukaryota > Metazoa > Chordata > Amphibia > Anura > Ranidae > Lithobates > Lithobates sylvaticus. Next base: position 531,767,433 of record CM053028.1, read on the forward strand.
TCTACCAAGTGGCTATCCAGGAATCCCTATCTCATCCATGAGGATCCAGACTTCATGATAGCTGTCTTCATCCTGACCCACTGTATCCTGTTGGCGAAGCCGTGAGTGGTTCTACACAGTCCATCCGTCCGCCCTGGAACATCGAGGTTGCAGGCTACCTAGAGCCTCTCTATGCCTGTTTGACTCCCTGTTGCTGACAGGGAGTCCACCAGTTCTTGTAAGCGTACATCTATTTTCCCTCATATACGAGTGTGTATACCAGAAGATTCGGTCCAGGATTATCCTGACTTGACGTTATCCATATTGCATCACTTTGGGACATTTTCTGTTTACCCAGGATAATATCACCACTTTTACATGTTGTTTTTCACTTCAAATGTATACAGGAATCTGTTCCTCAATTATCATTGAGGAGTTTTTTTGGGACTTTATTGTGTGCACTACAAATATTATTTGTATTGTTTGCCTTTTGTTTTAGGTTTACACCATTCCCTTAATCACCACTGAGGAATATTTTTTTGTTTGTTCACGTTAGGTTTATATCATTATTTCCTTAATCATCACTGAGGAATTGTTTGCCAGCTGAAGGGTATCACCACCATTCACTCCTTTAGCGCTGCACTTTTTCTTCACATGTAAAATCTCTCCAGCAGGGACTCCGATAAAAACACATTTTTAATAGAATTGATGGCTTTGGACCTCTGACAATGTTTTTGTTGCAAGATAAAGGTTTGATTGTGTTCTGTATGTATTCCTTTAGGTCAGGGGTCTCAAACTGGCGGCCCTCCAGCTGTTGCGAAACTACAAGTCCCATGAGGCATCGCAAGGCTGACAGTTACAAGCATGACTCCCACAGGCAGAGGCATGATGGGACTTGTAGTTTTAAAACAGCTGGACGGCCGCCAGTTAGAGACCCCTGCTTTAGGTGTATCCACAGCATCATAAGAATGATATTTCTACAGTCTGCTGCCCTCTTGTGGACCCTCTTTGGAGTTACTGCCGAATGTAAGCAAGAATAATATACAGTACAGCTATCATTATAGTGACTTTGCCCCCACCACAAAGTCATAAGCAAGCCCTTTTCTGATGACCCAATGTCTTGATACACTTCATTGTTACCTCTCCCCGGCTTCTGTAGGTATTCAACCCTTCTGTGTAAGTTGAATACTTGTCTCTGAGTGACATAACACAATAATAGAGGTAAGCTATATTTCCCACTACATCTCACGATAATAATTTTTGGTGATACATATTCCCTTTTTATGACTATTAATTGCTCTATATACATATAATGACTTCATTAGAACGTCACAAACAATCATTATTGTAAATTGTTCTCTTTTGAACATTAATAGTGGTCCCTGTAACCTCTAAAGCCAAGAACACTCCCATGTGGTAAGCAGCTATACTGAAACGATACCTTTTTGATCTGCGTATCAGAATATCTTATCTATATACATATATTTTTTCATATTTTTTAATATTTTTTCTTTTTAGACTTATGATTGCTACTAAACTTTGATTGTCACATTACACCGAGCTCCATATTCTCCTCCCTACGAGTTACCCATCATCTCACAGAGATTCATTGTGTGCGGTGTATATGTTGGGTTGGCACCCTATGACACTCCTCAGAGGCTGTGTGATTTTGGACCCTATATGAGAGGTAGGGCCTTTTCCACTTTTCTTCTCAGGTTGTTCAGTCCTCGCTCTTTGGGGATGGTCTGGGGGCTACCTGTGGGTGGTTTAAAGTCCTGTTTGAATGAGGTTGGGGGTGGGTAATATTACATTTGATCTTAACTGTACGGGTCATGCCTTTTTGTTTCCATATGAATATTCATATAAACATCACAATTTGTTGGTTCATCATTATGTAATTAATTTATGTTGTTGTTTTTCTTTTTCTCTCACCACTATACACCTAAGGTTGAACATCCGAAAAATTATTTCTTGAATTTTTTAATCCATGCTATCATGTTAAATCTTCCTGATGAAGCCCTCACAGGCGAAACATGTAGAAGTCCATTGAACACATGACCACATACCAACGATCACTGCATTACTTACGGTCACTATAGGAATATGTGTATATACCTTGTACTGTGGTTATTTGCTTGATTGTTCAGTTTTTATCTATTTTTCTTGTAAAATAAAAATTTTGTCTTTAAATATTAATTTACGTATTTGTATCTTTAAGTAAGTTAACTTTTTCACAAAACGTACCTATAAAGTCCCATATCCTCACTCTTTTCCATATAACATAAAAAGTTGCAACAACCACCATTTTAATCCCTAGGATATCTGCTAAAACAATATATATATATATATATATATATATATATATATATATATATTAATATATATATATATATATAAAATATATATATATTGTGGAGATGCGCCCCCATCTCACAGGTGCATATGTGCAGTGCATGCCTGATTTTGGCAGGAATGCTAATTGCACACCTGTGGGCTGGGTTCATAAACATCCCAGGAAGAGCAGTCAGTGCTCAGACCTGGAGACGGCTCCGCCCAGCAGACAGGAAGTCTGGCCAGGAGGTCGGGAGGGTTCCAGGAGAAAGAGACAGGAGCCTAGGACTGCAGGTGGCAGTCTGAAGCAGGCAGGTTTAGCCTGCGACTAAAGCAGCACGAAGCTGACAATGAGTAAGCGAGGAGGCTATCGTTTTGAAATACAGTGATGGTGGAACCCCCCTGCGAGGGAAGATTTCTGTTTGTTTGAACTTTTTTCGTTTCCTTTAAATAAAAGTGGCTGCCATGCCCTAAAAACACAAGTCTGGAGTGGCACGTTTCTGGAAAAATCGCATGCACCACTTGTACCTAATCACCCCGGATTGTCACAATTGGTGGAGAATGCGGGCATGGATGGCGCTGTTCCAGATCCTCGCATGCTGGAAACTGTGAGTGTCAGAGACTGTGTGTATTGCTGTTGCTGTGTGAAGCAAAGCATTGGGTGCAGTGTCTCAGCTGTAAGGAGACAGTACGCAAAAAATGTTTTTGAAGGAACTCTGCATCTGTTGCTGCAAAGATGCATGTCGTTGCCCATAGCAACAAAGGCAAGGTCAGGCGTGAGACCTATGGCCAATGGTGGAATGATCCTGATGAGAGTCCTGGCTGGTGGGCTCAAGAGGATTGTTACAGTTACTGGAGAAGCTCTGCAGGGAGAAGGCAGTCTCCCATAGCAACCAGTGAAGTGTCGTCTGGATGGTGGGGCTCCTATGAAGAGGTGGCTCACTGTTCCCACAAAGAGGGCTGGGAAGCCCGAGAGTCTTTCATTTCACCCGGTAACCACATGGGGAAATGCAGCAGGAGAAAGCAACAGGCTGACTGGACATTCAAGAGGAAAGTGGTTGCCCGTAGCAACGCCTGTGATTCCAAGTCTGCAGACTGGGTGAGAAAGACTGACTATGTGACTGTGCACACGGGAGTGGAAGTGACCCCAAATGGGAAATCCCCTGTTTGTGCTAAAAAGGACTTGCCTTGCTGCAGTGCCCTGTTCAGTGGGGAGGCAAGTGTTAAACTTAAAAAGCTTGAGGTCTGCAATGAAACTCCATCTGCTCATGCTGATGAGTGTGGGATACAGCAACATGGTGTGGTTGAAAATGTGTTGCCACAATGCAGGGTAAAACCAAGTGATGTGTTTAATGCTAAGAAGTGTAAAACTGACAAGAGCAGTGGTTCAGAGGCTATTGAGCCTCTTGGTCTGTCCAGATCTCATTGGGATGATGTAGTCCAACAGAGCAATACCTACTGGGATGATTTGGCCAAGAGACTAATAGCAATGCTGGAAGAAGCTTTTGTGGCTAAAAGAGTAGTGGATGCTATGGCTGCTGTGCCAGGAGAGGTGTCTGCAGAACAGCCTATAGGCCAAGATGCACGGGTTGTTGCAGAGACTAATCCTCTCATGACTGAAGGTCCCAGCGAGTGTAAACGCACAGCGGAAATTGTGTCCACAGTGATAAAAAGAGAAAATGTGTATTTTGTGACAGACATGCTTAATGAAATCTTAGCATCATGGAGTGTACAGCCGGTATATATCCTGCCGTCCTCTCCTGTGTTTGGAGAACTGGTACCAAGGGGTACGGCTGATTGGAGCTGGATATTGCAGGCTGTACTGTGCAGAAATCGCAAATGCTTGACTCGTTTAATGCAATGTTTTGTATTGATGTGGAAAGTTGTCTCACAGTGTGCTGGATTGCTACGTACAAAGATTGTGTATGACAAGCACTCTGGAGCCCTGTTAGACAAGGCAGAGGTATGGGAAATACCAGCGGTAACAGAAATGGCGAAAACTGATTTGGAAAAAAGAGAAGAAAGTTCCCATGTTGCAAACAAACATTGGAAATTATAGTGCCATTTGTATTACTAAACATGATATGAAAAACACCAGAGCAAAATATATTAATGCATTAAAGTGTTTGTTCACCAATGCCAAAAGTCTGTCAAGCAAAATAGGTGAGTTGGAAGCTCTGGTGCATGAGAAGAGCTATGATGTAATTGGTATTGCTGAAACTTGGCTTCAATCCACACATGACTGGGCTATTAATATTCCTGGCTATGCACTCTTTCGGAGAGACAGGGTAAGAAGGAAAGGTGGCGGGATCTGTCTCTATGTGAGAAAGGGATCTCAAAGCGAGTGTGAAAGAGGACCTGGTTGATGGAGAGTGTGATGAGTCTGAAGCATTATGGGTGGAACTGCATATAGATGTGCGTAGTTCAAAGTTAATCATTGGAGTTTGCTATAGACCACCCAATGTTAATGAGGAGGTGGAGACTCAGTACCATGCACCGATTGAAAGGGCTGCAAGGGCTGGGACGGTAATAATAATGGGGGATTTTAACTACCCAGAATTGACTGGAGTAATGGCAATGCTGGGACAGCTAAAGGGCAAAAATGTATAAACCTATTACAGGACAATTTTATGGTCCAGTTTATTGAGGCCCCAACTAGGAATGATACTCTATTGGACCTGGTAATCTCAAACCATGCAGAGCTTATTACTAATGTTCATATAAAGGAACATCTGGGTAGCAGTTACCATAACATGATTTCATTTGATGTTAGCTGTAAGCAAAAAACACATACGGGAAAGATAAATACACTTAACTTCAAGAGAGCAAATGAGGGCTGCTCTCCAGGACTTGGACTGGGAGGGAATATTGGCATCAATGAGCACAGAACAAAAATGGGAATTCTTCAAAAAGACTGTTTGTGAACTCACTGCAAAGTATATTCCCATGGGCAATAAGTTTAAAAGGCAAAAAATAAAACCTATGTGGCTCACGGCCAAAGTTAAAAAAGCTATAAACTATAAGAAAAGAGCTTTAAAAAATATAAAAATGAAGGAACACTAGTGTCGTTTAAAATTTTACAAAGACTATAACAGAATATGTAAAAAAGAAATAAAGGATGCAAAAACTCAAAAACGAACAATAGATTGCAAAAAAACCCCAAAAATTCTTCAAATATATTAATAGTAAAAAGGTCATGTAGGTCCTTTACAAAATAATCTAGAGTGGATGACTGGGGACAAAGAGAAGGCTAATTTATTAAATACTTTCTTCAGCTCTGTGTATACAAAGGAGCATGGGGGAGCTCATGCCCATAATGGGGGTGGTAGTTACACAGCCCCGAATGATCCACACTGGCTCAAAAGTGATATGGTACAGAAATATTTAGACAGAATAAAGGTGGATAAAGCACCTGGACCAGATGGCATCCACCCACGGATCCTAAAAGAATTGAGTTCTGTAATTTCAAAGCCATTGTATTTCATTTTTAGGGACTCATTAATGACAGGAATAGTACCACTGGATTGGCATAGGGCCAATGTGGTGCCTATATTTAAAAAGGGAACAAAGTCTTTACCAAGTAACTATAGACCTGTTAGTTTAACTTCTATAGTCGGGATGATAGTGGAGAGTTTAATAAAATACTTTCTTTTCCCCTGCTGTAGCAAATTGGATCATGCTTTCTCTTTTTTTTCCCGCCTTCCTCTGGATCAACTGTGGGTATAGGATTTGGTATATGGAATTGTATGATATTTTTTTATTTTATTTATTTTTTTATGGTTGAACTAGATAGACTTGTGTCTTTTTTCAACCTAACTATGTAACTATGTAACACCTCCTGAGCAAGAGCAACGGCTGCATTGCCCTGCCTTATGGCCAAAATCTAAAGCCCCATACACACGCTCGGACAATCCGCGGACCAGGTCAGTCGGACTTTGTCCGACGTACTTTGTCCGATGTTGGCGTTGCGTACACACGGTCGGACTACGTTGTCGGAATATCCGGTCCGGAAGAACGTCGTGACGTAAGTCGTCGTCCACGAGATTACAAAAGGGAAGTTCAGCACCACGTCAGGCACCCGTTGGGCTCCTTCTGCTGATCCCGTGTTTATCGAGAGTTAGTGGAAGTTTGGTGACTTAAGATTCGCGCTTCTCAGTTTTCTGACTCAGATCGTTACTGCTCTTCAGTTTGTGCTTGTCGTGCGTATCTGTTTATTAGTGCGTGTAGTCAGTTCGCATTTGTTGGTCATTGCGGCCTATATCTTGATATAGGACGCTTTGATTTGCACTGCTTATTGTCTGCTCGTTGCTGGTATTCACTTCGTTCTTTCAGGCCTTGCTGTTTATCGGTGCTTTCTGTTTGTCCGTTCTGACCAGCCGACCTTTTGTGACCTTCTGAGCGATGTTTCCCGTGCGTACTCGTCGCCGAGTTCGTGCTGTACGCGGAATTGGTGTCGGGCTTTTAGCTTTGACCCAAGACCCGTCCATGAACAGAGTGACGAGGAGTATGTGGACCAAGAATTGGTTGCTTCAGCGTGACCAGTTCTCGCACATGCCTTTGCTTCGTGAGATCCGGGAGAATAATCCTGATGATTTCAGGAACTTTCTCAGGATGACGGACCCCGATTTTCACCGTCTTTTGGCTTTGCTGACCCCCTTTATCAGCCGGCAGGATACCTGCATGAGACAAGCCATTACTCCGGAGCAGAGGCTTGTTGCCACGTTGAGGTACTTGGCGACAGGGAGAAGTCTTCAGGATTTGAAGTTCTCTTCAGGTATCTCTCCCCAGGCCCTGGGAATCATTATTCCAGAGACCTGTTCTGCCATCATTCAGGTCCTGCAGGAGGACTATATTAAGGTAACATTTCTACTTTACTATTCCCTTCTATGTATGCTCTGTTTGCTAATGACTTGTATTTTTGACCTCCTTCCCTAATTACCATGATTGCAATATGTTCTAATATGCTGTGCCCCTTTTCTCCTTCATGCATTTTTCCCTTCACTTACCTCACCAGCATGCTCTTCTGCCCCAATAGACACCTATGGCCTAGTCACTTAAGCAATGTCTTTTGTCTGCTGCATAGTATTGTTTGCCCCAAAACACCCCCTAAAATATGCACAAATGTTTGCTGTGTGGTTTACTTCATGTAGAGCCCCCTTTTTTTGTTCTTTTGGTGGGGGGGGGGGGGGCAAACTCATTAGGAACCCCCTCCCCCAACTGCTCTGTCAGATGGTACCAATCCTTTATCTGCTGGCTTTCCCAAGGTCCATACACACTATATACCTACCTCTTTATAGTGCGCATCTTTAGGGATGAATTCAGCAAAGCATGTAGTGCAAGGGACTGCCTCCATACATTCCATTTCCTATTTTTTTGTCTTCTTTCCCTCCTATTAGCTTGCTTGGTAATTTAATAATGTCACACTGTGCCTGCCTTTTTTTTGGGGGGGGGGGGGGTTGAAATGTTATTTGATCTTTCCTGTGGCCTGCCAATAGTGTTAAGTACAGAGGGTCTGGCCAAACTAGCCCACATTATTGAGCCATTTGCCAATCAATGAAGTGCAGAGGGTTAGCTGTCCACCACCCCCCCCCCCCCCCAAAACCCCTAGTTATTGCCAATGGCCCATCAGAAGTGGGGGGATTGATGGGGGGGTGAGTAATCTGTGAAGGGGAGCCTCTACTTTTCTGTGCAAATACTTTCCAGCCTCCAATTTTAGACAATGCTCTTGTTCCAAGATGTTGATTGTCTAATCTGCTTGCAATGTTTAGGTGCAAAGTGACTAATTTTTTTTTTCTTGTTTCACTCCACAGTTCCCTTCCACGCCACAGGAATGGCAGACTGTGGCCTCCCACTTTGCCAGCCGTTGGGACTTTCCTAACTGCGGAGGGGCAATTGATGGGAAACACGTCCGCATCGTCCCACCGCCCAACTCGGGGTCCTACTATTATAATTATAAAGGGTTTAATAGTGTAGTGATGTTGGCGGTGGTGTCGGCAACATACGAGTTTATGTATGTGGACGTGGGGATGAACGGCCGGATATCGGATGGTGGGGCCATTACGCACACGGAGTTCTACTGGCGTCTCCAAAGTGGCAGTCTGTGCTTGCCACCTCCAGAGGAGAATGCCGAAGGACTCCCCTTCGTCTTTGTCGCAGATGAAGCGTTTGCGTTGACTCCCCATGTGATGAGGCCGTTCCCGATGAGGACCCTCACCCCGGACCAGAGGGTCTTCAACTACAGGCTGTCCAGAGCCAGAAGAGTTGTGGAGAACGCTTTTGGCATCCTGGCCAGCCGCTTCCGCCTGTTCCTGACGGCATTTAACTTGGCGGAATACAAACTGAACCACATAGTTCTTGCCTGTTGCATATTGCACAACTTCCTCAAAAGACATAACAGGAACTATGTGGTGCCCGTTGGCCCAGATGTGGAGGGCCCTCCAAATGCCGAACTCACAGCCCTTCGAGTGGCACGTCCAGGCTTGCCCCCTCTAAATGCCCGTGTGGTCCGGGACCAATATATGCAGTACTTTGTGGGTAGGGGGGCCATTGCTCTGCCTGACGATGTGTGAGAGGCATTTTTTAATAAATCTGATATTTTAACCAACCTATGATTTCATGTCATTTCAGTCTTCTTTTTAGCTTATTTTACTTTGACATTTTTTCCCTTTGCCTTCGACAGTGGGAATGCACTTTCTGGGCAAAAGGAGGTAACAGTCTCTTCTTCCCAAAAAGATTATTCTCATGTTGTGTGTTTGCTACCTAATCTTTGGTCTAGAGAAGGTTTGTACTGCATAACTGACACCCAAAATACTCCTTTTCATCACCAGGTCTGACATGTGTGTATTCTCCAAAATGCTGTGCTCCGTGTTTTCGTACAAAGCACTGTGGGTGTCATTTACATAAGTCAAATCCGCTATGCTCTACAAGTGCATTGAAAAAGTTCCCCGGGAAAGAAAATTGGAGTGCAAAGTGGATTTGCCTTTAGTAAATAACACCCATTGCCCCCCATATCCTTTTCATTTTACATACATAATGCATTGTGTTTTTTAAATAAGGAAGCCACACATTTAGAAAAATAAAAGTTTACTAGGAAAACATTCCCAAGTGCGTTTACAATCTTCACGCCAAAACTGACAACATCTTGGTTATTTACAACATTGTTTACAAACATTCCGCAATTGGTAAAACCAGGCATGGAGCAAAACAGAACCTAGGAACTTGGAAAGTTCAACTTTGTAAAGTGAAGACAAGATCAGACATGACTATATGTTCAAAGTGTGTTTGATCTTGCCTTCATCACATGGGGGGGTCACCCCCGAAAAGTGGAAATTTGGAACATGCACACAATTTGGGACTGAAAATGGTCATTAGATGGTAAAACACATGCCTAGAAGCTTCAAAAGTGCCATTTTCCATCATGGGGATGAATGGACGTTTTTTGGGGGTGCAACCCCTTCACCACAACCACTTTCGTAGTTCGTAAAGTGTTTGCACCCCCAAAAAAACGTTGCCATTCATCCACCATGGTGGGAGCTAGCACATGTGGACACAATGTGTGCATGTTCCAAATTTCAGACAGTTTTTAAGTTGCAAATGTGTTCTGAAGCTGGCACAAATGTGTGTTAATTACTTGGTGCGTTTTCATATTTTTCCTAAAACATCAATGATGTTCTTCAATTTTTGTTGAACATCATTGATGTTTTGCTTTATGTAATCTAGATCTCTATTGCAGACCATTATCTCTCCGATGAGTACGTGGGCACTCTCTGTGGTAAAGTGCGATTTTTCTTCCACAACATCCACGTCACCTAAAAACCACAAACAAACAAAAATGGGGTGTTGGAAATGAGGCAGCCATACATGGATTAGCTTACCAGTAGCTGTGTTCTCCCACACTCACCTGTTGTGGTGACAATTTCTCCAAGTTCGATGATCTCTCCTTCCTCCTCCTCCTCCTCCTCTGCTTCTGCTCTTTCCCCTTTTTTGGTAGGTGTTGGTTTGGGGGTTTCCTCAGACGGCCCAAGTTTTCGCTCCCCTATGAGAATGTCCAAAAGGAAGATTTAGCAACACAAGCTATTGAGGGCAGAAATAGGAAATGACAAACATTGCTTGAAAGTGACGGACACTATTTTAGTTTGGCCAGTTACAAATGTCAACTACATGAATGAAGTCACTTTGTAAAGGTGCTAAACTGACTAGCTTTTTGGTAGAAGTTTGTGTGATGGAGACCCCCCTCTAGTATCCACTGGAGCACATGTGTGGAAAAGCATAATAAAAAGGGGGTTTGGGTGTCCCAGCACTAGTGCTCTAGAGTCCAGATGGGTAAACAGCTACTGAGTGACCTCTCCTTTACATTGAATAAATTGGCTTTACATTCTTGATGACATTTCTAGTGAGAACAAACTTCCTTTCCCCAAAAAAAACACCAAACATCGTATTATAAGTGGCCGAACGATCGAGGTTGCGTACGATCGAATGCACACACACACGACCATGACAGTGGCAGAAAGATCGAGGCTGAGTACGATCGAATGCACAGACGAACCTGAAAGTGGCCATTTTGGAATGTACAACTTGGTAAAAATCAAAACACAATGGAGCAGTATGCAAGCAAGAAATCAAACACAAAACACAACTACTTACTTTTTTGAAGAATTCTCTTGATCTTTCTGTACTGATCGGCCTCCCTCAGTTTCAGGTCTGACCAGCGTTTCCTGAGTTGCTCCTTGGATCGTTGTACCCCAAAATTATTGTACAGCCTTCTCACAACTTTAGACATGATCTTGGCCTTGCGGACATTGGGGTTGAGGTAAGGCCCATACTTCCCATCATAGTCGCTCCTCTTTAATATGTCCACCATCTCCAACATTTCTCCAAATGACATATTGGAGGCCTTGAATTTCAGGTTCCGGGATCGGGACGTTTCTGCCTCCGGACTTTCCTCGTCCTCCTCCTCGTTGGTGGGATATTTGTGGCGCACCTGCTGTGTCCCCGCCATGTGCTCTCCCCACTACGCCGTAAAGAGAAGGGGTGGGGAATAGACGAGAAAGATCGTCAGGGGCGGGCGGAGTTTGAAGCATGCGCAGTGTATATAAAACGTCACACGCCTGTGTCGTAGCCACGATCTGGGAGACGAGGGGAGAGAAAACTCACACGAGACGATCGCTACAAACGAAGGTACAATTTAACGTTGGTACATAACTAGCCTAGACTGATTTGAACTTGAGGCTTCTTTATGGAGAAGATTAGGAGAGTTTAGCCTGACATAATTTATAGGGTTTGGTGTGTTGTTGTGTCTTGCAGAGATTGATATGAAGGGATTCAACGACATGAGTTTTCTCCCCCTCTTCATTGCCAAATACAGGGATTTTCCCATATTGTGGCAGGGTATACACCCACATTACACCAACAAACCAAAGAGGCACGCAGCCCTGGAGGAACTTGTGGAATTTGTCAAGCCAAGGTTCCCCACGGCAACTGTTGATGATATTAGAAAGAAAATTGGCAGCCTGAGGAGTGCGTATATCAGGGAGAGGAAGAAGGTCGTGAAGTCTGAGGAAACTGCAACTTCAGCAGATGAGGTCTATGTCCCCAAGCTCTGGTACTATCAGAGTCTCCATTTTCTGAAGGACCAGGCTGATGTCACGGAGCCAACCTCAACTCCTCCTTCCACGCTTCCTTGCGCACAGCCCACCCCTGATGAGGCTTCCGAGGAGCAACCTGGGCCTTCCAGTCTGGAAGAGGTGGAGGAGCCCAGCTTGTTCCAGGTATAGTAGTTTTGTTACCATTTATGGGAATAATGAATGATGTTCACTTAATTCAGGATCGCCAATTGCTTAGTTCCTAACGTGTTTGACATATCAACAGACAGTGGTGTGGGAGACATTTGGGGCCAGAATCTAAACTGCTGGGCTGAGAATTGTATGGTTTTCTATTTGTAAACATTTTGCACCAGTCACTAGATGAGAATTGTGTGTGTTTGATGAACAAATAACTGAAACTATGTCCCTTTTTCCTACACAGGAAGACCTCAGCCAGGAGGTGGCTGTGGAAGGTGGCAGTCAGGAGGAGGCAGGGGTTAGTGGCAGCCACCAGCTGGGTAGTGGCAGCCAAGAGGGGGCTAGGCCTCGGAGCCTGACTGACTCCCAAATCCCTCTCCTCCGCCTTCCCTACAAAAGGGCGAGAAGGGGGGATTATGCGGCACAGTCAGCGCTCCGCATGATCAGAGAGGCTTCAGACTCCCTACATGCCACACCCGCCGACGAGGAGACCTTTGGCTCGGTGGTTGTCACAAAAATGATGGGTATGGAGGTGGGGCAACGCAACATGTGTGAGGGGCTCATCCTCCATGTCCTAAATAAGGGTAGGGCTGGGGAGATGACCCCACTCACACATGTTTGCCATAGTTACCATGCTCCGCCTCCTCCTCCTCCTCCTCCTCCTTCTGCCACCCCACCAGCACGACAGCCACAGCGTGGAAGGAAGCGTGGAAGGAAGACCTGAGAGTGACGACCTGCAATCAGTCTGGTGTGAGAGAAGATGGAGCCTCTTGTAGTACCAGAGCCTGGGGACCTAGATGGCATCTGCTGCAGTTCCGGATACTTTGGACTTCACGACCAGATTGCACTCCCCTTAATATACGTACTCCTCAGGCCCCCAATTTTCTACGCTTGGACAATGATGGTTGCCGTGGGGGGCCAAGACTTTGCAAATTCCCCAAGTTTCACCATGGCTGCGTTCCTCTTTGGTTTGTTGGTGTGACCTAAATAAAGGTTTTTTTGATTTGAAATAATCATTGACTATTGTGTTTTACTTTGCTACAATGACAGTTTTTCTTTGAGTAGGCTGGTACATTTCACTAATCCTAAAGTAGAATTAACAAGGGGCAACAACAACAAACAACCTCCTAGTAAATTTAAGCAAGAAATACAAATGTAAATAATGTGTTTTTGGTAATTTGAGACACACAACCCCCCTCCAAAAAAAAAAAAAAAAAAAACATTCAAATATGTATTCCCCAAAAAAAAAAAAAAAAAGACAAATCATGGTAAAAAAATAACAAAGATTCTTTTCCGTTCAGAGTAAAAATAAACATGTAGTGTATAAATGCTGCAAAGTAATAAAGAAGTAAGTTTGTGAGAAGTGCGGGTGAATAGGAGCAGCTAAAACATGTCATTCTTGTTGCATTGTAAAGAAAAAGAGAATGCGCTGCATTAAAGACATTTTAACATTGCAGCGTGACGAATGTGCTGTGTCGATTAGGAAAGGTAGTTTTACCTGACCGAGCGCTTCCGTCACAGAATTTCTTCTGAGCATGCGTAGCACTTTGTCCGTCGGACAAGCGTACACACGCTCGGATTTGGTGTGATCGGACCGGGTTGACGCGAAATCTTTCCAGCAGGAGATAAGACTTTGTCCGACGGACAAACCGACGAACACTGTCCGATGGTGCATACACACGGTCTGATTTTTCAACAACCTTGTCCGATCGGACCAAATTGATGAAAAAGTCCGACCGTGTGTATGGGGCTTTTTAGAGGAACTGAATTTATTCACTCTTGAGAAGAGGAGAATAAGGGGGGATAATATCAACATGTACAAATATATAAGGGGTCCATATAGTGAACTTGGTGTTGAGTTATTCACTTTACGGTCAACACAGAGGACAAGGGGGCACTCTACGTCTAGAGGAAAAGAGATTTCAACTCCAAATACGGAAAGGTTTCTTCACAGTAAGAGCTGTGAAAATATGGAATAGACTCCCTCCAGAGGTGGTCCTGGCTAACTCAGTAGATTGCTTTAAGAAAGGCCTGGATACTTTCCTAACTGTACATAATATAACTGGGTACTGACATTTATAGGTAAAGTTGATCCAGGGAAAATTGCCTCTAGGGGGATCAGGAAGGGATTTTTTTCCCCTGCTGTAGCTGATTGGAGCATGCTCTTTTGGGGTTTTTTTTTTGTGCCTTCCTCTGGATCAACTGTGGGTATAGAATGGGGGTTTATTGGATTGTACGATATATTTTATTTTTATTTATTATTTCTTTTAATTTTATGGTTGAACTGGATGGACTTGTGTCTTTTTTCGGCCTAGCTTACTATGTAACTATGTAACTATGCATGGAAGCATACCCGGAAAAAGAGGTGGGTGGAGTGCCCCTTTAGGAAGAAGGGTTTTGTATTTCTCCCTCCGGTGCGAAACAGGGGGGGAGGATATGTGGAGATGCGCCCCCATCTCACAGGTGCATATGTGCAGTGCATGCCTGAGTGTGGGCTGGGTTCATAAACATCCCAGGTAGAGCAGTCAGTGCTCAAACCTGGAGATGGCTCCGCCCAGCAGACAGGAAGTCTGGCCAGGAGGTCGGGAGGGTTCCAGGAGAAAGAGACAGGAGCCTAGGACTGCAGGTGGCAGTCTGAAGCAGGCAGGTGTAGCCTGCGACTAAAGCAGCACGAAGCTGACAATGAGTAAGCCAGGAGGCTATCGTTTTGGAATACAGTGATGGAGGAACCCCCCTGCGAGGGAAGATTTCTGTTTGTTTGAACTTTTTTCGTTTCCTTTAAATAAAAGTGGGCTGCCATGCCCTAAAAACACAAGTCTGGAGTGGCACGTTTCTGGAAAATCGCATGCACCACTTGTACCTAATCACCCCGGATCGTCACAATATATATATATATATATATATATATATATATATATATATATAATGTTTGGGGTTTCTGAGTAGTTTTCTAGCAAAAAAAAATGATGATTATTACACGTAGGAGAGAAGTGTCAGAATGGGTTAGGGTGGCAAGGGGTTAATTACCGTAATAATATACAAATAATTATTATATATTTTTAAGGTAATTTTTTTTCAAAAACTGTACTCAAGCAGGTGGCTTAACGAACAAATTACTGAAGCTTGACGTTATAACTTCAAACCAATAATTTCACAGTAAATGGATAAATAATAAATGATTATCTTATAACATATAGCATAATAATATCTGATTTAGCTTGAATATAACAGTACCTTTTCAACAGCAGCAGATTACCTTTCTCCCACTTAATAGGATTGTGGGTAAATCTTATACCCATAAACCCATGTTTTTTCCCTTGTAGTTAAGAGGGCTGGGCTGGAAGGGAGCATTTGTCTTTTAGACACATGCCCCTTGTATGACATTGCAGTGAGATGTGTGCCTCCACTGCAGTATTTTTATTGGACAGCTGGGGCTAATGGTACTTTACCATTGGTCCAAGACTCCAAGCTGTCCATTTGAGCTCAGTGCCTCTGACAAGAAGTGAGGAGAGGCACTGTGTGCTCAACCTCTCAGTCTACTCCAAACAGAGTGAGCCAGCTTGTATTTAATTGTGCCGCTCTGTATGTAGCTTCTGACAGCCTGTGCAAGATGCCCCGTATCTCCAGAACCATAGCTCGTAGGAGCACATTTTTACCAGTGGTGGGGTAGGACTTATGCTACCTACCCCCTACATTTGGGGTCTCTGTGACCTCAGGTGGCCAAGCTACGACCCTCGAAACTTGATTTTTTTTTTTTATGTTTTAATGTTCATGGCAGCTGAGGCTCTGCCTCACGTGGCTCCCCTGACTGAATGTCCCTGCTGCAATGAAGGAGAAGTTATTCTTTATTGGGGGACCATGGTGTCTCTGAGTATCCCCTATCTTCAAAAGACCAGGGGATTTGCTTCATCTCTGATAAGATCCAAAATATTGGTCATAGGGCGAAGACAGCTAATCCTTCAGATAGTAAACACCATGAGCTAAATGTGGATACAAAATGCCATGGCCTTTTATAATCATCTGGGGACCAACCAACCAGTTAAACAAACCCTGCCTGCAGCAGTAATATTGTCTTTGGCTCATCAATTGGGTGATGCACTGGTGTCAGGAATCTTAACTCCAACCTAGCCATCATAACATCTGGTCCATGACTGGAGTAATGGCACTGCTGGGACAGTTAAAGGGCAAACATTTATAAACCTATTACAGGAGTTAATGATGCTCTGCTGGATCTGGTAATCTCAAACCATGCAGAGCTTATTACTAATGTTCAGATAAAGGAACACCTGGGTAACAGTGATAACATAAGTTTAAAAGGCTTAAAATAAAACCTATGTGGCTCACGTTCAAAGTTAAAAAGCTATGAACAATAAGAAAAGAGCTTTTAAAAAATATAAAAATGAAGGAACACTAGTGTTGTTTAAATGTTACAAAGAATTTAACAGAATATGTAAAAAGGAAATCAAGGATGCAAAAATTCAAAACAAATGACAGATTGCAAAAGATAGTAGGACAAACCCAAAAAAATGCTTCAAATATATTAATAGTAAAAAGGTCAGGTCTGAGCATGTAGGCCCTTTACAAAATAATCTAGAGTGGGTGACAGGGGACAAAGAGAAGGCTAATTTATTAAATACTTTCTTCAGCTCTGTGTATACAAAGGAGCATGGGGGAGCTCATGTCCATAATGGGGGTGGTATTTACACAGCCCCGAATGATCCACAATGGCTCAAAAGTGATATGGTCCAGAAATATTTAGACAGAATAAAGGTGGATAAAGCACCTGGACCAGATGGCATCCACCCACGGATCTTAAAAGAATTGAGCTCTGCAATTTCAAAGCCATTGTATTTAATTTTTAGGGACTCATTAATGACGGGAATAGTACCACTGGATTGGCGCAGGGCGAACGTGGTGCCTATATTTAAAAAGGGAACAAAGTCTTTACCAAGTAACTATAGACCTGTTAGTTTAACTTCTATAGTTGGGAAGATACTGGAGAGATTAATAAAAGACCACATAGACGAGTTCTTGCTGGAAAAAAACATTTTAAGCAACAGACAGCATGGGTTCATGAAAGACAGAAGTTGTCAGACAAACCTGATTTCTTTTTATGAAGAGGTAAGTAAAACCTTGGACAGAGGCGTGGCTGTGGACGTGGTATACTTGGATTTTGCAAAAGCGTTCGATACAGTTCCCCACACACGGCTCATGTGTAAGGTAAGGTCTACAGGCTTGGAAATATCGGTTTGTAAATGGATAGAAAACTGGCTAAAAGACAGAATTCAGAGAGTAGTGGTTAATGATTCTTACTCTGAATGGTCTAAGGTTATCAGTGGTGTACCCCAAGGTTCAGTGCTGGGACCCTTACTTTTTAATATCTTTATAAATGATATTGGGTCTGGGATCAAAAGTAACATTTCTGTCTTTGCAGATGACACCAAGCTATGCAGTGGAATAACGTCCTTACAGGAGGTCTCCAATTTACAAGCCGACCTCAATGCTCTGTCTAATTGGGCGACTATGTGGCAGATGAGGTTTAATGTTGATAAATGTAAAGTTATGCACTTGGGGGCTAAGAATATGCATGCATCATACATGCTAGGGGGAGTACAACTGGGGGAATCCGTAGTGGAGAAGGATCTGGGGGTTTTGGTAGATCATAAGCTCAATAATAGCATGCAATGCCAAGCTGCGGTTTCCAAAGCAAGCAAAGTCCTTTCTTGTATTAAAGAGAGGTATGGACTCCAGAGAGAGAGATATACTTTTGCCCCTGTTCAAATCATTAGTAAGACCTCATCTGGAATATGCAGTTCAGTTTTGGGCACCAGTTCTCAAAAAGGATATCGGGGAACTGGAGAAAGTGCAGAGAAGGGCAACCAAACTGATAAGAGGCATGGAGGAGCTCAGCTATGAGGAAAGATTAGAGGAACTGAATTTATTCACTCTTGAGAAGAGGAGAATAAGGGGGGATATGATCAACATGTACAAATATATAAGGGGTCCATATAGTGAACTTGGTGTTGAGTTATTCACTTTACGGTCAACACAGAGGACAAGGGGGCACTCTTTACGTCTAGAGGAAAAGAGATTTCATCTCCAAATACGGAAAGGTTTCTTCACAGTAAGAGCTGTGAAAATGTGGAATAGACTCCCTCCAGAGGTGGTTCTGGCTAACTCAGTAGATTGCTTTAAGAAAGGCCTGGATACTTTCCTAAATGTACATAATATAACTGGGTACTAACATTTATAGGTAAAGTTGATCCAGGGAAAATCCGAATGCCTCTAGGGGGATCAGGAAGGGATTTTTTTCCCCCTGCTGTAGCAGATTGGAGCATGCTCTTTTGGGGGTTTTTTTTGCCTTCCTCTGGATCAACTGTGGGTATAGAATGGGGTATATTGGATTGTACGATATATTTTTTATTTTTTTTTTTTATTTTTTTTTTTTATGGTTGAACTGGATGGACTTGTGTCTTTTTTTCGGCCTAGCTAACTATGTAACTATGTAACTAGTACAAAAGGTTGCCTTCAATGGAGTACCTGTCTGATAAATAAGTATAGGACTGCATTTTAAGTAGTATGAAAAACATATATAGTAATTTATTGACAGAATCTGTTAGTTTACTGCAATAAATGCACTGCACTACCACAGGAATCACAGGAACCAAAGGGCTTCATTTGGGTAAGCTTTTTTATTTTTGATTGCACAAAAAAGAAATTGATCATATTAGTAATGAAAACCTTAAGGCTGGGTTCACACCATTGGGAATTGGATGCAGGTTCTCAGCTTGTAACACTAACGAGTCACATGACACCGGAGATGGAAAATGGCTAATTGGGCCCAATTTGTTCATTTTCACTTAGAGGTGTACTCACTTTTATTTGCCAGCGGTTTAGACATTAATGCCTGTGTGTTGAGTTATTTTGAGGGGACAGCAAATTGACACTGTTATACAAGCTGTACATTCACTACTTTTCATTGTAGCAAAGTGTAATTTCTTCAGTTTAAGGGGAACTCCACGCCAAATTTGGGAGGATGCTTTGGGGGGTCTGTGACCCCTCAAAGCACCATGTCCCCATGTTGATGGGGACAAGGGCCTCATCCCCACAACCCTGGCCGGTGGTTGTGGGGGTCTGCGGGCGGGGGGCTTATCAGAATCTGGAAGCCCCCTTTAACAAGGGGACCCCCAGATCCTGCCCCCTGTTTGAAATGGTAAGGGGGTACAAAAGTACCCATACCATTTCACAAAGAAAGTGTAAAAAATTGTTAAAAAACACACAGACACCGTTGGAAAAGTCCTTTATTAAAAATAAAAAAAATAAGAAAAAAAGATTCCAGCGGTGGTAATCCACTCTTGCTATCCAGCGATGGCTGATCTCTTCTCCGGGGTCCAGCGATGGGTGATCTCTCCCAATGGTCCAGCGCAGCGCATCCTGTCTCCACGGAGACACTGCGGGAATCCCGATGATGGCCTGACAGGTCTTAGCTGAGGAGGAGGGGGACACCCGTCACCTGACCCCGCCCCCTCTGATGCAAGGGGAAACCCAGGCTTCCCCAGTGATGTACGGGTGACCCCGCCCCCCTCTGATGTAACATAGTGTCTCCGTGGAGACCATCGGGAGAGATCACCCATCCCTGGACCCCGGAGAAGAAATCAGCCATCGCTGGATAGCAAGAGTGGATTACCACCGCTGGAATCTTTTTTTAATTTTTTTTATTTTTAATAAAGGACCTTTCCCAACGCTGTCAGTGTGTTTTTTTAACAATTTTTTACACTTTCTTTGTGAAATGGTAGGGGTACTTTTGTACCCCCTTACCATTTCAAACGGGGGGGGGCTGGGATCTGGGGGTCCCCTTGTTAAAGGGGGCTTCCAGATTCTGATAAGCCCCCCGCCCGCAGACCCCCACAACCACCGGCCAGGGTTGTGGGGATGAGGCCCTTGTCCCCATCAACATGGGGACATGGTGCTTTTAGGGGTCACGGACCCCCAAAGCATCCTCCCAATGTTGAGGGCATGTGGCCTGGTACAGTTCAGGAAGGGGGGGCACTGTCTCGTCCCCCCCTCTTTTCCTGCGGCCTGCCAGGTTGCGTGCTCGGATAAAGGGTCTGGTATGGATTTTTGGGGGGAACTCAACGCAATCATTTTTTTTAATTTGGCGTGGAGTTCCCCTTAAAATCCATACCAGACCTGAAGGGCCTGGTAATTGATTTTGGGGGGAACCCCACGCATTTTTTTTTTTTTTATCAATGACTTTCAATGACTGTTCTCTGTATTACGGGATCCGACAATTCATTAGAGCCGCAAGTGCTTTTAAATGCCTTTTTTTCCTGCAGAAATGACACTTTGTGTAGTGACAGTTCTAAGCACGGGAAACATGCGCCCCTTTACAGGCATATTATAGACACCCCCCAGGTACGAAATTTAAAGGAATATTACACTTTTATTGTTTCACTTTAAGCATTATTAAAATCACTGCTCCTGAAAAAAAATGCAGTTTTTAAAAGTTTTTTTTTGCATTGATACATGCAAACACTTTTTATGACAATAACTTGCATATAAGCCTTTAAAATTAGCACTTTAGATTTCTCCCATAGACTTTTACAGGGTGTTCCGCGGCTTTTCGAATTTGCCGCGAACACCCCAAATTGTTCGCTGTTTGGTGAACAGGCGAACAGGCAATGGTCACGTTGAACATGAGTTTGACTCGAACTCGAAGCTCATCCCTAGTATTGTTGTATGTTTGTGCCTTGCTCCCTGCAGCCACTGTGAATACCCTAAGCTCCCCACAGGGAGTACTCTGCATAACAGGTGCACAAAGTAATACTTTGTTCACACAT
Source organism: Lithobates sylvaticus (assembly GCA_028564925.1). NCBI lineage: Eukaryota > Metazoa > Chordata > Amphibia > Anura > Ranidae > Lithobates > Lithobates sylvaticus. The sequence continues at coordinate 531,788,362 of CM053028.1, forward strand.
GCATTAACCATCTCACGTTTGATTTACTATTGTGCCCTTGTGACAACCTCCTCGATGACCAGCATTCCCAGAGAAGGTAGAGGAGTTGCCTGTGGATGATTACTGTAGCCAGCTATTGCCTGTTGAAGTATAGGACATCTTTTTATATTTCTATGTGCTCTCCAGTGTTTTACCATAAAAAAAAAAGTGAGAAGCATGCTTTTATGATATCTATATTTCCCTTTGGTAGTTTGTGTACAATTTAAGAATATCATTGTAATTCTGTTACAAATTCCTACTTTTTTTTTTGCTGTTCGCTAAACAAAATGTTTTCATTATGTCCTGGCAGGACAAGGTTCGGTGGTTCATTAACCACCTGGTGAATCAGGGCTGTGGATGGAGGCTTCATCCGCCTCTGGCAGTAGTTAACCCTTTCGGGTTTGTTACTAAGTAAACAATTTTCTACTGCATTTAATTATTTTTGTGGGCTGCTTTGTTAAGTAGCAGGCAAAACCCTGTGAAAAGGGGTATCTATTTTGGCAATGAGCAGTCTCAGAGCTTTCCCAAACAAAACAGCCCTCTCCAGGCTCTTAAAAAAAGAAAATGTGGATGAACATGACTGTATGAATCTTGCTTTGTTAACACAACCAGAGATGAGGTTGATTAAACCAAACAGGTTGTCACATTCGTTAAACAAGTGGCCAGTACACTCAAAAAGAGTTTTTCCACCCACCCTGTGAAGGGGTTATATGTTCTAACAATGTGCAGTCTCATAGCCTTCCCAGGCAAAACAGCATTCTTCAGACTCTCCAAAGAGGAAGATGCGGAGGAACATGACTGTTTGAATCTTGCTTTGTTCAAGCAACCAGAGATGAGGATGATGCTACCGAACAGGTTGTTACATTCATTAAACAAGTGGCCAGTACACTCAAAAGGAGTTATTTCCACTTACCCTGTCAAGAGGTTATAGCTTATGGCAATGAGCAGTTTCATAGCCTTCCCAGGCAAAACAGCATTCTTCAGACTCTATAAAGAGGAAGATGCGCATGGGCATGACTGTATCCTGCTGGTTCAAGCAGCCAGGGATAGGGATGATGACACCTAAAAGGGTGTCACATTCAATAAGCATGTTGTCAATACGATTTAAACAAGTGGTTCCCGCTCACCCTTTGAAAGGGTTATCTGCTCTGGCAATGAGAAGTCGCCTAGCCATACCAGGTGAAACAGCCCTCTCCAGAGTTTCCAAAGAGGGCAATGCGGATGGACATGACTGCATGAATGCTTCTTTGGTCAAGCAACCAAGGATAAGACACCTAAAAGATTGTCACTTTAAAGGAGTGTTTCCACTCATCCTTTGAATGGGTTATCTATTCTATCAAAGAGCGGTCTCCTAGCCTTCCAGGCAAACAGTCTTTTTCAGACTCTTCCAAAAACGAAGATACAGATGAGCATGACTGTATAAGCCCTGCTGGTCAAGAAGCCAGGGATAAAGATGTCAACACCTAACAGGTTGTCACATTCATTGAAAATATGGTCACTACATTCTGAAGGAGTTGCTTCCACTCGCTCTGTGATGGGGGTCATATATTTTGCCAATGAGCAGTCTCAGGACTTTCTTAGGCTAATCAACCCTTATCAGATTCTTCCCAAGAAAGATGTGGATGAACATGGCTGTATCATTTCTACTTTGTTCAAGCAAACAGCTATTAAGATGATGGTGACCAAGTTGTCACAATGAATTAAGCATGTGGTCAAGACACTCTAATGCCCCGTACACATGGTCGGAATTTCCGATGGAAAATGTCCTATCGGGCCATGTTGTCGGAAAATCCGACCACGTGTGGGCTCCATCGGACTTTTTCCATCGGAATTTCTGCCGGAAAAAATTTGAGATCCTGCTCTCAAATTTTCCGACAACAAAATCCGATCAGACTTTTTCTGACCGTGTGTATGCAACACCAGTGTCGGACAAGGGCCATCTATTATGACAATGTCCAGTCTTCCCTTCAGGACCATTAAAACTGGTCTCAGAACCTTGTCGAACCAATCAATCCTCTTCTGTCTCTTCTGAACAGGAAGATGAGGATGACCTTTGTCCAGATGTTTTATTCGTCCTTTTGTAAGGTTGGTGAAATGCCTTTAAATAGAAGCGAAGCTTTGGAAGTATTTCAAGTGCCTCCAGAGGATGGCTTGACAATTCTCTTATGGTGGCTGAATCAAGTGCTCATTCTACAAGATTGGAGCATGTTGTCACAACAGGATGTCCAGGGCTTGGAATCACCCTTTTGGTTGGTGTGAGACCTTTGGTTTGTGTAGATTGGCCAGATACATATACTTACCATCAGAAGATGCTGTGGCCTTCAAGGACATACTCAATCACTGTATTGTTCCTAAACTTAGAATGTGAAGCCTAAATTAAAAGCGGGCAGTTTGGCTTCCTGCCTCAAGATGAATGTCTGTTGAGTTACTGTAAAGGAGAATGAATCTCAAGAATACGTTTCCATGCTCACTCCAGAGAGGTTAGCTTCTGCACTTCTAGCTGGGAGTCCAGGAAAAACTGGTAAACCAGCACATAATCCAAGAAGTCAATGAAGAGCTCCATGTCAGGATGTTTTCTGGTATTTTGGGGATTATGCTACCCATACATGTCTTCTGGGCACTTTGTGGCTCCTCATTGGGTACATCTTTGGTGATGGACAAATGATCCCTTAAGGCAAGCATTTTTGTAGGCCATATTTGGAGATCTTTCATCTCTCACATCTCAGATTGAGATGTAGAAACTGCCTTGCTCCAGCAGGTCAGGTAGGCTCAGTTGAACTCTAGCCCCCTTTCAAGTCGGGTTTCTGAACAAGTGGCTCAAACTGTGGTTGGAGAAGCAAAATCTGACACAGGCTCAGGCAGAATAGTAGGGGAGCCCTACTTCAAGACCTTTTTCAAGGGTCCAAGATGGTGTCCAACATCCTGAAGTTGAGAGCAGCATTTCAGGCTCTCTTAGTCTTCAGTTACCTCATCTGGGGTGAGCCTCCATTGTGCTAAAGTTATCCAGCACAATGACTGTGGCCTACATCTGGAAACAAGGCTCAGTCACTCGCTCCTGAAGCAGGTTTCTCTGATTCTAGAGTCTACCCAAGTCAATCTTCTGCCGCTATCTGCAACCTATGTGCCTGGTCGAAAGATTCTTTAGGCAAACGATTTGTCCAGGACAATTCTGGACAACAATGAATGTTCCAGACTGCTGCGAGTCTTTCAAGAACTATCAGAGCTTGGTATTTTCTTCCACAAAATTTTTTTTTTAAACACGCCCCGTCCCACGTGCAGAAGCGACCGCATAAGTGAGTAGCGCCCGCATATGAAAGCGGTGTTCAAACCCCATGTGAGGTATCACCGCGATTGGTAGAGCGAAAGCAATAATTCTAACCCAAGATCTCCTCTGTAACTCTAAACATGCAACCTGTAGAATTTTTTAATCGTCGCCTATGGAGATTTTAAAGGGTAAAAGTTTGTCGCCATTCCACGAGCGGACACAATTTTGAAGCATGACAGGTTGGGTATCAATTTACTCGGACATCATCTTTCACAATATAAAAAAATTGGGCTAATTTTACTGTTGTCTTATTTTTTTTATAAAAAAAAGTATTTTTCCCAAAGTCCGCTGCGCAAATACGGCATGACAGAAAGTATTGCAAGGACCACCATTTTATTCTCTAGGGTGTTATCGGAGTTTGTCGAGCCCTGATATAATGGATAGGCAGAGGGCAGGTGAGCCTGGATGGAACCCACCCCTCCTTAAAAGCACAGGGGTACACTAGACACCAAGCATATAGCACAAGCAAAGCTGTCCAGTGTGCCCCCTCACCAATATTCCAACAGTACAAACAAATGGCCACTGCCCACACCTATAACTGCCCTTTGCAACACGGAGCACATGAAAGGCGATGAGTGTCAAACAAAAACGAAGAAAATTCCCAGCTCAACTTACCGACCAGCCTGCAATCAACCAACTTATCCTGTCTAACAGAATGCGTTAAAAACAGGGGTTTAGTTTGCACACCTTTGCAAATACATGCGTAAGCTGCAGAGCAATTCACGGGACCCCAGCAATCCTAGCTCCAGATTTTGAGAGCCTCCATAGTAGAATCACATGCATTATAATGGATAGGCAGAGAGCAGGTGAGCCTGGAGGGAGCCCATCCCTCTATAAACTCACTACTATATATGATATGTGTCTCTTGTCAAATGGGCTGAAAGTCCAGTGTTTAACCACTTCAGCCCCGGAAGGTTTTACCCCCTTCCTGACAAGAGCACTTTTTATAATTTGGCACTGCATCATTTTAACTGGTAATTGCGTGGTCATGCAATGCTGTACCCAAACGAAATGTGCATCCTTTTTTTCCCTACAAATAGAGCTTTCTTTTGGTGCTATTTGATCATCTCTGCGTTTTTTTATTTTTTGCGCTATACACAAAAACAGAGTGACAATTTTGAAAAAAAAAACAATATTTTTTACTTTTTGCTATAATAAATATACCCAAAAATGTTTTTAAAAAACAAAATTTCTTCATCAGTTTAGGCCAATATATATTCTTCTACATATCTTTGGTAAAAGAAAATCACAATAAGCGTATATTGATTGGTTTGCGCAAAAGTTATAGCATCTACAAACTATGGGAGCGATTTATGGCATTTACATTTTTTTTTTTTACTAGTAATGTCAGTGATCTGCGATTTTTAGCAGTATTGCGACATACAGATCGGACACTTTTAACACATTTTTGGGACCTTGACATTTATTTATTTTATTACATCAATGCTATAACAATGCACCCCCCATAAATACATGTGAGCCGGTCGGGAAATGGCTAAGCAAATGCCCGAACAAGCAAAGTTTGGTCCAAATCTGTGTTCAGATTATTGGAGATAAGACATGGATAAAACAAGAAATAAAAGCATGCAGCAGTTAAATATTCATCCAAAAATTGAAACCATGACTGTTTTACCATACACTTACTTACATAAAACTAATAAAAAGTATCAGAGTTAAATTAATGAACACAATTAAAATATATTTTACAGCTTAGTTAATCAACCCTACTACAAAGTAAAGCTTGCTGTATTATGAAGTCAATGTCTGCATTATTCCTTAGAGAAAAGGACATTAGTTACAAAAATAATCAGGGGGTGGGGGATTGTGCTGGGTGCCAAAGTAAATAAAAAAAAATAAAAAAATAAAAAAAACAGTTGTAACGTGAAAATGTACTTACAACTCTTAGTACTGCTGGCTAATGTCCACAAGAAGGTGAAAATTATCCATTGATTCATGATTTTTAAATGACTTCCAGTTGTTGATCGATGACTTGGGTGAGTCTACACTAAAAGATAAACACTAGTTACATAGATGAAACAAGAAGAACGTTTACTCATTCTATGAATTGGGATCCCTATATTTTGCTTCACGCAACTCAGTCCTATTAAAAAAATTATGTAATAAAACTTCCCTATGAAGCCATTGAACAACTACATTTTTGGGAAGCCCAAGCAAAGTCTTCAGTTTTTGGCACTTTCAGGAGGGTTGGATGCTTTTGTCTCCCGCCACAAGCTACGGTGTTATCTTCTAGCCCTAGGTCACTACCGGACACAGTAGTGACATTGGGGGCCATGAAATAACCAATGGGAAACCAGACAAACAACACCGGAAGTATTTCAGATATGAAGCTTCTACCAGAGGCTGTAGCACTTGAAGACTATGAGGCTGGGTTTACACTGCCATACGAAGCTGCTCACAGCAGGGGTCCGACGTGTCCCTGTTCACCGTTTTAGGTCCGATATCAGTCTGAATTTTTGGCAGAATCCTGACCTGAAATGGACCAGAAGACACACAGGACTCCTGTGCAATTCACAATCTCCTGAGTGTGGGGGAAACGCGCATCCAATTCTTATATATATATATATATATATATATATATATATATATATATATATATACCTATATATGTGTGAACCCAGCCTGAAGTATGAACTCACTATCTGCTGGAAAAGCGAGTATTCAATGTCTTTTATTACAGGGATTTTTTATTACTTTTTTTTTTTTAAGCAATTGAGTCCCTTTAAAGAAATCCTTGGTATTTTTTATTTTTTGCTGATTTAACACTACAGTACAAGTACATACAGGTTTCTAGATATGTTGTAGTATCTGTAAAAATGATGTGGTTAAAAAACAATTACTCCCTATGTTTTGGAGATGGGGATTTGTGGTTTAGCAAAAAGCAGCTGTTTAGGGCTGACACCATTCCTTGCCATTTCAGTCCAGAAAAGGCACTCTGGTCGATCTAAAGGCTTTTGTTAATCACAATTGAGTTTCTGAGATGCCTATTAAGTCCTGCTCGGGCATTTAGGCATTGATCCATCTGCTGCGGTGATCTAGCCTTGTTCGTCTATATGTTCTAGCATTGCTGTGTGAGTAATGCCGTATACACACGACCGGACTTTCCAGCAGCGAGCGCCCCCCCCCCCTTGCACCGTACCAGGCTGCATGCCCTCAACATGGGGGGGTGGGTGCTTTGGGGAAAGGGGCGTCCCCCCACCCCAAAGCACCTTGTCCCCATGTTGATGAGGACAAGGGCCTCTTCCAGACAACCCTGGCCGTTGGTTGTCGGGGTCTGCGGGCGAGGGGCTTATCGGAACCTGGGAGCCCCCTTTAATAAGGAGGCCCCCAGATCCCGTCCCCCCACCCTATGTGAATGAGTATGGGGTACATCATACCCCTACCCATTCACCTGGGAAAAAAAGTGTCAGTAAAAAAACACACAAGACAGGTTTTTAAAGTAATTTATTAGTCAGCTCCGGGGTATTCTTCCAACTTCAGGGTCTCTTCCGACTTCTCCGCACTTTCCGGTTCTTCTCCTGCTTTCCGGCCTCTTCTCCCGCTCTCCGGCCTCTTTTTCCGGTCTCCGGTTCTTCTCCGTGCTCTCCGATATCTTCTCCCAGTCTTCGGTTCTTCTGCCGGGCTCCTCCGATATCTTCCTCCAGCTCTTTTACTAGCGTTGGCCCGGTCTCCTCCTTCATTGTCTTCTTCCCTCTTCTGTTCTTCCGATGTTGACACAGCGCTCTCTCCCGCTGTAATGCTGTGTACACGGTGCGCAACGACTTAAATAGGCATGGGCGGGGTCACCGGTTAATGTCACCCGGCGACCCCACCCCTTTTGATGGCACAGTCCCAGCATGCCCCGGGACACCGCTCCTTATGACGTCACCGCCCGGGGAATGCTGGGACTGTGCCGTAATAAGGGTCACCCTGCCCCATGCCTATATATGTCGTATCGCACCATGTACACAGCATTACAGCGGGAGAGAGCGTTGTGTCAACATCGGAAGAACAGAAGAGGAAAGAAAAAGAAGACGACAAAGGAGGAGACCGGGCCAACGCTAGTAAAAGAGCTGCAAGAAGATAGCGGAGGAGCCCGGCAGAAGAACCGGAGACCGGGAGAAGATACCGGGGAGCGCGGAGAAGAGGCCGGAGAGCGGGAGAAGAGGCCGGAGAGAGGGAGAAGAACCGGAAAGCGCGGAGAAGTCAGAAAAGACCCCCGAAGTCGGAAGAAGACCCCCGGAGCTTACTAATAAATTACTTTAAAAACCTGTCTAGTGTGTTTTTTTTATTGACTCTTTTTTTCCCCAGGTGAATGGGTAGGGGTACGATGTACCTCATACTCATTCACATAGTTACACAAGTAGAGGCGCAAATGAATGGAGAATATCCTAGAAAAAAACCTCCAGAGCAAAAACTATTTACATACAAAATATTATATATAGACTACGGTAAAGTCCATAATAGTTAAAAGTCCACAATTAAAAGGTGAATGGGGGAGATAATAATATGAAGTCCACATGCAGGCCTGCCTCCAGGGGGGAACTGAAACCAAGTTCTTTGTGTCTCATTCACATAGGGTGGGGGGGTCGGGATCTGGGGGCCCCCTTATTAAAGCGGGCTCCTGGATTCTGATAAGTTCCCCGCCCGCAGACCCTGACAACCAACGGCCAGGGTTGTCAGGAAGAAGCCCTTGTCCTCATCAACATGGGGACAAGGTGCTTTGGTGCCCTCAACATGGGTGGGTGGTGAGATGCGCCCCCCTTTCCCAAAGCACCCACCCCCCATGTTGAGGGCATGCGGCCTGGTACGGTTCAGGAGGGGAGCGCTCGCTCGTCCCCACCCCCTTTCCTGACCCGTCGGGCCGCGTGCTCAGATAATGGTCTGGTATGGACTTTGGGGGGGACCCCCACGCCATTTTTTGGCGTAGGGGGTTCCCCTTAAAATCCATACCAGACCTAAGGGACATTGCCGCCTATCTCTCGCGCTCGCTGCAATAGGAAAATATGTTTTTCCTTTTGCTGCGAGCGCAAGATGTACAGTATCCTGCAGCCGAGAACCAGCGTGATAGGATCGCGCTGGAAACATTCTCGCGGGCAGGTGCTGTAGCTGCCCTTGTGTCGCATTTGGTCTGTCGGACCAGCATACAGATGAATGGGCTTCCCCATAGGAACTGGGTCCGGCGGACTTCCGGCGGGAAGATTTAAAACATTTTCTATTTCTAGGTCCGTCTGACTTTTGGGAAGAAAGAGTCTGCTAGAGCCCACACACGATCGGAATGTCCGACTAATTCCGTTCCACCGGACCAAGTCTGACGGAAAGTCCGATCGTGTGTACGCAGCATAACTGTTTGTGTGCATGTGTGCATGTCTGGGCATTGTTGTGTGTATTTTTATGTGTGACAATGTAGTTAATCTTGATTTTAATTTTGGTGTTTGGAGGGTTTATGGTCATCTGGCCATTTTTTTCTGCTACTTTTTGCAATTCAATCAAGTTTTTCTAATTATTATATCCCGCAGATGGTCTTCATTTACAACTACTTGTTGGGTGGTCGCACTTCGACTCCCTGTTGCTTTTTGGTAACATATGACCGGTTGTTGAGGTACCCCACCTTAAGGGTGAGTCGGTGACTGGTCCGCTAGAAGTGGCATTATTTGACAATTACCCCATGATGGGAACTTTGGCCCCTTCAATTTCATTTTCATATTAATTTTGTATTCGAAAAGAGGCTGTTCACTTAGCTTAGGTGAAGCTTTGCTAACTTCAGTCTATCATCAAATCACATGCAAGACAAAATTCTGTTATTTTATTTAAATTTTGCAAATTATTGTGTATTTTTTGTAAAGTAAATTTTTACCTAGCTTCACCTAATTAGCTGAGCTCGGATAAAATTGATATTGCAAAATGGATGTGCTTTATTGTTTTACTAAATTAACCCTTTTGTTTCATCAGCCACAACAGGAAATTAGGAGGTAATTGTATATCTGGCAAATAGAAATGTATTATATTTATATATCTGTATGTTTTCCATTCTGTGATCACTAAAACTAAGACTTCAGTCGCAAAATAAGATGTAGGTCTACAAATGGCAGTACATCTCTATTTTATACTTTAGTTGTCAAATGCAATTCAAGTATTAAAAAGTATTACAAATAACAATACTCTTTTTTATTATTAAAATATACAGTACAGACATATTGTTTATATTTGTGGTATTTTTTGTAATTATGTAAATTGTTTATAGAGTTATAATCAGACTTGATAAACTTTGCCTTGGTTATCAATGATCTCTGATCATGAAAGGATTAAAGATGACTTTTATATAGACATGTAATTTTACGCTTAACCACTTCAGCCCCGGAACAATTGGCAGCCAAAGGACCAGGCCCCTTTTTGCGATTCGGCACCGCGTCGCTTTAACTGACAATTGCGCGGTCGTGCCACGTGGCTCCCAAACAAAATTGGCGTCCTTTTTTCCCCACAAATAGAGCTTTCTTTTGGTGGTATTTGATCGCCCCTGCGGTTTTTATTTTTTGCGCTATAAACAAAAATAGAGCTACAATTTTGAAAAAAATGCAATATTTTTTACTTTTTGCTATAATAAATATCCCCAAAAAATATACAAAAAAACTTTTTTTTTCCTCAGTTTAGGCTGATACGTATTCTTCTACATATTTTTGGTAAAAAAAAAATCGCAATTACCGATTATTGATTGGTTTGTGCAAAAGTTATAGCGTTTACAAAATAGGGGATAGTTTTATAGCATTTATATTAATATTTTTTTTTACTAGTAATGGCGGCGATCAGCGATTTTTATTGTGACTGCGACATTATGGCGGACACATCGGACATTTTTGACACATTTTTGGGACCATTGTCATTTATACAGCAATCAATGCTATTTAAATGCATTGATTCCTGTATAAATTACACTGGCAGTGAAAGAGTTAACCACTAGGGGGAGGGGAGGGGTTATGGGCTGTGACGTGTGTGTTTTTTTTACTATTAGGGGGCGGGGCTGACGTCTGACGTCATTGATCGGCTTTCCCTATGACAGGGAACAGCCGATCAATGACAGGCAGAGTAGGACGCGCAGGGAGAGGTTTGTTTACACAGACCTCTCCCCGTTTTTCAGCTCTGTGACCCGATCGCGGGACACCAGCGCCATCAGGTCCGCTGGTCCCGCGGCCGTGGTCACGGAGCTCCGACCAGATCGCCCATGGCTAGGCAATTAAAGGGGACATATATACACGTCCTTTTGCCTAGCCGTGCCCTTCTGAGGACGTAAATATACAGTGAGCGGTCGGGAAGCAGTTAAATAATGCAAGTGTGCCTTAGTGGTATTGGTAAGTGGCGTTTGGACCAGTCATTAACTTTTTTATTATGGAAATTCCTGAAGTGGATATTTGCTTGATTGAGGGAATAATTGGGGATTACCTGTTTTTTGTTAATCTCTTGTTATCACTAATGCTATCCAACCTAATTACCGTATTTATCGACGTATAACACGCATCCTAACTTTAAGAGGGAAGTTTCAGGGAAAAAACTTTCCACAGCCCCCTGAGCCCCCTGCATAGTACACTGAGCCCCCTGCATCACACACAGACCCCCTGCATCACACACAGACCCCCTTCATAGTACACTGAGCCCCCTGCATCACACACAGACCCCCTGCATAGTACACTGAGCCTTTACTAGGAGAGGCGGGCGGACCACCCGATCCCCGCCCCCCGTTGGTTAAAAAAAATAGATATCGGCGTATAACACGCAGGCACAATTTACCCTCTGTTTTCAGGGTAAAAAAGTGCGTGTTATACGCTGATAAATACGGTAGCTCTAATTACTGGTATTTTTCTTGCTAATCAATTGACAGAGGACCTGTCCTAAGCTGGCCCTACATGGATCAAAATTTGTCTGGTTCAGTTGGGACTGGCTGAATTTCGATACATGTGCGGCCAAAGTGGTTGAACAGAAGTTGATCTACCGATCAACTTCCGTTCCACTGACCTGTCAGTATATTTTCATTTTGGCGCAGGCAATAGGTTGCAGCACTGATCTCTGTATACTGATGGCTAGTGATGGGCTGAACACCCCCAGGTTTGGTTTGCACCAGAAGTCCCAAATATAGTAGTTTTTCCATCACTACTGAAGGCAGAGGATTCTTTCCTCTGTCAAAATACAATAACACAGCAAGGAGAATCGGGGCAGTTTTTTTTTTCAACCCCCTGGCCAGCTTTGCTTCCATCAAATAGATTTACCGTAACTATAAGGGGGCTACTTATAATGATATACCATTTTGATAGGGGTTGAAATAAATATGCTTAACTTTCAGCTTTTAAACAAAGCTGGTGTAAGTATATTTCTTAGAAAAACGGTTTGACCAGTGTTGACATATCAGCAGGACGCAGCTGTTATGTGGTTTTCTAACTCTGTACTTCACCAGAGGATATGGAGTGACTTAGGAGTTTTCTTGTGGTCAAATCAGCAGGTGTGTACAGTTAACAGAACTAACTGTCATACTCTAAACTTTGCCTTATATTTCCTGTTGCAAGCTAACCACCAGCACGTGACTGACCTTTGCCCCATATTCCATATTTCAACTGAAGACTGTCACGTGACAAGAAGTTGTTAATGTATGCACATGTGTATAAGTCTGATTGGTTCTTAGGAGAGCTGTCCCCTCCCTCTGCATTTCCCATAAAAGAGGAACGTATTGTCTATTAAATTTTGTAACCATTTCCACTTACAAACCCGTGTATGTGTGTGTGTGTTAACCACCGGTGAATTGGGACCTCCGCTCCTACCAATTCCTGGCCTAGGCACTTAGAATACAAGAAGAAAGACGTGTACCTTTACAACTGGTGTTCAGAAGTGGGATATCTTGTGACAGGTAAGTGATTTTGCCCTTTTTTACCTTTTAAGGTGAATAGGTGTAAATGCTTACGCTGTCCAGATAATCGCCACGAATTTAGTTTAAAGAGGTTGTTGTGCCTTCGCGGAGGACTAGGCTGGTCCCCCGGGAGGTTAAAAGGACACGCAGGTAGTTACGTAGGTTATTTGGCTATTTAAAGAGAGTCTGACTAGGTTGGTCTGACTATAAAAAAACTATTGTAAAAGAGATTATTATTTTAATCACCGGGAAGTAGCAGATTACGCCCGTGATAAAAGGTTTGGTTGAGCGGACGCCCATTAAGTTTTTTTTGAGAAACAAAAAGTGCACTATAAAATTGAACAAATGTATGGTTTTATAATGATCATTTAAAATAATTCTGTTCATAAGATTTACAGTATAAGACCTATAGAAATAAGTATAAAGTTTTGTTTAAGATATATATATATATGTATATGTGAGACTTCTTTTTCCACAGAACAGCGTAAGTGCCTAAAAATTTTAAAGAATTGTATGTTGTATAAAGTATAAGAGTTTAATGACTTCGGAATACGAAGAACCTGATTGTAGCGATATAGCTCTATCTTGTCCACATTGTACCATAGGATTACTGTTTTTTTTTTTAAAATAGAAAATAGGTGGGTTCTATTAACCAATAGACCAGGGGGCTATTCTTGTAGATTAGGGGTAAGAGGAATATATCCCGCCACAAAGAAAGGAACCATAAATCGAGTACTAAGGGTAAACCTTCACAGTCCCATTAGTCCATCTGATTTGACGGACCAAGCAGTGATTACCCAAACGGGTTGTTATCACTTGTGCCCACATACTAGGCATACCCTGCCCACTTTGTTAGATGGGGAATTCTGCGGCCACCCCAGGATCAGACATAGGGATCCCGTGCCCGTATGAATATATTAAAAACAATCTACCTGGACCACAGGTGGAACCTTTCTGGGCTCAAGTCCAGGAAAGATGCCACCAGTTAGGTATTCATGATCCGGGACCACAAGGTCCTTGTTCAGAGGAAGATTGGAAGAAAGTTAGCAAAATTTGTCAGACGCATAAGCATTCCTACCCCCCGGGTAAATCTAATGACCCTCAATACATGAAAGATTGTTATCACTCATGGAGCAAATGTTTAAAAGATTATAGAAAGAAATATGCTAAAAAGACTCCTGCAGTTAAAACAAATGTATCCGCCCCTACCTTTGAACCCCCTCCACCTTATGTCACTGTAAAAATGGACTCAGGAGAGCCTGGTCCTCGCCTACAATTATATCCCTCACTAGAACCTCATGTCCTCGCAAGGAAACTCTATTGGTATAAATGGGACCCCTGTTACCCATCCCATCACTCCACCATTACCTGTAACCACTCCCGAGGGGCAACATTTGTGCGATCAGTCTTTTGCTGTGTTGACCTCCTGTCCTGTATCCCTTATGGGAAGGGACCTGTTGTCCAGTCTAAATATCACTATTAAATTTGACAAAGAAGGGTCACTAACTGCAAGTTCCCCTTTCTGTGACCTGACTGGTCCTAAACGACACACACATAAAGGATTCTTTATGTTACTGCCCGCCACTTTAGAGACTCACAAGATCTGGGCAGAAAACAAAGGTAGCGTAGGATTTATCAACTGCACACCCTACACTCCCCAATTACGTCCAGATGCACAGCCACAATACCACAAACAGTATCCCTTGCCCCCAGAGAAAACCAATGGAATTGCACCACAGATTGAAGAATACATACGCTTAGGCATTTTGAAACCAGTAATCAGCCCCTGGAACACGCCCATTTACCCCGTAAAAAAGACCAGTGGCGAATGGAGGCTAGTCCAAGATCTAAGGGCAGTTAATAAACAAGTACTACCCCTCCCGCCCTTGGTATCTGATATAACATTCATTTTTTCATGCATACCTGCAGATTCCCTATGCTACACAGTGATTGATTTGGCAAACGCATTTTTTAGCATTCCTATTGCCGAAGAGGCTCAGCCCATATTTGCCTTCTCATGGGCCGGCGCGGGCCAGTTAACTTGGTCGCGTTTACCGCAAGGGTATGTAGACAGCCCCGCCGCCTTCTCCATGGTACTCAACGAGACTGTCAAGTCTTGGACTTCCGAGCATGGGTCGGTACTAATACAGTATGTGGACGACTTGCTCTTGTGCAGTCGTTCTGCTGAAGATTGTGCGGTCGATTCAACATTACTGTTAGAACATCTGGCCGAAGCCGGCCACCTAGCCTCAAGGAAAAAAAAATACAGTGGTGTCTACCACAAGTAGAATACCTAGGATGTATTCTGGACAAGGGGACCAGGCTAGTGTCCCCCAAACGTGCCGCAGCCTTACAAGCTCTCAGTCCTCCAAAAGACAAAGCAGCTTTGTTGTCATTTCTGGGCGCAATTGTATATTGCCGCCAGTGGATTCCTGACTGTTCTCATTATGATAGTATCCTACGAGAGGCTGCCGGGTCAAACGCCCCTAAATTGATAGACTGGACAGAAGACAGAAAAAATGCTTTTGATGCTCTTATTAAGAGTTTGTCCACCGCCCCCGCCCTGGGATTGGTAGATTATGGTAAAGCCTTCCAGTTGTACTGTGTAGTTTCAGGAAAATCTTTTGCTGCAGTACTTGCACAATCTCATGGCTCAGGGTATCGCCCAGTGTCATATTTATCTAGAAAACTCCCTATCCAAGTCCAGGGCATGCCGTCCTGTCTTCAGAATGTCGCTGCCTGTGCCATGTCTGCACAGGATGCCAACAAAATAGTATTGGGACACAAAATGACACTGTACACCACTCATTCAGTTACCCACCTCATACAGAATATGAACACACAACACATGACTTCCCAAAGACTCAGTGGATACGAGATCACTTTGTTAAATACTGACAACTTGGTACTTAAATATGTTCCGAATAGCAATCCAGTTGTACGTTTACTACATTCCATGTTACGTTTACCACACGAACCTGATCACACACATAATTGTGTAGAAAAAGTGGAACAAGTCACTTCACCAAGACCTGATCTTTCTGACATTCCAATTATAAATGCCGAAAATGTTTTTGTAGATGGTAGTTGTTCCCGTCCCTCTGACTCTACATTTTTAACTGGCTATGCTGTAGTTCAGTTGCCACATACAGTGTTAGAAGCAAAACCATTGCCCCCTGTTTCTGCCCAAGTAGCAGAACTAGAAGCTCTGACCAGAGCCTGTATTCTGTTCACAAACAAGGAAGTCAACATTTATACAGACAGCAGATATGCATTTGGAGTGGTACATGATTTTGGTGTGATATGGGCCAATAGAGGATTTAAAACAGCAGACAACAAACAGATAGCTAATTCAGAGCAGATCCTTAATCTACTGCAAGCAATTCTGCTCCCTAAAAAGGTTGCTGTTATAAAAGTAAAAGCCCACTCATCAGACAATAGTATAGTATCAAAAGGAAATGCTTTCGCAGACAGAGAAGCAAAAAAGGCTGCTGCCAGTTCACCCAATTCACCAGCCCCTACCACAATCTTCTTTAAAGAGCACTTCTCATCCCCTGATTTCAAAACTGTTGTGGCCCAAATGCAGTCAATGGCCACAGATACAGATGTCCATTTCTGGGCAAATGAAGGTTTGACCAAAGACTCTGAAGGTCTTTGGACAAAAGAGGGGAAGATCCTGGGTATACCTGAAGCTAATTGTATCCTAATTTTATCCTACCTCCATGGCCCAGGACACATAGGACCCGCCCCTCTTGTAAATATATATTCAAAATCTTTTTGCACAAATAATTTACAAAAACAAACTAAGCTTCTAACTAGAAGCTGCTTAACTTGTGCCCAGAACAATGTTCAAGGAAAGAGACATGGCCTACATGGCCATCTACCTCCACCCTTGGGACCATTAACAGATTTACAAATAGACTTCACACACCTACCAAAGCAAAAGGGAAACTTGAGGTGCCTCTGCGTAATCGTTGACAAATGGTCAGCCTGGGTTGAGGCAATTCCCTGTACCGGAGAAACCGCAAATATAGCAGCGAGATGCTTGTTAAATTATTGGATCTGTAGGTTCGGGATACCCACAACCATATGGTCCGACAGAGGACCCGCATTTAGTTCCTCAGTGACCCAAGTTGTAGCCAAATCTCTGGGGATGCAATGGAAACTACATATTCCCTATCATCCCCAGAGTGCAGGAGTAGTAGAGAGAATGAACAGGAACATCAAAGACAAATTAAAAAAGGCTACAGGAGGTACTCTAAAAGGTTGGTTGGAACACTTACCTTCTGTCCTTTTTCAGATAAGAACCACCCCCCATTCTAGGACAGGATTGTCCCCTTTTGAAATTCTAATGGGAATCCCTGCAAATATAGAATTACCCCCATTAGACCCAAATTCTGACATTAACGTTTATTCCCAACAGGAAGTGTACGTGAAAAGTCTGGTAAGTATGCTTCATGAAATAAATGAACAAGTTTCTGTCACCTTTTTTCCTCTTTCAACAGAACCAACCCACCCCTTCATCCCAGGGGACAAAGTACTGATTAAGCAGCTGGCTCACAGGAAAAGAATTGGACCAATCTACTCCGGACCGTGGAAGGTGGAAAAGGTATCCAGGACCGCGGTACTGACGGACCTAGGCAACACCTGGATCCACGCCAGCCGACTGAAGAAGTGTCCCCAGCTCCCCCCAACTCCAGAGCCCCTAACAGTAACCGAGGATACACTCCCTTCAAGACAACAACAAAATCTACAAGATATTCAGGAAGGCATAGGACAAATCTCCCTGGAGGACACGATGATTTTACCTGGAAACTAAACAGAATCTTTCCATCATCAGGACAAGTGAAGAAGAAGAAGAATAGTGAATTTTGAGGACATTAGATATGATCATTATGTTGAATCAGAATGATCAAAGAGAGGATTATAAGGGGGCTACTTATAATGATATACCATTTTGATAGGGGTTGAAATAAATATGCTTAACTTTCAGCTTTTGAACAAAACTGATGTAAGTATATTCTTTAGAAAAACGGTTTTGACCAATATGTTGACATCAGGACGCAGCTGTTATGTGGTTTTCTAACTCTGTACTTCACCAGAGGATATGGAGTGACTTAGGAGTTTTCTTGTGGTCAAATCAGCAGGTGTGTACAGTTAACAGAACTAACTGTCATACTCTAAACTTTGCCTTATATTTCCTGTTGCAAGCTAACCACCAGCACGTGACTGACCTTTGCCCCATATTCCATATTTCAACTGAAGACTGTCACGTGACAAGAAGTTGTTAATGTATGCACATGTGTATAAGTCTGATTGGTTTTTGGGAGAGCTGTCCCCTCCCTCTGCATTTCCCATAAAAGAGGAACGTATTGTCTATTAAATTTTGTAACCATTTCCACTTACAAACCCGTGTATGTGTGTGTGTGTTAACCACCGGTGAACTGGGATCTCCGCTCCTACCAATTCCTGGCCTAGGCACTTAGAATACAAGAAGAAAGACGTGTACCTTTACAGGCCTCATTTTGTGAGATACTGTACAAGAGCTGTTTTACCTACATAAATTACTGTATGTATATATATATATCACAAAAGTGAGTATACCCCTCACACCTCACATTTTTGTAAATATTTTATTATATCTTTTCATGTGACAACACTGAAGAAATGACACTTTGCTACAATGTAAAGTAGTGAATGTACAGCTTGTATAACAGTGTCAATTTGCTGTCCCCTCAAAATAACTCAACACACAGGCATTATTGTCTAAACCGCTGGCAAATAAAAGTGAGTACACCCCTAAGTGAAAATGAACAAATTGGGCCCAATTAGCCATCTTCCATCTCCGGTGTCATGTGACTCGTTAGTGTTACAAGCTGAGAACCTGCATCCAATTCACAATGGTGTGAACCCAGCCTTAATGTTTTCATTACTAATATGATCAATTTCTTTTTTGTGCAATCAAAAATAAAAAAGCTTACCCAAATGAAGCCCTTTGGTTCCTGTGATTCCTGTGGTAGTGCAGTGTGCATTTATTGCAGTAAACTAACAGATTCTGTCAATAAATTACTATATATGTTTTTCATACTACTTAAAATGCAGTCCTATACTTATTTATCAGACAGGTACTCCATTGAAGGCAACCTTTGTACCTTAAGCCCCATACACACGGTCGGACTTTTTCATCAATTTGGTCCGATCGGACAAGGTTGTTGAAAAATCAGACCGTGTGTATGCACCATCGGACAGTGTTCGTCGGTTTGTCCGTCGGACAAAGTCTTATCTCCTGCTGGAAAGATTTGCCGTCAACCCGGTCCGATCACACCAAATCCGATCGTGTGTACGGTTGTCCGACCGGACAAAGTGCTACGCATGCTCAGATCACATTACAAGACCAAAGCTATTGGCTACTAGCCTCTACGTAGTCCCGTCGTAGGCAACAAACGTCACCACGTTCAGAATGATCGGATTTTCCGACAACTTTGTCCGACCGTGTGTACGCAAAACCAACATCGGACAAAGTATGACGGACATGGTCCGACGGACCTGGTCTGCGGATTGTCCGACCGTGTGTATGGGGCTTTAGACTGCTGTGTGTTAGAAATATCTTATCAATGTACAACTTTGTGTAAAAAAAAAAAATGTATATTTTTTTAAATATAATTATTTTAATTTACTTTCCTGCATTTTCCAAAAAATGACATTTTCTAAAATATTCACTATGCCTTTCAGAAAATTCCTTGGAGACAACTGTGTGGGAAAAAAAAAAGAATAAAATTTTTCTAAATTTGAGACAAAAAAAAAAATTGCAACTTCAAAAAACTCACCACGAGTCCTACTAAATACCTCAAACTTTCTACTTTCCAAAATGGGGTCATTTGGTGGGCATTTGTAGTGTCTTGTAATTTTAGGCCCTCATGAATTGAGACAAGCAGTCAGTACATCAGGAATTATAAATTTTCATATATATATATATATATATATATATATATATATATATATATATATATATATATATATAGTGCCTTGAAAAGGTATTCATACCCCTTGAAATGTTCCACATTTTGTCACGTTACAACCAAAAATGTAAATGTATTTTATTGGGATACACATGAATATGATTTGATCTAAACCATTCCATTGTAGCTCTGGCTGTATGTTTAAGGTTATTGTCCTTCTGGAAGGTGAACCTAGTTACATAGTTACATAGTTACATAGTTAGCTAGGCCGAAAAAAGACACAAGTCCATCCAGTTCAACCATAAAAAAAAAAAAATAAATAAAAAAAATAAAAAATATCGTACAATCCAATATACCCCATTCTATACCCACAGTTGATCCAGAGGAAGGCAAAAAAACCCCCAAAAGAGCATGCTCCAATCTGCTACAGCAGGGGAAAAAATCACTTCCTGATCCCCCTAGAGGCAATCGGATTTTCCCTGGATCAACTTTACCTATAAATGTTAGTACCCAGTTATATTATGTACATTTAGGAAAGTATCCAGGCCTTTCTTAAAGCAATCTACTGAGTTAGCCAGAACCACCTCTGCAGGGAGTCTATTCCACATTTTCACCGCTCTTACTGTGAAGAAACCTTTCCTTATTTGGAGATGAAATCGCTTTTCCTCTAGACGTAGAGTGCCCCCTTGTCCTCTGTGTTGACCGTAAAGTGAATAACTCAACACCAAGTTTACTATATGGACCCCTTATATATTTGTACATGTTGATCATATCCCCCCTTATTCTCCTCTTCTCAAGAGTGAATAAATTCAGTTCCTCTAATCTTTCCTCCATGCCTTTTATCAGTTTGGTTGCCCTTCTCTGCACTTTCTCCAGTTCCCCGATATCCTTTTTGAGAACTGGTGCCAAAAACTGAACTGCATATTCCAGATGAGGTCTTACTAATGATTTGAACAGGGGCAAAAGTATATCTCTCTCTCTGGAGTCCATACCTCTCTTAATACAAGAAAGAACTTTGCTTGCTTTGGAAACCGCAGCTTGGCATTGCATGCTATTATTGAGCTTATGATCTACCAAAACCCCCAGATCCTTCTCCACTACGGATTCCCCCAGTTGTACTCCCCCTAGCATGTATGATGCATGCATATTCTTAGCCCCCAAGTGCATAACTTTACCTTTATCAACATTAAACCTCATCTGCCACATAGTCGCCCAATTAGACGGAGCATTGATGTCGGCTTGTAAATTGGAGAAGTCCTGTAAGGACGTTATTCCACTGCATAGCTTGGTGTCATCTGCAAAGACAGAAATGTTACTTTTGATCCCAGACCCAATATCATTTATAAAGATATTAAAAAGTAAGGGTCCCAGCACTGAACCTTGGGGTACACCACTGATAACCTTAGACCATTCAGAGTAAGAATCATTAACCACTACTCTCTGAATTCTGTCATTTAGCCAGTTTTCTATCCATTTACAAACCGATATTTCCAAGCCTGTAGACCTTACCTTACACATGAGCCGTGTGTGGGAAACTGTATCGAACGCTTTTGCAAAATCCAAGTACACCACGTCCACAGCCACGCCTCTGTCCAAGGTTTTATTATTAAAATAAATCAGGTTTGTCTGACAACTTCTGTCTTTCATGAACCCATGCTGTCTGTTGCTTAAAATGTTTTTTTCCAGAAAGAACTCGTCTATGTGGTCTTTTATTAATCTCTCCGGTATCTTCCCAACTATAGAAGTTAAACTAACAGGTCTATAGTTACTTGGTAAAGACTTTGTTCCCTTTTTAAATATAGGCACCACGTTCGCCCTGCGCCAATCCAGTGGTACTATTCATTAATGAGTCCCTAAAAATTAAATACAATGGCTTTGAAATTGCAGAGCTCAATTCTTTTAGGATCCGTGGGTGGATGCCATCTGGTCCAGGTGCTTTATCCACCTTTATTCTGTCTAAATATTTCTGGACCATATCACTTTTGAGCCATTGTGGATCATTCGGGGCTGTGTAAATACAACCCCCATTATGGACATGACCTCCCCCATGCTCATTTGTATACACAGAGCTGAAGAAAGTATTTAATAAATTAGCCTTCTCTTTGTCCCCAGTCACCCACTCTAGATTATTTTGTAAAGGGCCTACATGCTCAGACCTGACCTTTTTACTATTAATATATTTGTAGAATTTTTTTGGGTTTGTCCTACTATCTTTTGCAATCTGTCATTTGTTTTGAATTTTTGCATCCTTGATTTCCTTTTTACATATTCTGTTAAATTCTTTGTAACATTTAAACAACACTAGTGTTCCTTCATTTTTATATTTTTTAAAAGCTCTTTTCTTATTGTTCATAGCTTTTTTAACTTTGACCGTGAGCCACATAGGTTTTATTTTAAGCCTTTTAAACTTATTGCCCATGGGAATATACTTTGCAGTGAGATCCCAAACAGTCTTTTTGAAGAATTCTCATTTCTGTTCTGTGCTCATTGATGCCAATATTCCCTCCCAGTCCAAGTCCTGGAGAGCAGCCCTCATCCTTGGAAAATTTGCTCTCTTGAAGTTGAGCGTTTTTATCTTTCCTGTATGTATTTCTTGCTTACAGCTAACATCAAATGAAATCATGTTATGATCACTGTTACCCAGGTGTTCCTTTATCTGAACATTAGTAATAAGCTCTGCATGGTTTGAGATTACCAGATCCAGCAGAGCATCATTCCTAGTTGGGGCCTCAATAAACTGGACCATAAAATTATCCTGTAATAGGTTTATAAATGTTTGCCCTTTAACTGTCCCAGCAGTGCCATTACTCCAGTCATGGACCAGATGTTATGATGGCTAGGTTGGAGTTAAGATTCCTGACACCAGTGCATCACCCAATTGATGAGCCAAAGACAATATTACTGCTGCAGGCAGGGTTTGTTTAACTGGTTGGTTGGTCCCCAGATGATTATAAAAGGCCATGGCATTTTGTATCCACATTTAGCTCATGGTGTTTACTATCTGAAGGATTAGCTGTCTTCGCCCTATGACCAATATTTTGGATCTTATCAGAGATGAAGCAAATCCCCTGGTCTTTTGAAGATAGGGGATAATCAGAGACACCACGGTCCCCCAATAAAGAATAACCTCTCCTTCATTGCAGCGGGGACATGCAGTCAGGGGAGCCAGGTGAGGCAGAGCCTCAGCTGCCATGAACATTAAAACATTTTTTTTTAAAAAAAATCAAGTTTCGAGGGTCGTAGCTTGGCCACCTGAGGTCACAGAGACCCCAAATGTAGGGGGTAGGTAGCATAAGTCCTACCCCACAACTGGTAAAAATGTGCTCCTACGAGCTATGGTTCTGGAGATACGGGGCTTCTTGCACAGGCTGTCAGAAGCTACATACAGAGCGGCACAATTAAATACAAGCTGGCTCACTCTGTTTGGAGTAGACTGAGAGGTTGAGCACACCGTGCCTCTCCTCACTTCTTGTCAGAGGCACTGAGCTCAATGGACAGCTTGGAGTCTTGGACCAATGGTAAAGTACCATTAGCCCCAGCTGTCCAATAAAAATACTGCAGTGGAGGCACACATCTCACTGCAATGTCATACAAGGGGCATGTGTATTGTGGCAGAGCGAAGCTCTGTCCCTTTGAAATTGGAGGTAAAGGAGATCCAGAGTTTGCATATCTGCAGACTATATAATTTAAATGGAGAAAACTGCTCTGTCAGTTTTTATATATATTGTGGCAGAGCGAAGCTCTGTCCCTTTGAAATTGGAGGTAAAGGAGATCCAGAGTTTGCATATCTGCAGACTATAGAATTTAAATGGAGAAAACTGCTCAGTTTTCTCCAGGTTTTGCTAGTCCTGGATGGGATCTCAAACTGTGTCCAGGTCTTGACGATGGCAAGCAAGGTGTGTGCCCAGCTGCACACAGACCATATAATGAGGGGCTAATGAGTGGAGGATGGTGGAGTGTGAGCAGCTTGCTGCTGCTGTATGAAGACAGACCTGTGGAGGGGTCATCCCTGTGTAAGGGGTATTCTTTGCCCAGAGACTGGGAAAGGAGGGACAGCCTTGAGAGTCGGGAAGACTAAGGAAGCCAGTGAGTCCAGGGGACTGGAAGGAATCAACTCTGTTGAGAGCAAGCAGAGGAACTGCTGACAAGAGAGAGCCAGGTGGCTTGGTATGTTTTTCATTTATGAATGCTTAATGAAGTTAAACCCCTGCGTGGGACTTCTGGATGGACTTTTGTGTTTTTCCTTTCTTCAATAAACGTGGGCTACCAGGCCCTTAACTCTATACGCCTGTCTGATGAGGACTCACTGCATTAAAAAATTGCATCTTTTCACTTGAGTTAAACACCCCCATGTTACAAGTGGTGTTCGAATGCGGGCATACAGACGGTGAAATCCGGTCTCTGCGCCAGTGGTGAGTCATTTCAGGAACTGCTGCTAGCTGTGTGTGGCAGCCAGGCAAACTGCATTGCGCAGGAGTTCAATTGACTGTGTTGCATTGTGTGCAGGTAGTGCACTTGTGAGAATTTTTTTTTTTTTTTTTTCTATGCTGTGAACTGTGTAACAAGCTGCTGTGCATGTGACTGCAAGGATGAGGCAGTCAAAACACAAGAAGTTCATGTTAAATCAAGTTAAAGGTGAAGTGAGCTCAGCGTGGCCTGAGAAGATGTCTCCACCTTGGAGGGCCAGTCAAAAGGGGCCAGTGATGTGTGAGACAGTGAATGAATGGTTCAAGCAGAATCGCAAAGAGTGTGGCGCAGTGCAAGGGGCTCAGATCTTGGCCTCTGACTATATGCAACCCATGCTGCCTACAGAGGAGGTTGGGGACTTCCTTGTAAGATTTGAAAAAGTTGCTGTAAAGAGAAAATGGCCTAGGGACTGGTGGCCAAAACTGCTGCAAACCTTATTACGGATAGAGTTCCGGTCGGTTTACCATTTGATGGACGGAGACCAGGATGACTACCGCAAGTTTAAAGAGGAAATCCTTTTTAGAGGAGAGTTCCATCGCATCATGGACCGACAGCCTGACCGGAAGTTGGAGAGGTATGTGGTTGCCCATAGCAACGGCGGTGATGTCAAGTCTGCAGACCATATGAGAAAAGTATTGCCTGCAGAGAGTGGTGGCAAGTTGAAAGCCACAATGCATCAAAGAGTTTGGGAGAATCAGCAAAGCTCTGCTGGGAGAGTGCGGTTTCCCATGGCAACGGGAGAAAGATTGCCAAAGGAAAGGAGGAGCTACAGGGCATATGTAGCTAAGCATCCACCTAAAGATGCGTATGCATTTCAAAATTACCAGGAGCAAAGGTCTTTATCTCCAGGCCCAGATTCCTGTGCAAATATGTTTGCAGTCACCCCTGGCAAAGAGGATTTTCCTGTTGTGTCGGCAGGGGGTGCTAAACAGTTGGAGATGCCTGCTGTAATTTCATCCGGTGGCCACCAGGGAGAGTGGGCCAGTAAAAGTGCAGCAGAGGACTGGTTTGTGAGACAACGTACTCAAATGAAGATGGTGACCCCTACTACTGCGGTGGGTAAGACTGTCTTTAATGAAATAATGGCTGGAACCGCTGGGTTGATGTTGAAAAAGACTGGTGCTGGTAAATGCATAGAAGAGACTGAATATGTGACTGTGCACACTGGAGTGGAAGTGACCCCAAATGGGAGATCCACTGTCTGTTTGGAAAAGGACTTGCCTCACTGCGGTGCCCTGTCCAGTGGGGAGGCAAGTGGTAAACTTGAATGTGACAATATGATGGGTAAAACTGCTAATATTGTGTTGGCTAAAGTGAATGGTCCAGTTGCTAATGGGCTAGTGCAGCTCACTAGAGATAACCCTGCTGTGAATGCGGTTAAAGATGTGCTATCTCCCCTAGCAACTGTGAAGAAGGCCATAGAGGTGCCCCTAGAAACCCCCAGGGAGCTCTGCGTTTTGGAGCCGGAGGTTGCCTGGGACAACTTTGGTGCTGCTCTGAGGGATAAGAGGGTACCTGAACATAGTGATGACAGGATGTTAAATGTTAAAACTGAAATGTTTGAAAACACTCATGGTGGAAATGGGTTAATGCAGTCTAGCAACGACAGGTATCAAAGCTCTAATGCGTTTAATGAAGCGCCACCAGAGCAAGGTGGTGAAGGTGTGGTATTGCTGTCTGCTATGGTTAAAAATGTAGTGCCAAAATCTTATTTGAACCAAAGTGATATGTGCAATGTGTCTGTTGCTGAACCACTCTGTCCCTCTGGGTCTCCGTGTACAGTAGGAGCGGTACTGCGTGGTACCTCTGGGAGCACAGAGATAACAGACTGGGACAGGTGGACAAAAAGCCTGTTGGCTTTGTGGGAAAAGGCCTCTGTTGGTAAAAGTGAAGCAGACATGACTTCTGCAGTGCCAGATGAAGGACCTGCAGAGCAACTTGTATGCAAGGATGCACTTGCTACTGCAGATGATGGTGTTCATGAGATGGAAACGCCAAATAAGGGCAAACACACAGAAGAGGTCATGTCTGTGATCCACAAAGGGCCCAATGATGTGATAATGGATAATGCCGAGCCAAATGTGTTGGTGGAAGTGCCAGATGGCACAGCCATAAATGAAGTGATTGTAGTCACAGGTCCAAATGTTTTATGGGAGGATGGTCAGGAGTCAGGACAGTTGTTGGCAGAGGATCTCCTGCCAGTGGAGTTGGTGGATAGTGAAGCTGCCGTGGACAACCACTCCACTGGATGCAGTTCCTCTCCAGACACTGCCCTGCCGAACATGAGTGAAATGAAATATGACAAATGCATTGATATTTCTGACCGTGATGAAAAATGCAGCTCATTGTCAATTTGTAAGGGTTTGGTTACCATGGGTGACCACAAAAATAATGGTAGACCTGAAGATCTTGGTCAAGTTGATCTGGTTGTAGCAAACCCTGAAAATTGTAATGAGATAGGGAATGGTATGATTGACACAGAAGAGGTAAAAGATACAGCAGAATTAGGCCCCCTACAGGTTCAGGAGGGTATTTCTGGGGAAGATTTTCTGAGGTTTGAGAAATTTCTAAGGTCTGAGAAGGATCGTTATAAACAATGGTTGCAGGAAAATGGCCCAAAGCTCAGCAAGGTGTCGCATGACTTTAAAACCTTAAAGTCGCAAGACAGTCAGTATGTCCTTCAGAGGGAGACTAGGATGAGGCTGCAGTCATATGAGGATGTTAGTGATGAAACTGACAAAAATAAGCATGCAGTGTACATGAGGAAACAAGTGGCGCTAAGTTTGGACAGTAAGAGGGTGCCCGTACTTGGAGTACAGAGAGGGACCATTGTCACCCTAATAAAAGAGCCCCCACTTATCATTAAACCAGTGTTTAAAAATGTGGTTCCTTCTAAATTAAGCAAAGAGAAAAGGGGTGGTCTAGTGGAAATTGAGGGAGCACTTTATAACCTTAATGGTACTGGATCCGTAAAATTCAGAAATCAACCTCATGTGCAAAAAGGTACCAAGATTGGTAAAAGGACTAGTGTAGGCCCAAGAGAAGTGGGAAAACATCGCTTTTGGAAGTGCACTCGTAAAAAAGCATGGGAGTGTCTTTGTAAAGCCCAAGTAGATGCAGCAAGGGGACGTGGAGAAATTCACCTGATGGGACAAGATTTGGCCCATGTGGGTGGCAGCTTGCATGGTCATGCCAAAGTGAGGAGGTTGTACTGGTGTATATTGAAGGTTAAAGCTGATGTCAGCGAGTTTAAAGGTAGGATCAGGGAAAGCAGAGTTTCCCCCAAAAAAATGATTAAGCCCAGGGACCCAAGAAGAAGAAGGCTGAGGATGGGAAAATATAGGACCCTGTTAAGATCCAGGGTGGGACGTGCCTGGAAGCGCACCCGGAAAAAAGGTTGGGCCTACGTGGCTGACAGCCAGCACAGAGGTGTCCCAACCATGACGGGTGCTGGTGTTCCTCCCTCCGGATCGAAACAAAGGGGGGGGATATGTGGCAGAGCGAAGCTCTGTCCCTTTGAAATTGGAGGTAAAGGAGATCCAGAGTTTGCATATCTGCAGACTATAGAATTTAAATGGAGAAAACTGCTCTGTCAGTTTTCTCCAGGTTTTGCTAGTCCTGGATGGGATCTCAAACTGTGTCCAGGTCTTGACGATGGCAAGCAAGGTGTGTGCCCAGCTGCACACAGACCATATAATGAGGGGCTAATGAGTGGAGGATGGTGGAGTGTGAGCAGCTTGCTGCTGCTGTATGAAGACAGACCTGTGGAGGGGTCATCCCTGTGTAAGGGGTATTCTTTGCCCAGAGACTGGGAAAGGAGGGACAGCCTTGAGAGTCGGGAAGACTAAGGAAGCCAGTGAGTCCAGGGGACTGGAAGGAATCAACTCTGTTGAGAGCAAGCAGAGGAACTGCTGACAAGAGAGAGCCAGGTGGCTTGGTATGTTTTTCATTTATGAATGCTTAATGAAGTTAAACCCCTGCGTGGGACTTCTGGATGGACTTTTGTGTTTTTCCTTTTTCAATAAACGTGGGCTACCAGGCCCTTAACTCTATACGCCTGTCTGATGAGGACTCACTGCATTAAAAAATTGCATCTTTTCACTTGAGTTAAACACCCCCATGTTACAATGTATATATATATATATATATATATATATATATTTATATATATATATATATACTGGCTTACTCATTGTCAGCTTCGTGCTGCTTTAGTCGCAGGCTACACCTGCCTGCTTCAGACTGCCACCTGCAGTCCTAGGCTCCTGTCTCTTTCTCCTGGAACCCTCCCGACCTCCTGGCCAGACTTCCTGTCTGCTGGGCGGAGCCGTCTCCAGGTCTGAGCACTGACTGCTCTTCCTGGGATGTTTATGAACCCAGCCCACACTCAGGCATGCACTGCACATATGCACCTGTGAGATGGGGGCGCATCTCCACATATCCTCCCCCCCTGTTTCGCACCGGAGGGAGAAATACAAAACCCTTCTTCCTAAAGGGGCACTCCACCCACCTCTTTTTCCGGGTATGCTTCCATGCATAGTTACATAGTTACATAGTTAGCTAGGCCGAAAAAAGACACAAGTCCATCCAGTTCAACCATAAAATTAAAAGAAATAATAAATAAAAATAAAATATATCGTACAATCCAATAAACCCCATTCTATACCCACAGTTGATCCAGAGGAAGGCAAAAAAAAACCCCAAAAGAGCATGCTCCAATCTGCTACAGCAGGGGAAAAAAAATCCCTTCCTGACCCCCCTAGAGGCAATTTTCCCTGGATCAACTTTACCTATAAATGTCAGTACCCAGTTATATTATGTACATTTAGGAAAGTATCCAGGCCTTTCTTAAAGCAATCTACTGAGTTAGCCAGGACCACCTCTGGAGGGAGTCTATTCCATATTTTCACAGCTCTTACTGTGAAGAAACCTTTCCGTATTTGGAGATGAAATCTCTTTTCCTCTAGACGTAGAGTGCCCCCTTGTCCTCTGTGTTGACCGTAAAGTGAATAACTCAACACCAAGTTCACTATATGGACCCCTTATATATTTGTACATGTTGATCATATCCCCCCTTATTCTCCTCTTCTCAAGAGTGAATAAATTCAGTTCCTCTAATCTTTCCTCATAGCTGAGCTCCTCCATGCCTCTTATCAGTTTGGTTGCCCTTCTCTGCACTTTCTCCAGTTCCCCGATATCCTTTTTGAGAACTGGTGCCCAAAACTGAACTGCATATTCCAGATGAGGTCTTACTAATGATTTGAACAGGGGCAAAATTATATCTCTCTCTCTGGAGTCCATACCTCTCTTAATACAAGAAAGGACTTTGCTCGCTTTGGAAACCGCAGCTTGGCATTGCATGCTATTATTGAGCTTATGATCTACCAAAACCCCCAGATCCTTCTCCACTACGGATTCCCCCAGTTGTACTCCCCCTAGCATGTATGATGCATGCATATTCTTAGCCCCCAAGTGCATAACTTTACCTTTATCAACATTAAACCTCATCTGCCACATAGTCGCCCAATTAGACAGTGCATTGATGTCAGCTTGTAAATTGGAGACCTCCTGTAAGGACGTTATTCCACTGCATAGCTTGGTGTCATCTGCAAAGACAGAAATGTTACTTTTGATCCCAGACCCAATATCATTTATAAAGATATTAAAAGGTAAGGGTCCCAGCACTGAACCTTGGGGTACACCACTGATGACCTTAGACCATTCAGAGTAAGAATCATTAACCACATTATTAACCACTCATAATGTAAAACAGAAATGGGAGGAAGATATGGGGGCTATATCAAATGATCAGTGGAAAAGAATATTGGAAATGGCCCCTGCCATATCAGTCTCCCCCCCGCAAAGGATATCCCACTTGATGTTGGTTAATAGGGCCTACTACACGCCTAAACGATTGTTTAAGTTTGGTAGGAGAGTAGATGACAAATGCCCAAGATGTCAGGGGGTTGGCGACCTATTGCACATGATGTGGAAGTGCCCAAAATTATTCCGATATTGGGAAGGGGTGACCAATACTTTAAGAGATGTATATGCAGTTAATCTAGAAAAGGAGGCCCTGGTGTGTGTTCTGGGATTTAGAAGAGAAAGGGAAGAGAGGAAGAGGAGGAGGACGAGG
Source organism: Lithobates sylvaticus (assembly GCA_028564925.1). NCBI lineage: Eukaryota > Metazoa > Chordata > Amphibia > Anura > Ranidae > Lithobates > Lithobates sylvaticus. The sequence continues at coordinate 531,818,154 of CM053028.1, forward strand.
AAAGTCCGGAGGCAGAAACGTCCCGATCCCGGAACAAGGCCTCCAATATGTCATTTGGAGAAATGTTGGAGATGGTGGACATGTTCCAGGAGCCAGGAGGGAGGCCGATCAGTACAGAAAGATCAAGAGAATTCTTGTGCTAGCTCCCACCATGGTGGATGAATGGCAACGTTTTTTTGGGGGTGCAAACACTTTACGAAAAAAGAACCCCCCAAAAAACGTCCATTCATCCCCATGATGGAAAATGGCACTTTTGAAGCTTCTAGGCATGTGTTTTACCATCTAATGACCATTTTCAGTCCCAAATTGTGTGCATGTTCCAAATTTCCACTTTTCGGGGGTGACCCCCCCATGTGATGAAGGCAAGATCAAACACACTTTGAACATATAGTCATGTCTGATCTTGTCTTCACTTTACAAAGTTGAACTTTCCAAGTTCCTAGGTTCTGTTTTGCTCCATGCCTGGTTTTACCAATTGCGGAATGTTTGTAAACAATGTTGTAAATAACCAAGATGTTGTCAGTTTTGGCGTGAAGATTGTAAACGCACTTGGGAATGTTTTCCTAGTAAACTTTTATTTTTCTAAATGTGTGGCTTCCTTATTTAAAAAACACAATGCATTATGTATGTAAAATGAAAAGGATATGGGGGGCAATGGGTGTTATTTACTAAAGGCAAATCCACTTTGCACTCCAATTTTCTTCCCGGGGAACTTTTTCAATGCACTTGTAGAGCATAGCGGATTTGACTTATGTAAATGACACCCACAGTGCTTTGTACGAAAACACGGAGCACAGCATTTTGGAGAATACACACATGTCAGACCTGGTGATGAAAAGGAGTATTTTGGGTGTCAGTTATGCAGTACAAACCTTCTCTAGACCAAAGATTAGGTAGCAAACACACAACATGAGAATAATCTTTTTGGGAAGAAGAGACTGTTACCTCCTTTTGCCCAGAAAGTGCATTCCCACTGTCGAAGGCAAAGGGAAAAAAATGTCAAAGTAAAATAAGCTAAAAAGAAGACTGAAATGACATGAAATCATAGGTGGTTAAAATATCAGATTTATTAAAAAATGCCGCTCACACATCGTCAGGCAGAGCAATGGCCCCCCTACCCACAAAGTACTGCATATATTGGTCCCGGACCACACGGGCATTTAGAGGGGGCAAGCCTGGACGTGCCACTCGAAGGGCTGTGAGTTCGGCATTTGGAGGGCCCTCCACATCTGGGCCAACGGGCACCACATAGTTCCTGTTATGTCTTTTGAGGAAGTTGTGCAATATGCAACAGGCAAGAACTATGTGGTTCAGTTTGTATTCCGCCAAGTTAAAATGCCGTCAGGAACAGGCGGAAGCGGCTGGCCAGGATGCCAAAAGCGTTCTCCACAACTCTTCTGGCTCTGGACAGCCTGTAGTTGAAGACCCTCTGGTCCGGGGTGAGGGTCCTCATCGGGAACGGCCTCATCACATGGGGAGTCAACGCAAACGCTTCATCTGCGACAAAGACGAAGGGGAGTCCTTCGGCATTCTCCTCTGGAGGTGGCAGGCCAGGAAACTGATCGCAATGCACTGGCAATCAAAAGAACCCCCCACAGTGAACTAGCTGGCAATAAATGAGACCCTATGTCGGGAAAGAACAACATACCTAAAAAGAGGAAATCTTAAAGAATTTGGGAGGATGTGGAACCCATGGCTGACAAAAAAAGGATGTTCAGCGTAAATAGGGCAATCAATGAGAAAAAGAAACGACAACACCTCGCCAAGACAGTAGTAGGCACATTATTGTAGTGCTTGTGGACTCTGCTCCACTTCTGCAGTAAAAAGGTGATAGAGAATACTTAAATACACGGCATTAATACACTAGGGGGGGGAGGAGGGGAGGGGATGAGGGAGTGGAGCGGGAGGTGGCGTGGGAGGGAGGGGGGGAAGGGAAGGAAGAAAAAACCATGATACATAAGGTATACAAGTCAGCCGTAGCAATAGACCGGGCCCAACGGCTCTTAAGAGAATGCTTTAATGTATGTTCCTGTAACAAAATGTGTTATAATTGTAAAGTGCAAAAAGTTGAATAAAGATTTAAATTATAAAAAAAAAAGAATCATTAACCACTACTCTCTGAATTCTGTCTTTTAGACAGTTTTCTATCCATTTACAAACCGATATTTCCAAGCCTGTAGACCTTACCTTACACATGAGCCGTGTGTGGGGAACTGTATGGAACGCTTTTGCAAAATCCAAGTATACCACGTCCACCGCCACGCCTCTGTCCAAGGTTTTACTTACCTCTTCATAAAAAAAAATCAGGTTTGTCTGACAACTTCTGTCTTTCATGAACCCATGCTGTCTGTTGCTTAAAATGTTTTTTTCCAGCAAGAACTCGTCTATGTGGTCTTTTAATAATCTCTCCAGTATCTTCCCAACTATAGAAGTTAAACTAACAGGTCTATAGTTACTTGGTAAAGACTTTGTTCCCTTTTTAAATATAGGCACCACGTTCGCCCTGCGCCAATCCAGTGGTACTATTCCCGTCATTAATGAGTCCCTAAAAATTAAATACAATGGCTTTGAAATTGCAGAGCTCAATTCTTTTAGGATCCGTGGGTGGATGCCATCTGGTCCAGGTGCTTTAGCCACCTTTATTCTGTCTAAATATTTCTGGACCATATCACTTTTGAGCCATTGTGGATCATTCGGGGCTGTGTAAATACCACCCCCATTATGGACATGAGCTCCCCCATGCTCCTTTGTATACACAGAGCTGAAGAAAGTATTTAATAAATTAGCCTTCTCTTTGTCCCCTGTCACCCACTCTAGATTATTTTGTAAAGGGTCTACATGCTCAGACCTGACCTTTTTACTATTAATATATTTGAAGAATTTTTTGGGGTTTGTCCTACTATCTTTTGCAATCTGTCGTTCGTTTTGAATTTTTGCATCCTTGATTTCCTTTTTACATATTCTGTTAAATTCTTTGTAACATTTAAACAACACTAGTGTTCCTTCACTTTTATATTTTTTAAAAGCTCTTTTCTTATTGTTCATAACTTTTTTAACTTTGACCGTGAGCCACATAGGTTTTATTTTAGGCCTTTTAAACTTATTGCCCATGGGAATATACTTTGCAGTGAGGTCCCAAACAGTCTTTTTGAAGAATTCCCATTTCTGTTCTGTGCACATTGATGCCAATATTCCCTCCCAGTCCAAGTCCTGGAGGGCAGCCCTCATCTTTGGAAAATTTGCTCTCTTGAAGTTGAGCGTTTTTATCTTTCCTGTATGTATTTCTTGCTTACAGCTAACATCAAATGAAATCATGTTATGATCACTGTTACCCAGGTGTTCCTTTATCTGAACATTAGTAATAAGCTCTGCATGGTTTGAGATTACCAGATCCAGCAGAGCATCATTCCTAGTTGGGGCCTCAATAAACTGGACCATAAAATTGTCCTGTAATAGGTTTATAAATGTTTGCCCTTTAACTGTCCCAGCAGTGCCATTACTCCAGTCAATTTCTGGGTAGTTAAAATCCCCCATTATTATCACTGTCCCAGCCCTTGCAGCCCTTTCCATCTGTGCAAGGAGCTGAGTCTCCACCTCCTTGTGAACATTGGGTGGTCTATAACAAACCCCAATGATTAACTTAGAACTACGCACATCTATATGCAGTTCCACCCATAATGCTTCAGACTCATCACACTCTCCATCAACCAGGTCCTCTTTCACGCTTGCTTTGAGATCACTTCTCACATAGAGACAGACCCCTCCACCTTTCCTATTTACTCTGTCTCTCCGAAAGAATGCATTGCCAGGAATATTAATAGCCCAGTCATGTGAAGATTGAAGCCAAGTTTCAGCAATACCAATTACATCATAGCTCTCCTCATGCACCAAAGCTTCCAACTCACCTATTTTGCTTGGCAGACTTCTGGCATTGGTGAACAAACACTTTAATGCATTACTACATTTTTCTCTGGTGTTTTTCATATCATTTTTAGTAGTACAGATGGCACTATAGTTTCCAATGGCAGTTTGCAACATGGGAAATTTCCTGTCACCTGTCATAACCCTCCCCCCATCTATTCCCATTCCACCCTCCATTAATGTCAGACCCCTAGCTAACCTGTCTGCCCGATGTAATTCTAGTTCACCCTCCCCCCTCAATCCTAGTTTAAATACTCCTCCAGCCTTCCCATAAACCTCTTCCCCAGCACAGCAGACCCCCTTCCATTCAAGTGCAAACCGTCATTAGCATATAGGTTGCACCCCAATGAAAAGTCAGCCGAGTGCTCTAGAAAGCCAAATCCCTCTTCTCTTTTTTCCAAATCAGTTTTCGCCATTTCTGTTACCGCTGGTATTTCCGATACCTCTGCCTTGTCTAACAGGGCTCCAGAGTGCTTGTCATACACAATCTTTGTACGTAGCAATCCAGCACACTGTGAGACAACTTTCCACATCAATACAAAACATTGCATTAAACGAGTCAAGCATTTGCGATTTCTGCACAGTACAGCCTGCAATATCCAGCTCCAATCAGCCGTACCCCTTGGTACCAGTTCTCCAAACACAGGAGAGGACGGCAGGATATATACCGGCTGTACACTCCATGATGCTAAGATTTCATTAAGCATGTCTGTCACAAAATACACATTTTCTCTTTTTATCACTGTGGACACAATTTCCGCTGTGCGTTTACACTCGCTGGGACCTTCAGTCATGAGAGGATTAGTCTCTGCAACAACCCGTGCATCTTGGCCTATAGGCTGTTCTGCAGACACCTCTCCTGGCACAGCAGCCATAGCAGCCACAAAAGCTTCTTCCAGCATTGCTATTAGTCTCTTGGCCAAATCATCCCAGTAGGTATTGCTCTGTTGGACTACATCATCCCAATGAGATCTGGACAGACCAAGAGGCTCAATAGCCTCTGAACCACTGCTCTTGTCAGTTTTACACTTCTTAGCATTAAACACATCACTTGGTTTTACCCTGCATTGTGGCAACACATTTTCAACCACACCATGTTGCTGTATCCCACCCTCATCAGCATGAGCAGATGGAGTTTCATTGCAGACCTCAAGCTTTTTAAGTTTAACACTTGCCTCCCCACTGAACAGGGCACTGCAGCAAGGCAAGTCCTTTTTAGCACAAACAGGGGATTTCCCATTTGGGGTCACTTCCACTCCCGTGTGCACAGTCACATAGTCAGTCTTTCTCACCCAGTCTGCAGACTTGGAATCACAGGCGTTGCTACGGGCAACCACTCTCCTCTTGAATGTCCAGTCAGCCTGTTGCTTTCTCCTGCTGCATTTCCCCATGTGGTTACCGGGTGAAATGAAAGACTTTCGGGCTTCCCAGCCCTCTTTGTGGGAACAGTGAGCCACCTCTTCATAGGAGCCCCACCATCCAGACGACACTTTACTGGTTGCTATGGGAGAATGCCTTCTCCCTGCAGAGCTTCTCCAGTAACTGTAACAATCCTCTGAGCCCACCAGCCAGGACTCTCATCAGGATCATTCCACCATTGGCCATAGGTCTCACGCCTGACCTTGCCTTTGTTGCTATGGGCAACAACATGCATCTTTGCAGCAACAGATGCAGAGTTCCTTCAAAAACATTTTTTGCGTACTGTCTCCTTACAGCTGAGACACTGCACCCAACGCTTTGCTTCACACAGCAACAGCAATACACACAGTCTCTGACACTCACAGTTTCCAGCATGCGAGGATCTGGAACAGCGCCATCCATGCCCGCATTCTCCACCAATTGTGACAATCCGGGGTGATTAGGTACAAGTGGTGCATGCGATTTTCCAGAAACGAGCCACTCCAGACTTGTGTTTTTAGGGCATGGCAGCCCACTTTTATTTAAAGGAAACGAAAAAGTTCAAACAAACAGAAATCTTCCCTCGCAGGGGGGTTCCACCATCACTGTATTTCAAAACGATAGCCTCCTGGCTTACTCATTGTCAGCTTCGTGCTGCTTTAGTCGCAGGCTACACCTGCCTGCTTCAGACTGCCACCTGCAGTCCTAGGCTCCTGTCTCTTTCTCCTGGAACCCTCCCGACCTCCTGGCCAGACTTCCTGTCTGCTGGGCGGAGCCGTCTCCAGGTCTGAGCACTGACTGCTCTTCCTGGGATGTTTATGAACCCAGCCCACAGGTGTACAATTAGCATTCCTGCCAAAATCAGGCATGCACTGCACATATGCACCTGTGAGATGGGGGCGCATCTCCACAATATATATATATATATATTTTATATATTTATATATATATATATATATATATATAGCAGATATATATATATATATATATATATTTATATATATATACGTATATATATATATATAGATAAAAACTGAACAATATATATATTGTTTTAGCAGATATCCTAGGGATTAAAATGGTGGTTGTTGCAACTTTTTATGTTACACAGTATTTGCGCAGCAATTTTTCAAATGCGTTTTTTTGGGATAAAAACTGTTTCATAAATATTAAAAAAAAAAATTATAATGTGAAAGATGATGTTACGCCAAGTAAATAGATACCTAACATGTCACGCTTTAAAATTTGCGCACACTCGTGGAATGCCGCCAAACTTCAGTACTTAAAAATCTCCATAGGCGACGCTTTACATTTTTTTACAGATTACATGTTTAGAGTTACAGAGGGGGTCTAGTGCTAGAATTATTGCTCTCGCTCTAACGATCGCGGTGTATGTAACCTGTGTGTATCTGACTCTGATACTAGCCAGTGTCTACCCAGCCACTGACCTCACTGCACGTCCCTGATTTGCAGTCAGGGATTCTTAGTGGCTTGTGGAGCGATAGTTGATTATTCTTGTCTATAGCCACAAGCCCACAGGATCCTCATCCAAGAAACTCATTAGCAACAAGGTTTTAAATGAGGTCTACAGGCCTATTCATAGTTACATAGTAGGTGAGGTTGAAAAATGACCATCAAGTCCAACCTATGATTTAGATTCTCAATTATGAACATATACCAATACTACCACTCCTTGATTGAATTAGGAACATATCTGTAATATTATTTTCATCCTTCCTTCTATATCTAATGTTACAGGGAGGTTGGTGCAATACTTGAAAAACTGAACAATCAGGTGCCAGATAATCTTCTACATTTGCCAGGAATTGTTCCTCCTGTTGATCTCCTGGTCTCCTTTTTCAAAAAAGAGAGTGTTGGAACTTGATCTGTTGGGGAGTGCTAAGCTTTGAAAAACATCAGGTTATAAAACAACATAATACATATCATCATCAACATGTTAATTATTGGCCAAAAGAAAAAAAATAAATACTCATGGACTATTTCTGTGATTCTGTTCATCAGAAATGGATGTCCTCACTCTGTTTCTCTGCTCGTTTTTGCTCTCCTACTTTATTATCTCAGTATGGAGACTACAGAAAATACGGCTCCGACTTCCTCCAGGACCAACCCCGCTGCCGTTTATCGGTAATCTTCTTCAAGTGAGCTTCGCATTGTATCAGTTTTATCCCAAGGTGAGTCAAATAACCCAGGTGTAGAAGAGATATCTAGTGAAACTAAGGGGTTTATTTACTAAAGCTGAAGAATGTAAGGAAAATTTGGGGAAAAAAGCCTATTGTAGGACCCCCTTTTCCTCATGGGATCTGAGGCAGTGGCAGTTGTTTAAATTTATTCCAAAAGTTTTGAAATTGGGTTAATTTAGGTTGTCAAAAAGATAGCCAATTAAAATTAAAAAAATTTAAGTTAGGGTAGGATAGGTCAGTTATGTCAAGTATTCCTCACCAATAAACGCGCTGGAACAGCAGGGTAAACCTATAAATAAGTGCTGCTAATAACAGACAGTTAACAGAATGAAATTGAAGATTTAGTAAATCTTTATAGATTTAACATTTGAAATTATTATTATACCAATAAAACAGCCGCTGCCTATATATTTATCCAATACAAAATGTTATTTTAAACTTAATTGATTGTCTGGATTGAATTTATTAAAAAATGCCTTTCTGCATAGAAACCAATCAGCTTCCAGGTTTTATTGGCAAAGCTTAATTGAACAAGCTGAGGTTAGAAGCTGATTGGTTTCTATGCAGAAGTGAGTTTGATTTTGTACTCTCCAGCTTTAGTAAATAAACCCCTAAGAATTTAAAAGTTTTGCTTTGCCAAAAATGTTGCCAGTACCAAAATTGGTAATTTGGACAAAAAGTGGTTGAGACAAATTGGATGGGAAAAAAGAGGTTCAGGTCCACATACCTTGTACAATATATCTCTCCTGTTTTTTGAGGATACTTTCTTTTACGAAAATTGGTAATTTTGTACATCCCTAGCAGAGACCGATAAAACATGATTTAATCACTTAAGGACCGGAAGGATTTACCCTCTTAACGTCCAGGCCATTTTTTGCGATACGGCACTCCATCGCCTTAACTGACAATTGCACGGTCGTGCGACGTGGAAGCCAAACAAAATTAACGTCCTTTTTTCCCACAAATAGAGCTTTCTTTTTGTGGTATTTGATCTCCTCTGCGTTTTTTATGTTTTGTGGTATAAACAAAAAAATTACAATTTTGAGAAAAAAGGAATGTTTTTAACTTTTTGCTATAATGAATATCTCCAATTTTTTTTTTTTATAAAAAAAAAAATTTCTTTTTCAATTTAGGTTAATATGTATTCTTTTACATATTTTTGGTAAAAAAAAGAAAAAAATCACAATAAGCATATATTGATTAGTTTGACAAAAGTTATAGTGTCTATAAAATAGGGGATAGATTTATAGCATTTTTATTATGATTTTTATTTTTTTACTAGTAATTGCAGCGATCAGTGATTTTTAGCAGGACTGCGACATTGCAGTGGACAGATCAGACACTTTTGACACTTTTTTGGGACCAGTGAAATTTTTACAGCGATCAGTGCCATAAAAAATGCAATGATTACTGTATAAATGACACTGGCAGGGAAGGGGTTAATACTAGTGGTGATCAAGGGGTTAAATGTGTTCCCTGGGAGGTGTTTCTAACTGTGGGGGGAGTGGACTGACTGGAGGAGGAGAGAGATTGCTGTTCCTGATCACTAGGAACAGACGATCTCTCGCTACTCCCCTGATCTGTTTGTTTACACTGACAGATCATCGTTCCGGCACTCTGTGGAGTGATCGCGGGTGGCTGGCGGACATCACGGCCGCCGGTCACGTGCATCAGCGTGCGCGCAACCAGGGAGCTCAGCCTATAGCCTAGACCTCTGGTTGCGATTTCATATGCACAGCCAACACTATGCACAGCCGACACAATGCGGTCCTCCAATTGCAAGATCCAAAGGAGAGCACAGCACACAGTTTATATTTTACATAGAGATTACCGTTGGAAGGGAGGTAGACATATATACTCAGCGCATTACGGGTTTATACTTTGCAAAAAAAAAAAAATAAGGGGACAGTTAACGCTCCTTTAGTTGCAATAAAAGGGAGAAATCAACACAGATGGTTAACATAGCCCACTGCTTATATCATAACTTTTGCAAATAACGGTCCTCAGATTGCATTGAAAAAAAAAAAAAGCCAGGCATATATGTGCAGCACCAGGAAAAAAAAAAAAGAATACAGTCCTCCAGTTGATTATGCGCATGTATCTATACTCAGCACCCAGTATGGTTTATCTCACCTGCTCCTTATGACTCTGGCAGGACTTCTCAGGCAGCAGGAGAATCCTTTGGGTCTCCTAAGGTTTTTATCCTCCTTCAGTATCCCCTCCGCTTCTCAGCCGTGTACTCTGTCCGTAAGGCCAGTATATTGATTCAAATTACCCGCCGCTCTCTTCCTCCCAGCGTGAGCGGCGGTCAGGAGACCAGGTGTGACGTCACCTTCGGCTTCGGCTATCTCCGTATAGATTCGGTGCTGTGGTGCTGTGGTAGGCGGCTCGGCTCGGTCTCGGCTCGGCTTAGCTCCGGGAGCCCCCGGAGAGTCTTGTGCCTATGCTTCGCTGTAAGGAGAGGGTCAAGGACGGTCAGGCAGGCTTTCAGGAGGCTCCGTATTCGGGCATATCAGACGGTCGGGCGGGGGGTGGAGGAGCTCACATAGACGCTCTCACTCTCCTCACTCACCACACCTCATCTCTGGTCACAAGAACTTGTAATCTTGCATTTTTATTATGATTAATATTTTTTTACTAGTAATTGCAGCGATCAGTGATTTTTAGCAGGACTGCGACATTGCAGTGGACAGATCAGACACTTTTGACACTTTTTTGGGACCAGTGAAATTTTTACAGCGATCAGTGCCATAAAAAATGCAATGATTACTGTATAAATGACACTGGCAGGGAAGGGGTTAATACTAGTGGTGATCAAGGGGTTAAATGTGTTCCCTGGGAGGTGTTTCTAACTGTGGGGGGAGTGGACTGACTGGAGGAGGAGAGAGATTGCTGTTCCTGATCACTAGGAACAGACGATCTCTCGCTACTCCCCTGATCTGTTTGTTTACACTGACAGATCATCGTTCCGGCACTCTGTGGAGTGATCGCGGGTGGCTGGCGGACATCACGGCCGCCGGTCACGTGCATCAGCGTGCGCGCGCCCACTGTATCTATTACACAAAACGTACAGCTATGGCGATTCCCGTAATAGAGCCAACCTGCCGCAGTAGAATGGCGGCAGGTGGACAAAAAGGTTAATGGTTGGCTGCTCTTTTGTTGATAAGGATAGAAGTTTGTCCAAAAGCGTGGTCTTCTAAAGACTTCTGAGCTCACCTCTGCTACTAAAAATCCTGCATGAAGAAACAATTATCTGCTATTTATTCAATTCTAAATGCATTATACTTTATTATCATTTGATGATTCTATGCATAGTAAAAAGTAGATCTTCGCTGCATCTGAGCACCACAAACCAAAACACTATTTAATTACGGTAATCATTTATATTCAAATATAGCTATGCTTTATTTTGTTAAAGTGGGGTTGCGGCCAAAAAATAAATGTGGCTTAAAAATCATAAAGAAATTAAAAAATAAATAATTGGAAAAAAAAAATGTTTTACTCACCTCTAAATGCCTGTTGCTAGGGGGTCCCTCGTAGTCTGCCACCTTCATTGCCCGGGCTAAATGTCGCTTCCTGTAGGCGCCGCACAGTCATCTGGGACCTGTCATGTGTTCCAGATGAGTGAGCGTCGAATCACGCAGCACGGCGCCGCTCGCGCATGCGCAGTGGGTGCCCGGCTGTGAAGCCACAGCCGGGTTCCCACATTAAGAATGCCGGCGCCGCGAGCGGAGCGGGGAACGAGGGGGGGTCTCGTTCCCCCGCATCTCTGGACCCTGGGACAGGTAAGTGTCCGATTATTAAAAGTCAGCAGCTGCAGTATTTGTAGCTGCTGACTTTAAATTTTTTTTGTTTTTTGTTGGCCCTCCACTTTAACCGCTTCCCGACCGCCTCCTGCACATATACGTCGGCAGAATGGCACGGCTAGGCAAAAGCACGTACAGGTACGTTGCCCTTTAATTGCCTAGCCGTGGGTCGCGCTCGACCCGGTCGGAAGCTCCGTGACCACGGCCGCGGGACCAGCGGACCCGATCGCCGCTGGTGTCCCGCGATCGGGTCACGGAGCTGAAGAACGGGGAGAGGTCTGTGTAAACAAACCTCTCCCCGCGCTTCCTACTCTGCCTGTCATTGATTGGCTGTTCCCGGTCACCGGGAAAGCCGATTAATGACGTCAGATGTCAGCCCCGCCCCCTAATGTAAAAAACACAACACACGTCACAGCCCATAACCCCTCCCCTCCCCCTAGTGGTTAACTCTTTCACTACAACTGTCATTTATACAGGAATCAATTCATTTAAATAGCATTGATTGCTGTATAAATGACAATGGTCCCAAAAATGTGTCAAAAATTTCCGATGTGTCCGCCATAATGTCGCAGTCACAATAAAAATCGCTGATCACCACCATTACTAGTAAAAAAAAAAAAAATATTAATAAAAATGCTATAAAACTATCCCCTATTTTGTAAATATAACTTTTGCGCAAACCAATCAATAATCGCTAATTGCGATTTTTTTTTTACCAAAAATATGTAGAAGAATACGTATCGCCTAAACTGAGGAAAAAAAAAAAATGTTTTTTTTATATATTTTTTGGGGATATTTATTATAGCAAAAAGCAAAAAATATTGCATTGTTTTCAAAATTGTCGCTCTATTTTTGTTTATAGCGCAAAAAATAAAAACCGCAGGGGCGATCAAATACCACCAAAAGAAAGCTCTATTTGTGGGAAAAAAAGGACGCCAATTTTGTTTGGGAGCCATGTCTCACAACCGCGCAATTGTCAGTTAAAGCGACGCAGTGCCGAATCGCAAAAAGGGGCCTGGTCCTTTGGCTGCCAATTGGTCCGGGGCTGAAGTGGTTAGGTAATCACTTTGAAAAACAAGCATTTTTGGCAGTGACCATCTTGAGTAAGGGCACATGTTTTGTGTAGCATTTAGTTCCTGGAATCCATCTGCCCTTAGCTCAAGCATGCATGCAGGAGAGTGTGCTTAGCCAGGAAAACCCCTCCCCCTCCCCTCCTGAAGACTCCTAGGATGTATGACATAATTTGCCTAAGCAAGAAACCAGGAAGTAACTAAAGAAATGTAAAAAAAAAAAAAGGTTAAAATAAGTAAATGTAATAAACTGTCCTATCTATTTACATAATCAGGGCTGTTTTTAAGGCAGGGCAAAAGGGGCAGCTGCCCTGGGCCCTGTCATTGTTGTGGGGCCCAAAGCAGCTGCCTCATACTTGCCAACTATCCTGGTTTAAATTCCCTCATCCCTTGAGGTTCTAGTCCTGTGCTGTGTCCCAATATCTCAGTTTGAAGTGCTGCTACTAATGCTGCCCAGCTCTGCCCTATTGTTGTGTACAGATGACTCACCTGCAGACCCAGTGTTTACATGTAAATTACCGGCATTCATATGTAAATAGCGATGGCATTCATATGTAAATAGCGGCGGCCGGCGGCATTGATATTTATGTCATGCCCCCCTGAGGTCATATCCACAGTAATCTCTAGCAACCAATCAACAAGCAGAAATCATGTGCTATAACCTCTAGCAACTAATCAGGGAGCCGTAATGTGTGCTGTAACCTCTAGCAACTAATCAGGGAGCCGTAATGTGTGCTGTAACCTCTAGCAACTAATCAGGGAGCCGTAATGTGTGCTGTAACCTCTAGCAACCAGTCAGTGAGCGGTAATGATACACTGTAACCTCTAGTAACCAGTCAGTGAGCAGTAATGATACACTGTAACCTCTGGCAACCAATCGCAATAGCTGCCTGATCTGATTCAGTAAGCTGATTTTGAGTCTAGCTGCTATTTATTGTATGTCTCAGAGCAGGTGGAGAGCAAAACTGCATGGGGAGGGGCCCCAAGAAAAGTTTTGCCCAGGGTCCAATCAATATTAAAGATGGCCCTGTACATAATGCCAGTAGCATGAAGATTAAAAATAATAAATGTTGATTGGGAAAGTGAAGTTCCACTTTAAAGGATCAGTCAGCTGCCAAAAGTGATAATATAGGTGGAGTCTGATGGAAAAGGTAACCTTTTTATGTACAATATGGCCAAAAGATTTTTGAACATGTAAACTTCACACCAACTACATGGCTAAAGGTATGTTGATGACCCTATAAATTAATGATTTCAGGTGATTCCAGTGAAGGGAATTATTATTGTACATCACACAAATCCATTTTAGGCAATTATTCACTTCTTCCCATCTTTGGAATCAGTTTGAGAAAGACGTTTTCTGTTCCCGTATGACTGTACCTCTGTGCACAAACAAGCTTCCTAGGGAGATGGTCTAATCAATTTGGTGTAGAGGAATTCGTATGGACTGCACAGAGCCCTGATTGGATCACTGATTGTGAGCAGTGTCCTATCTTCCAATATTAGTACCTGACCTCACAAATGCGCCTTTCGTCAGTGACTGCATGCACATTACAGAAAATGGTTAGAGACTGTAGATATACTATAGGAAATGATTATAGACTGCAGACATGGTGCAGGAGATGGTCAGAGACTGAGAGAGACTACATACACTGTACAGGAGATGGTCAGAGACTGCAGACATGATACAGGAGATGGTCAGAGACTGCAGACATGATACAGGAGATGGTCTGAGACTGCAGACATGATACAGGAGATGGTCAGAGGCTGCAAACATGATACAGGAGATGGTCATAGACTGCAGGCACGATACAGGAGATGGTCAGAGACTGCAGATATGATACAGGAGATGGTCAGAGACTGCAGACATGATACAGGAGATGGTCAGAGACTGCAGACATGATACAGGAGATGGTCAGAGACTGCCAACATGATACAAGAGATGGTCAGAGATTGCAGACATGACACAGGAGATGGTCAGAGACTGCAGACATGATACAGGAGATGGTCAGAGACTGCAGACATGATACAGGAGATGGTGAGAGATTGCAGACATGATACAGGAGATGGTCAGAGACTGCAGGCATGATACAGGAGATGGTCAGAGACTGCAGCTATGATACAGGATATGGTCAGAGACTGCAGACATGATACAGGAGATGGCCAGAGACTGCAGACATGATACAGGAGATGGCCAGAGACTGCAGACATGATACAGGAGATGGTCAGAGATTGCCAACATGATACAAGAGATGGTCAGAGATTGCAGACATGATAAAGGAAATGGTCAGAGCCTGCAGATATGATACAGGAGATGGTCAGAGACTGCAGACACGATACAGGAGATGGTCAGAGAGTGCAGATACGATAGAGGAGATGGTCAGATATTGCAGACATGATACAGGAGATGGTCAGAGACTGCAGATATGATGCAGGAGATGGTCAGAGACTGCAGACACGATACAGGAGGTGGTCAGAGACTGCAGACACGATACAGGAGATGGTCAGAGACTGCAGACATGATACAGGAGATGGTCAGAGACTGCAGACAAGATACAGGAGATGGTCAGAGTCCGCAGACACGGTACAGGAGATGATCAGAGACTGCAGCCATGATACGTGAGATGGTCAGAGACTGTAGCCATGATACAGGAGATGGGAAGCGATAGCCTGGCTGCTGCACACCTCCCCTGGCCTGAGTGGTCAGCAGATAAAAGCAGCCTTAGGTCTATTCATCCAAGCCACATGGCTTGGATGAATTGAGCTGAGGCTGCTTTTACCTGCTAACCACTCGGGTCGGGTGAGGTGTGCAGTGACTGAGCTATCTCATTCTGTGTGCTTTGGTTCTGGACTGACCTATCCTCAGCCTGCACACTCTCTGGTCAGCGGCATGCAACTCATTGAGCTTTGATAGCCTGAGCGGGCTGACCCTTAAAATGATTGTAAAGTCTCTTTTTTTTATGTATAAAAATGACAAACATATTATACTTACCTGCCCTGTGCACAGAGCAGCCCAGATCCTTCTTCTTTTCGGGCTGCTGGCTGGAGCTCCTGGCCCCTCCCTCCTGTCGAGTGCCCCTACAGCAAGCAGCTTGCTATGGGGTCACCCGAGCAGAGCTGCAGCTCTGTGTGTCCATTCAGACATGGAGCTGTGGGTTGGCCCCACCCCCATCTCTCCTGATTGTCTAATTGACTTTGATTGACAGCAGCGGGAGCCAATGGCACCACTGATGTGTCTCAGCCAATCAGGAGGGAGAGTCCTGGACGGCTGAGGCACTAATGCAACATTACTGAATAGAGATGGACTCAGGCAGGGCCAGCTCTACCATGGGTCCCGGTGGGTCCATTGAACCCGGGCAGGACTTTCAGAGGGGTGGCAAATTGACGCCCAAGACAGTTGCGGAACTCCCGCTCGCTCCGCTCTGCCTGCCAGCTCTGCTTAGCTGATCATTTTACTGTTAGGGGACTGCCGCTTATCCCACTGTGAGGGGACCTGGCACCACTGCTGTTAGAGGTAATGACATGAGTCAGCAGAGCACTCGCTGCCATACCCACACAGCGGACATCTCGCTCATCCTCTCCGCGGCTCCCCCATTGCTGTAGACAGATGCCATGTCAGGACAGGAGGCGGAAACTGCAGGAGAAAGTCAGCTGAGGAGCTGACGGCAAACAGCGTGAAGGGGGAGGAGCTTTCTGCTGTGAGTGGAGACCCCATGTTGGAACAGGCATCACTGGAGACATGACTACACTGAGAGCAAGCAAGTGTCGGTGCCATTGATCCCATCCCCACCACTATTGCCTCTGTCTGAACCCCTCCACCACCGCTGCCTCTGTCTTAGCCCCCCCCCCCCCACCTTAATACTTTCTAGAGGAAAATTCTGATGAAAATCTGGGATCTCCTAAAATGAGGCCAAAGGCAGTACCAAGGATGAAAACTTGTATTCATTGCGCTGTTCCTGATGCTACAAGCTGACAGGAGTAGTGACAGCAACCTCACTACTCCTGTCAGTCTAGTGAAAAAGTGACAGGGCAAATCTAAATAGGAGGAGAGAGCCGGAAGAGGGTTGTGCTCTCTCTCCCCTCCATCTCCATATTTGTGCCACTGCAGTGCTCCTGATTGGGAGTGCCAGATCAGGACTGTGCAGGCTTTGTTTATGCCCTCATCCCATCCGAGCAAAAAATATGGATAGGGGCGGGTAAGCAAACCCTATAAAGTCCTGATCTGCAAGTCAATGCCATCGCTAGTGTATGTCAAAAGTATTGCAATGCTGCTTCCCCTAGGCTTCTCCTCAACTGTGACATGTCAGGAGAGGAAGGCAGCCTGCAACCTGAGAAGGACCACGGGAGGCAGACTTTAAGCTTAGGAAGAACACGGGAGGCAACCTGGGAGAAGAAGGGGGAATTTGTGCTGGGAGAATTGAAGGGATTTGTTATGGGAGGGGGGATTTGAAAGGTGATGAGTGTAAGGTTTGTTCTAGGAGGGAAAATGTGTAAGGGGGTTTTGTTCTAGGAGGGTAAACATTGGGGGATTTGTGCTAGGAAGGGTGACTGGAGAAAATTTGTGCTGGGAGGGGGGAATGGGGAAAAACGATTTGTGCAAAAAGGGGGGATTGAGGGGATTAGTGAATGGGGGATTGGAGGGAGGGGATTTTTGCTGGGAGGAAGAATTTGGGGGGCAGCAGGGAGTAAAATGTGTTCTATAATGAGAAATTTGGGTGGCATGTGTTAGGAGGGGTTATTTGTTGGAATTTGTGCTGGGGGATGGGGGAAAGAGATTTTGAGCTAGGAAAGGGGATTTGTAAGGGTTGTGCTAGAAGGGGTGATTTGGGAGAGGGGAAAGGATTGCTTAGGGGTAAGCCTACAGATTAAAGCTCAATTTTTTTTGATGGGGGGCAGGTTTGCTGACACATAATGCTCATACATCTTGGGGGAGGGGGGCACAGTTTGGCATCTTCAGCCTGGGCATAGGTAGTGACCCACAATATTATTTAGGTGTGCCAAATCCTTGGGGAAAATTCAAATTGACCAAAAAACCCCAGAAAGGTGATATGGTAGAATTGAAGAAGTCAACGCATGTTCTCCATTGGATCATACCACTGTGCCAATTGTGCTAGTCTAGCTGATACCAAATACTGCATATATTGGGTAAACCGATGTGTGTCAGTATCTCAGCATGTGCGCCAAAGAGTGGAAATGACATCACCCAAAAGTCTTGCCCTGGAAGTCTCGTTCTTTGGAGCGCACACTGAGATAGCGGCCCAGCGACACTTGCTGGTCTTATTACGAGAGAGATACTGTATATTCCTATTATGAAATGTAAGTGCATTGGTTTTGAAATTTATAATTGGTTCTACTCTATGGAGGCACTCCTATCGTTCTTTGTATCTGCTTGTTACCTTTTCTTTGATGGTTTGAGAAACCAGGTTCCCGGGTACATATTGCCACCTTCCAGCCACTACTGAATGTAAATGGGCAAACCGCCCATTTAAATATCGTTCCTTGTGACATCATCTGTATAGGCGCGGGATCGATATTTAAATGGGGGGTTTGCCCATTTACATTCAGTAGTGGCTGGAAGGACTTGATAGCTGATTCTGCGGCTGACACTATTGCAAGGTAAACGTGGGGTCATTGTCTTGTGCTTGACACACATGTTTTCTCCTCCCTATATGTATACCAGGAGCTCATCTATCCTTTTTCATAGATGTTAGCCTGATCCCTCTGTTGGGTTGCTATATGTTACCTGTGGCTGGTCTGACTGACGTAATCGACAGAGTGTGTGGAGGTGTCCTGAACATACTATCCCATCGGGTAGGCAGTTTATGCTTTAGATCTTTATTTATTTATCTTTATATACATGGCTTATTATCAGTATACCTTATCTTACATGTGCATGTACCGTACATCTTACAGTGTTTGGCGCTGTTCTTTGCCTCACTCTTCCCCACCCTCACAGCACATTTAGGGTAAGCATGCTAGCTTTCTCTTTGTTTAATTGATACATTTTTGGGGTTTTCTTTGACAAAGTGACATCATCGGACACTATCCTCGGTTGCGCACGCCTGATGCGCATGCGCAGTACCACGAAATGGCAGACAGATGCTGTGAGAATAATCCACACTGCTGTCGACCCTCCGCTACTCAACCGTGCATGCGCGGTAATATAAAAGCTTATAAAATGATAGTGAAAAGGCGAACATGGTCCAAAATAAAGAAGAAAAAAGGTATCAAAATAATGTTAACTAAACAATAAAATATATATATATGTTCAGGTATCAAAATATATAAATACATTATAGCCCAGTATATAGGGTCAAAAGGTATATGAAAAAGAGAAGAGCAGAAAAAACAACTCAAATCACGTGGGGAGATTGATATCTTTTCAGTTTTTCAAAAAAATTGCCTGAAAAAAGAGGCCTGAGACGCGTTTGGGCATAAACACTGGCTTAGGTCACAGCATGACCAAACAATGTTCCTTGCAGGTGAACTAACTGTTGAGAACTCCATGGTGGAGAAACTTACAGACAGAATGTCAAGTTACTAAGTCTGTCATATCTTGATGACCATGTCTGTTATCACGACAGGTTGGAGGGGTAGCCCAGATTTGGGAAGGGCAAGTAGTAGAAGACATCTGAGGGACTGCTTTCAAGTCCAGAAGGCCCAGCTTTTCGAACAGCTTTTTGCCAGCTTTTTGCCTTTTGCCACAGTATAGACCAAATAAGTTGTGCTATTATGTGGCATTATTAATTTGAAAGGAAGCCACATTTGAAAATAGCTGTATATTAACTGCATTCAATACAATGTTAACCACATCATTTTTAGAAGCCCTCAGGAGTTCTTCTTTAATTAGGAAGTCCTTTAGGCATAGGATTATATTCATAGGGGGCTTGTCTGGAGGTGGTTTTGGCCAAAGTGCCCTATGGATTTTATCACACACAAAGAGGAACAAGGAATATCTGGTAGAAGAATATGAAACTATTTGGAGACTGCTGGCATTAGCTCTGTAACCGTCTTGGGGTTGCCACAGACCCCAAGATTATTGTACCAGTTTCTGTTATCAAGATCCTCTACTTGTGCCTGAACTTGTAAAAAGTTCTCTGTTAATGCTTTATGCTTTTTACTTAGATCATGTAAACCAGGCCTAATCTGTCATGTTTGATCTGAAGCCTGTCTGTGCGGCTACCTAAAGCTGCCAGTTCCTGTGTAAGGGTGCTTGTGGTTTTATGCAGCTCTGTATAAAACGTCTGAGCCATTTTCCCCCATATGGGGGTAAGTCCAGTATCTAAATCCTATTTTGTGGTGGCCAGGCAGCGGATGTAGTCTGACGCATCTTCAGTTCTCTCCGCCACACATCCGATCATTTATCCTGCAGACTTACCCCATTTCTCGGCTGACAAGATCCACAGGCTGTCGGAAGGTCCCCCGCACTCGTCCGCACCGCTAAGGAGAAACATAGAGAGGCGGCCGAAAAGCTGTTTTCCAGATCCCTTATCACAGAGAATGGCGCAGCGATTCACATACCTGATAACTTCTCCTGAGGCTCGTCGGAAGCGAATGACACGATCCCGCTTGAGGATGTTGGCGGATTAGGCTTAGTCTGGGACACAGTGAGTACCCCTGCCTGTGGTTCAACTAGGCCTCATGCCCACTCCAGTTCTGACGGGGATGCTGAACCCTCCCTAAGAGACATATTCTCGACAGTAAATTCATGTAATGTATCTCTCACGGCCCTCACGGCTGAGATAAAGGGGGTCAAGGCAGAAATCACTTTCCTGAGACAAGACACACAGAAACTAAGGGAACGGACATCAGCATTAGAGGGGAGAGTGAGTTTAATGGAAGACGACATGGCGCCCATGCAGAGAGATCTCACATACAATAATCATCTCTTTACACAGCATTCCTCACGTTTAGAGGAATTGGAAAATAGAATGAGGAGAAGTAACATAAGAGCCATAGGTCTCCCGGAAAGAATAGAAGGGAAGAACCCTGTGGATTTCATAGAAAAATGGCTGATCGCAGCATTTGGGAGAGAAGCCTTTACCCCTATGTTTTCAGTTGAGAGAGCACACAGAGTCCCATCGAGACCTTTGCAGCCGGGTGCTCCACCGAGGCCTTTCCTATTTAAGCTTTTACACTATAAAGACCGGGACTAAATCCTACACAATGCCACAATTAAACCTGAGGCTTTGAAAATTGATAATGCTAAAATATCTTTTTTCCCAGACTTTTCTGCAGAACTACAAAAACAACGAGCAAAGTTCATAGATGTCAAGAAGCGCCTGAGATCACTGGATTTGAAATACGCCATGTTGTACCCTTCCCGCCTACAAGTCGAAGCACTGGGCTCAGTGCACTTTTTTGATCAGCCAGCAGGGGCCGCACAATGGCTGGACAGAGAGGAACGCTCTCTCAGAGAAGCCCCCAACCTACATCACGCTCCTCCTGAAGGGTAACGTACTGTACAATACGGCATCATGCCATTTTTTGTTTCATCCCATTTGTTCTTTGCTAAAACAAGGAAGGAAGGGAGCATGTTAAAGTGGAGGAAACTGTTGTTCTGTGGTCATACAGGAACTCCACGGCTTCTTGTTCTCACTGTTGAGAAGTTGTAAGACACTATAGTGCGCTTCCACTGTTGCCCCCAGGATGGTCAGGCTCAGACCTCCAATAGCCTTTTGGCTCACCAGTTTGGCCATGTTGGCCAGTTGTTTGTTTTTCTTTTGCTCTGATACCCACCACACTGCTAAACCATCACCAGGCCCACCTATCTCGCAGACGACGATCCCTGGACTTTGGGCGCTCGCCCTTTATTTACTATCTGGTATCTTGTGTCACACCATACTTACTGACACTTCAAGATGCAATGAAACCCCATCCCTATAATTTTTGCAATGCCAAGCTGGAGCTGGCAGCTAGCCGCTACTTATGTCTTATCTGTAATATATTTACTAAGGTTACCCTGCTTACAAATATTGCAAATTTAAAATGTCTAGGATAACTAGGATTTTATCGTGGAATGTTAGGGGTCTCAATAACCCGGTTAAACGTATAGCAGTGCTCCGCACCATCAAACAAATTGGTGCGGAGGTGATCTGTCTGCAGGAGACTCAGCTCCCTCCATCCCCCTCTCCCAGGCTGGCTACTCGACAATTTTGTCACCAATTCCACGCCACACACTCTGTGTATTCGAGGGGGGTGTGTCTCCTGATAAAGAAAGATACACCATTTTCAGTTATAGAAATCAAGACTCACCCTGAAGGCAGATATATATTTCTACTTTGTACTTTATACGGGACTACATGTGTACTGGTGGGAATGTATATCCCTCCCCCTTTTTCAACAGTTACAATGAGGCGACTTTAATAATTATCTTGAACATGAGAAAGACAAGCTGCACGCCCGACCAGGGGTTGGAGGACATGGGAGGCGAGGCCTAACCTCGTTTGCTTCCCTTCTGCTTGAAATGGGTCTTACTGATGTATGGCGCATACGTAATCCAGATTCTAGGATGTACTCATGCCAGTCAGCATCAGTGGGGGGGCTATCTAGAATTGACATGGGACTAGGTAATGACCTTCTTTTGCCATTGTTGGAGTCATCACAGTACCACCCCAGACAGATCTCTGATCACTCGCCATTCTCGGTAGACCTGAGACTGGGAGCGATCAAATGTAAAACCCTGTGGAAACTTAACCCTTTTTGGTTATCCTTAATCCCTGCTCCCGATCCAATACCGGAACTAATGGAGTCCTTCTTTGAAATTAACCTGCCAGCTTCACCCATTGATGTAGTATGGGATGCAGCTAAGGCATATTTGAGAGGCCAATTCATCAGAGTAATTACCCAGATTAAAACCTCCACTAAACAATGGGAAAAGACAGTTCTAGAAGAAGCACAAGGGTCAGAAGCACGGTATGTAGCGGATCCAACGGATTATAACAAAAAAAGATCTTGGTTGGCTGCCCAATCTATGCTCAGGGACCTATCACTGCAGCTAGCAGAGAACAAGAGTTTTTTTCTGCAACAGTCCCACTTTGAAGAGGGGGAAAACACGGGGCATATGCTTGCACTCCTGGTTAGGTCCCAGCAAACCTCCTCACAGATTAGTGCTATAAAGGATGCCCAGGGAACCATACACCATTCCACGACTGCTGTCATAGACGTTTTTAAAGGATTCTTTCAGGGAGTTTACTCCTCTAAAGTCCATCCCTCTCGGGATGACATCTGTTCTTTCCTTGACAGGTATCCCATACCATGCCTCTCAGGTTCAGATATGGCATTATTGGATGCTCCTCTCACTGAGGAGGATCTGGTTGAGGCCATGGCTCAAGCACAAAATGGCCGAGCCCCTGGATCTGACGGGCTGCCATCAGAAGTATACAAGCGATACACGTCACAGCTTATTCCTACTCTCCTAAAAGTTTATAATGCCGCATTTGAGACAGGTTCGTTACCCGCCTCTATGAATGAGGCGCTTATTATAGTGCTACTGAAACATCGCAAAGACCCCCTTTCGCCCAAATCATATAGGCCTATATCATTACTCACGTTTGATGTCAAGCTCTTGGCCAGGATTCTGGCTACCAGATTGGCTAAATGCATACAAAGTATAATACATAGGGATCAATCGGGTTTTATCCCAACGAGGTCCACTTCTCAGAATTTTCGTAGACTATTTTTAAACCTCCAGATTCCCATTGACAACCCAGGAAATAGGGCCATTCTCTCGCTGGACGCAGCTAAGGCGTTCAATAGCGTTGAATGGCCCTATTTATGGGAGGCTTTGACTAAATTTGGAGTGGGCCCTACTTTTCTGAAATGGGTTCAACTATTGTATAGCTCTCCCATAGCCAGAATGCGAATAAATGGGGAAATATCAGAGGCTTTTTAACTCCACAGAGGCACACGACAGGGGTGCCCATTGTCCCCCCTGTTGTTTGCCATAGCTCTGGAACCGCTAGCCATCCACATCAGAGAAACACAGGGTATTACAGGCTTCCAGAGGGGCCCCAGGCAGGACATAGTATCCCTGTATGCAGACGATACCTTAATATATCTGGGAGACACGGATGAGTCACTCTGTAATGTAATGAACTTGATAGCTGAATTTGGTGAGCTATCCGGCTTCAGTATTAACTGGAACAAATCAGTCATAATGCCCGTTGATCCCCTGCCAAAACCTCTACCTGAGAGTGCGAAAGACATTGTCATAGTGGAAGAATTTAGATACTTAGGCATACAAGTGACGAGGGACCCCACACAATACCTGAAACTAAATTTAACCCCATTACTCCAAAAATGTTAAGTGAAATGCATGGCATGGAAAAAACTACCGCTCTCTGTCAATGGAAGGGTAAACCTCACAACTCCTTTACATATTACACAATACTCCCATATGGATCACACATAGATGGTTCACACAAATAGTAGACATGTGCATTCGTTTTCGTCCAAATGCATTTTCGTCCGAATTTCAGGTATTTTCGTTATCGTTTTAACAAACGATAACGAAAGTGCAGAATCTTAAAAACGAAAGATCCGACATAAACAAATGCTTTATTTTCGTTGTGACAACAATTCGATATAGATAGGAGATTCAACGCTGACAATACCAATCTGTGTCCATTGAACCTATGGTCGAATGTGCCTAACCTTAACTCTATTAGTCCAAGATTATTCTACATAGAGAGAAAAGATTTGACGTAGAAAGGAAAGATTCGACGTAGAAAGGAAAGATTCGACGTAGAAAGGAAAGATTCGACGTAGAGAGGAAAGATTTGACGTAGAGAGGAAAGATTGCTGCTGGAATTGGGTGGAATTGCAGCTAAACTATACAGAGTCATACAGTTTAGCTGCTCCGTCGAATCTTCTTTGAACTTTCGACAGACACCATAAGCCTTCAATGACAGATTCGACCTTAATTCATTTGGATTTTCGGACGAATGCAATTTTTAACGAAAAACTAAATAAATAAAAACGAATTTCGGGAGTAACTAAATAAATTTATTTTTCGGACGAAAACGAAATTCCAAAACGAAATATTTCAGTGTGCACATGTCTAACAAATAGATACACAATTCAGGGACCTAATCTGGGGCAATAAACCAGCTCACATTAAACCAGCTCACATTAAACTGAGCTCGCTGCAATTGGCTAAAGACCAGGGAGGTATGGCGGTTCCCCATGTTAGATATTACTTTGTAGCCTCCCAAATACAACACTTGGGTAACTGGGGGAAGGTGGACAACCTCGACCCCATCAGGGCTATGCTGGTTCCAGGAGATTCTAATCTCCCAGCAATAGCCCATTTGGAAGCAGGACTAACTCATTTGCCAACTAACCTTCCCACTCCCACCTTACTAAACACACTATGGAAATATCTTAGAGCACTTTTTAAAGTAAAAGGAGTGTGCCTTTTCACTCCTATATGGAGAAATAAATATTATAAGGAGCTTAATAAACTAGATCATTTCCATGCTTGGGAAGAAGCAGGTATCTATTATATCACTCAGCTGTATGCTGGAAATGTTTTTAAATCCTTTATGGAACTCAGCGAGGAATTCTCTCTTCACAGGACACAATTTTATAGGTATCTCCAACTGAGACACGCTGTGCAATGTGAGGAGAGATTGTCTAGACTTACCCCAGTGGTACATACCCTAACAGACGATGTGCTGCTGGCGGAAGAGAGGAAGGGCATGATCTCGAAAGCCTATGCTAGGTTACTTGGCTCAACTCATGATGCAAGCAAACTCCCATGCAGAAAGGGATGGGAAAAGGACCTGGGACCCATAGATGGAGAAACATGGGAACTTTGCCTAACGTCTGCCCCGCTAGTGTTGGTATCGACTTCACACAGATTATCCCATTTGTATTTACTACACAGAGTATATAGAACCCCAAAACGGCTACACAAATGGGGGTTTAGGGAATCCCCACTCTGCCCTAAGTGTAACGCACACAGAGGCGACCTCATACATATGATGTGGAAATGCCCAAAACTTTTTAGGTATTGGCAATATGTCATTAATACTATATCCCAGGTATACCAAATACCATCAATGCAAGACCCGGTTGTGTGCCTGCTGGGTGCCTTGGAAATACCCTCTTTATCACCCAATAGACACACAGCGGTTATCCGTCTGCTATATCTGGCCCGCAAAGCAATTGCGAGACTTTGGATCACCCGAGGGTCCCAGCGGGTAGGCAATGGGTGGAATCGGTAAATAGCTTACTTATACGAGAAAAACTTACATACCAACATCGTAATGCACTTAAAAATTTTTACTCATTAAGGCAGCCTTGGCTAGATACCCCTGGGTTGGGACCTGCGCAATTGGAAAGAGACATACTACTACAGATGTAGGCCAAACGGGGAAATAAGTCCTACAGTGACATAGAGAATATATCTTATGTGATATCTTGAAAGCAGTGCAATGGTGGGGACAATAACTGTTACAGATGCATAATATCTCATTAGGTGAATTAGGTCCTAAGGGACAATGTTAATGTTACTGGTTGACCAGTTTTTTTTTATTAATTTTTTTTGCTCTCCTTCTTACACGCTATCTGTCTGCATAACTTATTAGTGGAGAGATGTTTATTTTGATCATTTACTTTTGTGCAGTCCAGGTCTATCCCAACGATGAACCAGAAAGGCAGACAGATCAGTTGATCCATAGCAACATACCACTTATATCTTTGTGCAACTATATTTTACTTTGTACTCAGGCTATACGTTCCATAGCCATCATTACTCATGTTATATACTGAACCAGTATAAAGTGATGACTGTTATCTATCTGAATTGAGAAACATATATCTTTGGAATGTATGTACATTTACTATGTTTGCTTCAATAAACTTGTTTTCTGATTTAAAAAAAAAAATCCTATTTTGTGAAGAAAAGAGGGTACTTATGTTTACATGCAAGTTGTCAGGTGCTAAAGTAGTACTTGGCTGACCGAAGAAGCTCCATGAGGCTTTGTGACATCTTGCGCCATCTTGCTCCACTCCCCGCATGAGGATGAGAAATTTAAAGGCTTCAGTTCCATGTTAAATAGCCCCGGGGATCTGGATAAAGTCCCAGAAATGCTCAAAGCTACAAGGTAAGGAATCAGTGCACCCCCCAATGAGATACATTATAAAAGGTAAGGGGGAAAAAAGTGAAAAATAAAATGAAAAGAGCATTTATACTTAGAAAAAAAAAAGCAGTTTTGTTAGTCGACTAGTCTTTACTGCATGGCACAGTGCTGTGAAACTAACAAATTGAGCTAGCTGATTGGAGGAGAGAGCACAGAGACGACCTTCTCGGTGAGCTGTTGCTCCTTCACCATTCATTCACAGTCTAGACAAATCTGTTTTGCTTTGACTGCAAGAGACAAAGAAACATAAATGGCCAGTACCTAGATGTGGGGTCTGGTAGAGGTATGTGGATTAGAAAACCTGCTGAACAGAATTACATTTTTATCAGCTATGGCAATTTATATATACGCTTTCAATTGTTTATTTACCCATATGCCTGCACTTACACTGTAATAATGTTGAGAATCAGGGCTTGGAGTACCTTCTTTCTGCAATCAGTGCATAGCTTCAGCTGGAGAACTAAAAAGACATGCTTAAAAAAGGCTGAGATTTGGCATTTTGAATTTTTAAAATTACAGACAAGGGGTTGATTTGTAAAGAATTTGCATTCACCCAGTGAAAGTGCATTTACATTGACTCTGTGTGAATGGTACAAAAAGTATGTAAATAGGCTATATCATGTGCTGTTCAAATGTAAATTATTGATTTAAAATGGAAAATACCACATTTGACCACTAAATGTACCTAAGTGTCATAGTAATTTCCTATAATACTTGAAAGTTAATAGTTCCATCTAGTGGCCAAATATGGCATTTTCTGTTTAAAATAAATGATTGACATTTTACAGCACAAAATATAAATTATAGGCCTAGTGTGCATATACACAGCCAATACCCCTGGGGGGAGCTTAAATAGATAGACATAGAAAAAATGTATGCAATCAAAAAAAGGTGTACCGTATTTATCGGCGTATAACACGCACAGGCGTATAACACGCACATTCATTTGAAGAGGGAAGTTTCAGGAAAAAAAATGAAATTTGAAATAAGGAACTTTAAAGCAATATAAGGGTCAGTGCCCATCTGCAGCCTCACAAGTGCCATCAATGCAGCCTCATCAGTCCACATCAATGCAGCCTCACCATTGCCATCAGTGCAGCAGCCACACCATTGCCATCAATGCAGCCCCCCTCCCCGTCCCCAACAAGGCATCTAAAATTTAAATACAGTATTTTATTTCGGGCAATATATACCCAAAATAACAATAGTGAATACCCTGTTTCCCCGAAAATAAGACCTAGCGTGATTGTCAGTGATGGCTGCAATATAAGCCCTACCCCCCAAATAAGCCCTACCCTGTTTCCCCTAAAATAAGCCCTACCCTGAAAATAAGACCTACAAGGACTTTAACTAGGGCTTATTTGGGGGGTATGGCTTATATTGCAGCCATCACTGACAATCACGCTAGGTCTTATTTTCAGGGAAACAGGGTATACAGATTTTCAGTTAAATCAAACATACATATAAGGTTTGACCATATAAATATACATGTATAATAGCATTTGCAAATTAACTTGCGATACAACAGTAGTCTTTAGGAAGGTGCCGACATGTTTCGGACGAGAGTCCTTTTTCAAAGGCAGTTAAACATCCTGTGATTTCACATGTAAACTGTGTGGAATAGAGTAGACATTAGTACAAAAGATATGGTTGGTTATATTGCCATAGGTCAGCTTATCACTACCATTGTGTGGTTGTGGTACTCACATGCAAAGTAATAGGTCGATCCCAGTTGTAATTAGAAGGACCAATGTGGTCATAGAGTAATGACTGTATATACAGGAAAACTGTGCTGTTAAAAGCAAAGAGCGTTGCCCTATATTTAGGGGGTGGGCTGCTGGAGGCTCCAGTGGCTGCAGGATCTCGGGCTGGGTACAAATAGTGTACCGTGGCCTAGTGGCCTTTGACCACAATTTTTAAAGGGCTGAAATAAATTGTGAGAGTGTGGCTAGTATTAGAGTCAATAGATCAGAGGGTATATGTCAAAAGTAGTCTGGTGTAATGATAAAGAGTAAGGGAGTATATTACCTGGTTCTCAAAGATTTTGTATGAGGTTGTCTCAGAACGCCAGCAGGAGATTAGCATATCTATTCCCGCCATTGCCTGCTATTTATGTAAGGTGTATAAATTGTTTGCAGCTGAGTATGGGCGCCAAGGGATGACGTTTACCCACTTACTGACTGGCTGATTGGTCAATGTGGCAGGGGAAGACAGTTGCCTAAGCTGTGTGTATGTCCCTAAAGAGATCCCTGATGGAGCGGCGCTGGGCGACGCCCCGCGCGCTGTCGGCGGGACCGCGTCCAGCGTCGCAGCGTCACCGACGCGGGCAGATGGTCCCTCCCATTCCGCGCTCTGTGGAGCGCAAATAGAGGGCGCACAAGGATAGTGTGCGCCCGGAGAGGACGTAGCGCAACATTTTACAGCACAGGATATAGCCTATTTACATTTTTCTTTTGCCCAATTCCCACAGAACGAATGTACATGTATTTTCACCAGATGAATGTCTATGCATACCCTTTACAAATCAAAACCTTGTCTGTAATATCAAATATTCAAAATGTCAAATTCCAGCCTTTTATAAGGACGCCTATTTAGTTCTCCACCTGAAGCCCCCTTTCAGTCCCTTAAATAGAAACGTTACCTTTATCCTAAACATTACAACAATTGCTCCTTTAGAAATGTTTAGTAATGGTAGTAATGTCAATATGCAAGCAGTTACTTATACTTTTCCAGATAGGACAGTGAAGGGAGGAAAACAAAATTAGACAAAGAAGGATTGACTGTTCTATATGTGTGTTCTCTTGCAGATGCTCAAGCAGTATGGACCCATCTTCACCATCTGGTTTGGTTCTAAACCAGTGGTAGTGCTTTGTGGATATGCAACTATTAAGGAGGCCCTGATCAATAATTCTTATCAATTTGGTGGCCGTGGACACTTACCAATATCAGAAAGACTGGCAGATGGTTATGGTAAGGAAAATCTGTGCTTTTTAGGAAATGTTATAATATAAATATATATAGATAGATTTTTATATTTTTTTTTTTATATATATATATATATATATATATATATATAGATATATATATCCAGATACACATACCAGATGTTATAAGTTGGATTTTGACATGGGACCAGGAGAAAACCAGGGTTTACATTTGTTCTAAAGGGTTACTTTTACAATTTTCATGTAAGAGCTCACAGTGTGATTTGCAAAAAGTGAACACAAAGTAAATGCAAAAAAAGTGCACAGGGTTTACCTTTGGTCCTTCTCTAAAGAAAATGGACTCAAATATCCTTGAACCCCCAGGTGAAAATGCTACAGACAACGGCAGTCAATCTTGGTCCACTTAGGCAAAGTCAGGCAGAATCTATTCTTCAAGTGACCTGGCAAAGCTCGTTCACTCAGGTATTAGGATGATACTAGGATGAGACTACCTCAACGGTAAGTAGAAACTCCCAAAACTCTTAGGTGGACATAAACATAATCAAGATTTACAGCAGATAGATCTAATTGTAGAAGTATATATTGTGGGAATCCAGGGGCTTACTCATCCAACAAGGCTCCAGCTGTAACAAAAATATCACTTTAGGGTAAACTGACCATTTAACTTGCCACTTGCCAAAAGCAGCTGGAAGGTTAGTATGATTTAGCACCCTCTAGTGCTAGATTGGTCTAGGTAAATACATTTTTTTGACTCATGGTAGTTGTGTGAGTCTGTGGTTGGGTCCGGGGTTGGGTTACTGTAGGTCAGGCTGGAGCACTCTACAAGGCAGACCTCTGGTACCTCTCCTTGGTTCTAGAAGCTTGGAGACATTTCTGGGAGCTAGTGGGTGGAGGCCAGGAGATCCTGATCTGCATACTTGAGGGATTCTGGCCAACCCCAAGGCAGAAGGCCCTGGCAGTGTGGTTGAATCAGCCCTTAAATACAGTAGAGCTTGGCCAGCAGGGGAGTTGGGTGGAAGATGGAGTGAGGAAGCTGTGTCGTGTGGCCTGGGAGGGAGCCCTGGATTGAGGGGGACTCTGCCTCCAGGCTGGGAGCTGAAAGAGGAAGCTTTGTTGTGTGGCCTGAGAGGGGAGCCCGGGTTGAGGGGGGCTCTGCATCCAGGCTCTTTCCCGCAATGGGAAAAAGAGGGAAGCTTGGGCCTTGCGTAGCCTGCTGGGACTCACTGAGGCGATTATTCCCTGTTCCAGCAGGAACACCTGGTAGTAGGCTCCTATCTACAGTAACAACTTACAGCACTGTCACTGCCCGCCCACCTCCTCCAGGCACAGCCCACCAGCCTGAAGCCTACTCTTCTCCTCACACAACGCCACCTCACGCGGCTGCTGACTGCTGTGTTCCTCCTCGGTGTCCTCCAAACTCCCCCACAGCTTCACCACCGGTATCTCAGCCCGGACCTTCACCCGACACACCCAACAATTGAAAAAAACACCCTGCCACTGCGGCCGCCATCTTTTTTATCCAAGCCTAGCCTCTGCCATCTGAGCGATTGATCTCAACTTGATCAATCCGTATCGACAGCCCCAGATTCCAGTTTTCTTTGATAGAGAGGAAGGTGTTCCATAATAGTGACCTGGATGAATTCCGGTGTGGCTTGGGGACATATAGAAATTCCTAGATGGCTTCATCACACCAGTTATCCCTCTGACTCTCAATATCTTCCATGGTCTTCCTTAGAGCGTATGGATAATCGTAACCGTACTCCATGGCCACCTTCCTCTGGATAAGCCGTTAAAACGGGAGAACCTGGGGAGTTTTTGCCTATATGCTCTCAGGTGTGGCATACCGGGTCTCCACTTTGGTGATCAGCTTTTCATATGAGTCGTTCTGTGCTCTAGCCCGAACATAGGTGCGGGGTGGGGATAGATCTGGGACCCTTGTGGCATATGCCTCGCAGAACCCCAGATTCATCGCACACCTCATGCGAATGACTGCCGCCTCCGTCTCTTCACTGATGGAACTGGAGCTTGAGGGGCTTTTTCCTCCCTCTGGCCCCCAATCCCACCCAGTCTCTGCCTCTGATCTCCAATCCCCATTCCCTTTTCCAGGGACCCAAATCGGTGCTTAAATCGGGGTGACCCCACATCACTGATCCTTGCCTCGTTGGTCTCTTCACTGACCGAACTGGAGGACTTCCACTTCTGGATCCATTAACACCCCTCTGGCTCTTTAAGAGCTGAACTGTTAGCTGCTGCGGCTGTTACTGAAGTACCCTGTGGCCACAACTCGGCCCTCCTGGCCTGCAGAATTTGTACTTTGGACACATGGATCTCCCTGGTCGGAGAGATGGTAGTGCGGGTATGCACCACTGGTCCCGGCCCCAGTGGTGTTCTTGGCACTCCCCGACCTCTCCCAAAGGGAACAGACACTATAGGTATCAGTGTTCCAGGTCACATACAGTCTCCTGGATTTCATTCTGCTCCAGTTGCAGCAACATATTACTGCAGTGCCTGCACTGGCTCCACGCCCGCAGCCTCAGAGATACATTCAGGCACTTGTTTCATACCAGTCCAAGATGTTCTGTGTCTCCTTTTCTGCAGAGTGCCAGTCCTCCCTTGGGCATCAATTAGACCCCTGTATCCCACAGGGTTGGATTTTGCGGCTCAGTCTGCTCTGCAGGCTCTCCGCCAACACGTGTGATGGCCTCCGCATTCCAGCTCGCTCCGGTACCCGCCATCTTGCTACTCCTCACACGTGTCTCCTCTGCAGCTACACCCAAAGACGGAAGTGACATCGTAGTTCTCTTCCCCTTTTCTGATTGGCAGACCGCAAGATGGAACTTCGCCCACGGCCACAGACTTATTGACTCTCTAGCGGTGGCTTCTCCTAGTAGGCAGATCTCTTTGGCGCACTCTCTCCCGCACAGTACAGTAACCCCTTCACTGCTGCTATCACGCTGCCCAGCTTCCATGAATGGTACTGTAATGCAGACTGTGTTCCCTGCCACGGATACATACTCATCTGCTGAAATTTAAGCCTTGGCTGCATTCTCTGGTTTAAATGCCAGCCTGATTCTCTCACTGCTGCTGGAAACTGTTCTGCTGTTGCTAGCTGCATAGCAGACATTTCCTCTCCCAGCACATGTACAGACACAACCCCTGACGCACAGATCCCTGCGTCCTGGGTCACTGCTTTCTTGCACACTTGAAAGCACACTTGCACTGATTACTGTTGAGCAGAAATCACTTTCCTTCACAGTGCAACACATCCTTCTTTCACTGACACTCCAGCACCGTAGGCCTTGCTGAATGTTAACTTCATAGGTCTCTCCCTGGTTCCCTGCAGCTGGTTACCAATAGTTCTAAATTAGCTGCAGAGGGTTCTTACTTAGGTGTAGAGGGTTTTCAACTTTGGCTTGCTGAGGGCTCCCGCTACGTGCTTAGGGTCCTCGCTTGGTTGCTAAGAATTTCCCACTATGTTGTTAAGGGTTCTCGCTTGGTTGCTGAGGATCACCCACTAAGTTGCTATGGGTTCCCGCTTGGTTGCTGAGAGCTCCTGTTTGCTAGAATCTCCCATTTGTTCCACCCTTACTCCCACTTGCTCGTTACTCAAAGGCCAGTCCAGGGTATTTATTTGGAACTTGGATGAGAGAAGGGATGAGTGGGATACTCTAACTTGAACTATTCACTGGATTATCTGTGGAAGCTTCCTGATCCATACAGCCACATGTATGGAAGGGTTAAGTCTTCTTGCTCTCCCTAGCAGCAGACTTGATGCACTAAATTATCTTCAGGACACTCTCTAGCATGCCCTTTACTGACATCCATACCCCCTTCTAGCTGAAGGGGGTAGCCCTCACTCAATAGGCCCCAAAGACACAGATCTGTTCTCACAGTGGGCAGGATCAGATCCTTCCAGTCAGCTCTGCAGGACCTTTGGGTTCAACTTCTCTCTCTCTCTAGGCCCCAGAGTCAACCACCCAGGGCTGCACGGCCTCCTCTCCCTCCTGAACTCTTTTCCCCAGCTCAACTAATATATATAAGTACATGTACTCTGGCCTTATATACAGTATCCCACAATGCAATGCATCACTTTCCTTCTGCCAATTGCCAGGGCTGTAACAAAGCCTGTGCACCCACTTGCCAGGTCCACTCCCACTGTCTAATATGCCTCCCTATTGGACCAGTGGGGGACAGTCAGAACAAGCTGAGCTGCACCTAAGTACAATGAACAGACCTAACCAGTAGATCCGGCTCCCTGGTAGGCAGAGAGCACTCTAAATGCGGCGTACACACGAAGGGACTATCCCGCGGGATTATCCTCTGGACTCAAGTCCAGCGGACAATCCCCTCGTGTGTGGGCGCCGGTGGACTTTTTGGCGCCAAAGTTCGGCGGACGGAGTTTTAAGTTTGGTTTTAAAATTATCCGCTGGACTTGGCAGTCCGGCGGACAATCCCGCCGTTAGTAGGCTAGTCCGCCGGACTTTTGAAAATGAACGGACTTGCCATACTCATTCACATAGGGTGGGGGGCCGGGATCTGAGGGCCCTCTTATAAAAGGGGGCTCCCAGATTCCGATAAGCCCCCGCCCGCAGACCCCGACAACCAACGGTCAGGGTTGTCGGGAAGAGGCCCTTGTCCTCATCAACATGGGGACAAGGTGCTTTGGGGGGGGGGGCGCACGGCCCCCCTTTCCCCAGGGCACCCCCCATGTTGAGGGCACGCGGCCTGGTACGGCTCAGGAGGGGGGGCGCTCGTTCGTCCCCACCCCTTTCCTGGCCGGCCGGGCTGCGTGCTCGGATAAGGGTCTGAGATGGATTTGGGGGGGACCCCACGCCGTTTTTCGGCGTAGGGAGTCCCTTTAAATCCATGCCAGGTTACGGAGCTAGCGCGGCGGCATTTACTGCCTACGCTGGCTACGTAACCTGAAGTTACGTTCTAAATGAACGGACTGCTCCGTGTGTGGGCAAGTCCGTTCATTTTCAAAAGTCCCGCGGACTTTG
This sequence comes from Lithobates sylvaticus, assembly GCA_028564925.1. NCBI lineage: Eukaryota > Metazoa > Chordata > Amphibia > Anura > Ranidae > Lithobates > Lithobates sylvaticus. The sequence continues at coordinate 531,852,642 of CM053028.1, forward strand.
GTCGGCGGATTGTCCGCCGGAGAAGTCCGCGCGTGTGTGGGCAAGTCCGCGCGTGTGTGGGCAAGTCCACACGCCCAGAAAGTACGACGCTGGACTAGGTCCGCCAGGAAAAGTCCGCACGTGTGTACGCCGCATAAGTTTTACCTGACCATCTTCCTGGTAAGCAAAAAGTTAAAATCCCATACTCTTTTCTAGCACCTACCTAGGAGGGTGCTACATAAAGTAGTGAGTGTACAGCTTGTATAAGAGTGTAAATTTGCTGTCCCCTAAAAATAACTCAGCACACAGCCATTAATGTCTAAACCGCTGGCGACAAAAGAGAGTACACCCCTAAGTAAAAATTTTAAAATTGGGCCCAAAGTGTCAATATTTTGTGTGGCCACCATTATTTTCCAGCACTGCCTTAATCCTCTTTGGCATGGAGTTCACCAGAGCTTCACAGGTTATCACTGGAGTCCTCTTCCACTCCTCCATGACAACATCACGGAGCTGGTGGATGTTAGAGACCTTGCGTTCCTCCACCTTCTGTTTGAGGATGCCCCACAGATGCTCAATAGGGTTTAGGTCTGGAGACATGCTTGGCCTGTCCACCATTTTTACCCTCAGCTTCTTTAGCTAGGCAGTGGTTGTCTTGAAGCTGTGTTTGGGGTCGTCATGTTGGAATATTGCCTGTGGCCCAGTATCCGAAGGGAGAGGATCACGCTCTGCTTCAGTATGTCACAGTACAAGTTGGCATTGGTTCTCTCAATGAACTGTAGCTCCCCAGTGCCGGCAGCACTCATGCAGGCCCAGACCATGACACTCCCAACACCATACTTGACTGTAGGCAAGACACACTTGTCATTGTTCTCCTCACCTTGTTACCGCCACACATGCTTGACACAAATAAGTTTAGCTTGGTCAGACCACAGGACATGGTTCCAGTAATCCTGCTGGCAGCACTCATACATCTATTTCTCAAAGGCAACCTCTGTATGTGACGCTGAGCACGTGCACTCAACTTTTTTGGTCATCCATGGAGAGGCCTGTTCTGAGTAGAACCTGTCCTGTTAAACCTCTGTGTGGTCTTGGCAACTGTGCTGCAGCTCAGGTTCAGGGTCTTGGCAATCTGCTTATAGCCTAGGCCAGTGATGGCGAACCTTGGCACCCCAGATGTTTTGGAACGACATTTCCCATGATGCTCATCTACACTGCAGAGTGCATGAGCATCATGGGAAATGTAGTTCTAAAACATCTGGGGTGCCAAGGTTCGCCATCACTGGCCTAGGACATCTTTATGTAGAGCAACAATAATTTTTTTCAGATCCTCAGAGAGTTCTTTGTCATGAGGTGCCATGTTGATTGGTTTCCAGTGACCAGTATGAGAGATTGAGAGCGATAACACTAAATTTAACACACCTGCTCCCCATTCACTCCTGAGACCTTGTAACACTAACAAGTCACATGACACCGGGGAGGGAAATTGGCTAATTGGGCCCAAATTGGACATTATCACTTAGAGGTGTACTCACTTTTGTTGGCAGCAGTTTAAACATTAATGGCTGTGTGTTGAGTTATTTTGAGGGGACAGAAAATTTACACTGTTATACAAGCTGTACACTCACTACTTTACTTTGTAGCAAAGGGTAATTTCTTCAGTGTTGTCACATGAAAAGATATAATAAAATATTTACAAAAATGTGAGAGGTGTACTCACTTTTGTACTGTATATTACAATACCAAAAGCAATACAATAGATTAATGTTCTCTTCCATATTTAGGTATCATCACCACAAATGGTGAACGCTGGCAGAAAGTTAGACGGTTTGCTGTGACCACACTGAGGGGTTTTGGAATGGGGAAGCGATCAATGGAGGAGCGAGTGCAGGAAGAATCCCTACACCTAATAAAGGCTATAGCGGAAACTAGAGGTAAGATCAGGCAGAAGAAAGTCATTGATAAGTCATGATGTAACAAGCAGGCCTCAATGTCCTGCCATTTTTGGTGTGTAAGGTGTTGAGCTGGATATTAAGGAGAAAATCTTTCAATGACTATCTGTTCATTTGGAATATCTTTGAGGTTGCTTGACCTTTGCAGAAATTGGTCATTTCTGGCTTTTCAGAGATACATAAGGAGCTGTAGAAATATAGTCAAAAGAGCTGTCTTAATGATCAATTTGTTTATGATCATAAATTTAAAAAATCCAACATGTCTTGAGAGTTTTTCAGATATGTACCGTATGTTTAGGGCTCTGCAGCAAAGTCCTAACTATGCTACCGATAATAGAACTAGAGTTTTTACGACTCCCAAAACCAGTGCCTCCAAAACCATTGAAACATGAATTTTATTTGACTATTGATGAAAAAAATTGATTTATTCGTTTTCACATTAGCGGCAGCAGTAGAGGGAACTCCATCCTCTTTCACATCACTCATTTGTTCCTCATCACTGTCACTCCACCTCCCGATACAAGACAAAATATCCGAAAACAGTTTAGATAATCCATCAGATAGAATGTATGAATTTGTTGCAGTAGAGCACTCTTCGGCCAGGATATAATTACGCTTGGCGCTTGCCTTAACTTGACTGTTATCCCCCTTAATGGCCACAGGCATCACCTCCCCTACAGGCACACTGCTTTCACTCCTGGCAGGCTTACCCAGCTCCGGTACTCTTTTCCTCGGTGGCTCAAACATTAAGGCGAACAGTTGGGCCCAAACACGGCCTCTAGGAGCGATCAGTGCTCTGGGTCCTGGGGGAGTCGTTAAGGCAGGGGTAGCAACTTCCTACACAACTCTCATGATGGCAGGTGGGCTCCCAGCCGGGATAGTGACACTCACCCAATCGACCAGTAGTATCCGCAGAGGTTGAGTTGGGGAGAAAACTTCAAACAGGTGCTCTCCACAGGCGATCCAAGGCATTCGATGCATGGCTAGACTGGAACATTTCTCACAGATAAGTCCCAAGGCCTCATAGCCTCCAGCCATATACAGGGCAAGCTTACCTTTCAGTGTATACCACACTCCGGTGTCAGTCAGGACAGATTTTGCATCGCTCGGACCGAAACAAACACCTGGAGCATACTTTTTCCAATCCGCCATCTCGCTTACAAACTGCGCCATCTTTCTCTCCAACCCCCAACCAGTTACACTTGGCAGCACTTCCTTATCCTCCTCTGCAGAGCAGGAGCTCCTCCCCTGCCAACGGATTGGTGCAGATACTTTCTGGAAACTTTCACGCGGCGCTCCAAAACATTAATGACAGCCTAGCAGCCAGATGTGCGCAGGATAGGCCCAGACTCTGGCCTAGCAGCCTGGGCAGTACAACACACGTCCGCCCAGACAGCTGTCAAGGTGGCACAGAACACCAATCACCTGGCTCCACCCAAACATATAGGATCTCCCAGCAGACCAAGGGATTTAAGAAAACCCTTGCCCATTGGCTGAGATACACTATATACCCCTAATCTGTCCTTGCTTTGCCCTTGTCTTATCTAATGTCCCCAGGTACCTGGCCACCTAGCAGCAGAAGAAAGAAGTGCAGTAATTCCAGACTTAGGGTGAATTCAATTGATCCCTAACAATGAGCCAAGGTAACTACACCTGGCAGGTACATTTAGGAGCAACCTTGCCTAAACATCAGGGTGCTACACTGACATCACACAGTGTGAGGAACAACGTCAGTTCCTCTCACTGTGTGCCCGGAGCCAGATGCTTCCGGTTGTTTCCTTACCGGGCTCCTCGATCACTCAGGAGAGCCCAGTGTGATGGCGGTGCGGCCTTTCCGCTGTCTGTGAAAGTAATCCAAGTGGCTCTTTAGCCTCTCTGATTATTTTTACTGTCTTCAGAATCGCTGATACTTGTATGTTGCTGGACAGGAAGCTGTTAATGTGTTTTAGGGGTGTAAATTATGCATCTAATATCCTGACTGTCACATTTTTGGAGGCCCTGGAGAATGAGTGGAAACAGTTGGGGACACTGGCTCTTTTGACACTGGTACTGATATGGCGGTGATCACAAGTCTGACACTGATATGGGGTATGACAGTGATTAGGATGCTGGTATGGCATTGATCAGGACACTGGTATGGGATATGATGGTGAACAGAACACTGGTATGCCATATGGGTGGTGATCAGAATGCTAGTATGGTGATGATCAGGATGCTGGCATGGATTATGGCAATGATCAGGACACTGGTATGGCAAATGGTGTTGATCAATACACTGGTATGGGGTATGGCGGTGATCATGGCGCAATTATGATGTATGGCGGTGATCAGGGAGCTGGTATGGCATATGGTGGTTATCAAGACACTGGTATGGCATATGGTGGTGATCAGGACGCTGCTGTGGCATATGGTGTTGATCAGGATGTTGCTATGGTGTATGGCAATGATCACGAATATGGTATGGGGTATTGCGTTGACCAGGGCGGTGGTATGGGGAATGGCAGTGATCAAGATGCTGGCATGGCATATGGTGGTGATCATGATGCTGGTAGAAGTACTGTGGTGATCAGGTATGATCAGCGTATGGAGGTGATCAGGACACTGCTATGATGTAAGAAGGAGATCATGAATCTGGTATGGGATATGGCATTGATCGGGATAGTGGTATGGTGTATGACAGTGATCAGTTTGGTATGGGCATACCTTCCAACTTTTTGAGATGGGAATGAGGGACACCTATTAGAAAAAGTATGTAGGCATAGGACCCCCTGCCATGCCCCCTTAACCACTTGCCTACCAGGCACAAACACCTCCTTCCTGACCAAGCCATTTTTCAGCTTTCAGCGCTGTTGCATTTTGTATGACAATTGCGCGGTCATGCAACGATGTACCCAAATAACATTTTTATCATTTTTTCCCCATAGATAGAGCTTTATTTTGGTGGTATTTTATCACCTCTGCGGTTTTTATTTCTTGCGCTATAAACAAGAGAAGAGGGATAAGTTTGAAAAAACACAATATGTTTTACTTTTTATTATAATAAATATCCAATTTTTTTTTTTTAAACAAAGTTTTTCCTCAGTTTAGGCCAATACGTATTCTTCTACATATTTTTGGTAAAAAAAAATCGCAATAAGCGTATATTGATTGGTTTGCGCAAAAGTTATAGCGTCTACAAAATAGGGGATAGATTTATAGCATTTTTATTATTATTTTTTTTTTACTAGTAATTGCGGCGATCTGTGATTTTTATCGTGACTGCGATATTGCGGCGGACATATCGGACACTTTTGACACATTTTTGGGACCATTCACATTTATACAGCGATCCGTGCTATAAAAATGCATTGATTACTGTATAAATGTGACTGGCAGGGAATGGGTTAACACTAGGGGGCGCTGCAGGGGTTAATATGTTCCCTATGTGAGTGATTCTAACTGTGGGGGGAGGGGACTGACGGGGGAGGGGACCGATCAGTGTCCCTATGTACAAGGGACACACCATCGGTCACCCCTCCTCTGACAGGACGTGGATCTGTGTGTTTACATACACAGATCCACGTCCTGCTCAGTTACTGGGCAATCGCGGGTGCCCGGCGGACATCGCGGCCCCCGGGCACGCACATCGGGTCCCCAGCGACGCGGCGGTAAAGTGGCCGCAAAGCTAGCGCCGTCATATGACGGCGGCCCGCCACAAGAGCCGCACCGCTCCGCCGTCATATGACGGCAGGCGGTCGGCAACAGGTTAAAGGAGAACAAAAAAAATTAGGTAAACTCACAAGTGCTTTTTTTTACCACTATTATTCCTTTATATTGGCAGAACTCAGCTGAGCTCTGAGGAAGAAGGGATGTTCCCTTTGAAATGCATCAGCTGGCAGTGATCTGGCAGATTCCTCTGTGACCCTTGGAGAGTTTTGTTCATCCTAGACAGATTGCTGCTACTTGATGACTATTCTTATTGCAAGAATTTTACAATTGTTTGTGAGTAGTCTTTTTAGCATTTTTAATAAATACATATCCAAATGATAATGCACAAAGCTGGTGTGCCCCTTCTTTTCTTTTTATATTTTTACTACTAGGATTCCCCCATCCTTGAAAGCAGCAAGGCCTGTGTCATTATATAGCTTGTCTGGTAATCCACTTGTGCGCAGGAGCATTTCTTCTCTGCTATCAAAAAAAAAACCCTAGTGTTAACTCCTCCCCTGCCAGTGACATTTATACAGTAATCAGTGCATATTTATAGCACTGATTGCTGTATAAATGTGAATGGTCTCAAAATATTGTCAAAAGTGTCCAGTCTGTCTGCCGCAATGTCACAGTCATCATAAAAAATCACAGATCACTGCCATTACTAAAAAAATTAAAGAAAAATGCCATAAATCAATAACCTATTTTGTAGGTGCTATAACTTTAGCGCAAACCAATAAATATACGCTTATTGCGATTTTTTTTTTAATTGGGATATTTATTATAGCAAAAACTACAAAATATTGTGTTTTTTTCAAACTTGTGGCTCTTTTTTTGTTTATAGCGCAAAAAATAGAAGTGATCAAGTACCACCAAAAGAAAGCCCTATTTGTGGGTAAAAAAAATATTAAAATTTGAATTGGGTACAGTGTTGCATGACCGTGCAATTGTCATTCAAAATGTTACAGATGGTTTCCTGGGTCACTGTGGAAGCTATCCAATTGGATGCTGTCACTGCATGTGGTTCTAGCAGCCATCTTGGGTCAGGCAGAGCCTATTTGAGGCCCTGGCTCCTAGGTTTGGTGCGCATTTTGTAAGTGAGTAGCGTAGGGACAGGTACCCCATCTGTTAGGGACAGAACTAGCAGCAAGGACAGAACACACACAATGATGCATCTCACCTACACACACACAATGATGCATCTCACATACACACACACAAAAAAAGTGCACTAGGATGTATCTTTGGTCCCAAAGCGTATAGGCCCTTCTGTGGCCCTCAGACCACAAGGCTACTGACAAGGGCAAGGTCCACCTAACCAAAAGACCCTGAAAAGACCCTGAAGACCCCGCTCCTTATGGTCAGTCAAAGCCAATTCCTTAAAGTAGATGTAAACCCAATTCATTAAATTTGAGCTGAGCATATATATCTGTAGTATTTTGTTATCTCTCTTCAAAGCACTGTGTCCCATAGCTGTGTCCTGCTCCATTCTTCTGTTATCAGCCTGATAGCTTTTGACAAGCTCTCCGAGATGGAAGCCTGAAGTGTATGTCGGAGGAAGTTGCTATAAATAGATTAGCAGACTGCTAAACTATTCACAGGCAACCTCTGCATGTGTGGGGAGGGGGTGTGTGCCTTTCCTCCAATCAGCTCTCTCACAGTGTCTAGCAATAATCCACTCCTACAAATGAATGAGGAAGTGAAAAATCTAACAGGACGTGCACTTTCTAAATAGTATATAAAGGGGAAGACAGAAGATACATGTAAAACCCCTGTGATCCCTGTGTATCATCTGGGGCTGTTCACCTCACTGGGTATATGTGAGGGTTTACATCCACTTTAAGGCTTGGCAACAAAATTTTCCCTGGTCCTGGTCAAAAGGCAAAGCCCATGAGGTGATGTGCCCGAGTTCAGTTTTTCACAGTGGGGTCCCAAACCTATAGCGATACTACTAGTGATCACCACTCCTGGGGGCACTTAACACCACAGACTTTCTGCTTTCCCAATCCCTGGTCAGACAAGGCAGCATCATTCAATCTAGTGCTCAATGGAATCCTCCACACTAGGAAAGTACTACCAACCCACACCTAACATGGTGTATGTTAAAATCATCCCTTAGGACCCTATCATGCCAGCAGCGATACTATAAAGTCAGTCATCTAAGCTACAACACTTGATCTTCGCCAAGAGGCAGATAAGCTCCCAAAATATATGGACCCTCCACCCAAGATATAAGGTTTCTGACAGGGACAAGGGCACCCTAGGCCATTTAGACAAAAAGCCTGTCAGAAACCTCTCCTCATGGCTAGCTGTAGTAAGGGATCTCTCAAACCGAAAGGAGAAACAACACCACACTTACCCTAGACTTTAGGGTAGGTCTGGTAGGGCCACAGCCTACCATCTGTAATGGAGTGGAAAAGGCACATATAAAAATAGTGAAGTGACCCATGTATAGAAAAACAAAAGGTGGCAGTGTATAATATAATGGCTAGGCCTTGCGGCTGGGTAAAAAAATTGCTCCAATCTCAGCTAAAAGACCTAGGTCATGAGACATAGTGCAGAAAAAAAAATAGAGTGGAGTCATGACCTAATGCAGTTTCACACATTTGGGTCCAAAAACCCATAGTGTTACTCTAGCATAACATAGTTGCCACTCTCAGGGGATGTTTGCCGGCACATGCTCTATTCCCAGCCCTCAGCCCGACCAGGAAACACCACTCAAATAAGAAAGTGCCCCTGAGCTCTCCACACACTAGGGAAGTAATACTGCCCCCCACCTTATCGAGTGGACTCTTAATTTGGATTCTGATAAAGGTCCCTAAGGACCCCCATCATACCACCAGAGATTCTATCATTGATAAGGGTGAATAAAGACAACAGTCCATCCAGTACAACCTCTATTAGCCATTCCTGCGTTCGGCGAGCCCAGAACTATTTAAAGCCGTTCGCATCACATTCGTGTGATGCGAACGGCTTGCAATGCACTGCGCCAGTTGCACTGCATTGCTGGCTGATGATTGGCCAAGCATGCACTGTGACCCCGCATGCTTGGCCAATCACAGCGCCGGCAGCGAGGAGAGCCATAATTGGCTACAGGCAGGATGCCTGTAGCCAATTATAGCTCAGGGGGTTTAGTACACGCCCCACAGTATAAAAGGCCGCCGCGCTGGCGGCCTCGTTATATTGTGTTCCAGTGTCAGTGTTACGTGCTGCTGACTGCTGACATTATCTGCTGTATTTCTGGGGATTAGTGTGTGCGTGCTGTTAGTACAACATTGCAGTATCACATGTCTATAGTATGCCTGTGAAGGGGCGCATGTTTCCCGTGCTTAGAACTGTCCCTGCACAAAGTGTAATTTTTGCAGGAAAAAAAGCTATTAAACATCACTCGCGGCTAATGAATTGACGGATCCCGTAACACAGAGAACAGTAATTCATTGAAAGTCATTGATAAAAAAAAAGTAATTGATAAAAAAAAAAAAAAAGCGTGGGGTCCCCCAAATTCAATACCCAGGCCCTTCAGGTCTGCTATGGATATTAAGGGGAACCCCAGACAAAAAAAAATAAAAAATGGCGTGGGGTCCCCCTCAAAATCCATACCAGACCTTATCCGAGCACGCAACCTGGCAGGCTGCAGGAAAAGAGGGGGGGACGAGAGCGGCCCCCCCTCCCTCCTGAACCGTACCAGGCCACATGCTCTCAACATTGGGAGGGTGCTTTGGGGTTCCCCCCAAAGCACCTTGTCCCATGTTGATGAGGACAAGGGCCTCTTCCCCACAACCCTGGCCATTGGTTGTGGGGGTCTGCGGGTGGGGGGCTTATCGGAATCTGGAAGCCCCCTTTAACAAGGGGACCCCCAGATCCCGCCCCCCCCCTGTGTGAAATGGTAAGGGGGTACAAAAGTACCCTACCATTTCACCAAAAAAGTGTCAAAAATTGTAAAAATGACAGGAGACGGTCTTTGACTATTGAAGGCAAAAAACCGCGCTACCCTAACATGCACAAATGGTCACACAATATGAATAAAAAAGTAGAACCTAAACCGGCTGCAGAATGGTGGGATAAACACACATGAAATATGGAAAAAGGAAGACTGCGCCAGGTAAACAAAATTAAACAGTAGGTATAAAGAAAACCAGTACACATGTGTGATCTGTGTGTCTAATTGGTAGTACTTGAGGTACTAATAACCTAAAGAATATGGTCTGCACACAGATTTAAAAAGGGCATAGGCAAACAGTATTAATATATTCTTAACAACAATATATTCTTAACAACATAAATGCAAAAATGTTCATCAAGAAATGTCCCAATATAGAACTGTGGGCAATGGTAGAATGGTATTCTCAGGGTGCTTAGGGTGAGTAAACTTCAAAACAATAGATGAATCCCCTCATATAAAGTTGATTCCACCACACCAATGTGCTCCACTTCTATGAAAGTGCCATCACCAGTAAGTAGGCATGGCCTTCAAAGGTCAGTGAATTCAGGCCAGATCTCCACAGGGGGGGGAGGGGAACGTTCCAGTATAAGGATGAATAGATAAAGCACTCAGCGGTGCATCCAGAGGTTACCATGTTACTCACATTCTTATTGAACAAGGTAGGCAGGGGCCACCTATACTTCCCCCCACTAGGATCGCATGGAATCGCTAACAACCACATAAGATATTCACAGCCAAAAAATCGCACAGTTTTAAATCACATCAACGGAATCACCTATACTGCACTTATGGAATGAACTTTATTTTCACATTTTTTATGGACATTTATTGAACTTCAGCGATTTTATCCTGAGTTTTGTTTACTTTTATTTGTATGCGATTTTAATATTTTTATGCGATTTCATTTCTGACTGTTTTATACATTTATGCGATTCACCTCAGTCACTGGATAGATATTTTATCAGCACCTTTTATATTATTATTTTTTTTCACTGCGATTCACTTTGGAAATTTTATGCAACTACATAATCGCATGCACATCATATTTTATCCGTTTTTGACTGGATTCACCCAGATTTCTTCCACCACATTTATCTTTGTTCTTTTTATGTGAATTTTATCACAGGCACCTTCTTTCACTTATGTCACAGCAATTTTAATAATATTTTATATTTATTATGCTTTTCTCTGCAATTTTGTGATTTTAGTTTTTTATCACTGACATATTATATATCCTTACCATACACTTGATCTAGGCACTGTTTCTACCTTGCCTATCAACTTTATCTGAATTTATTCTCCTGATCTATTTATCCGCTCTTAGTTTAGTTTAACTGTTTGCGCGCCACTATTTTCCTACTCTCATTTTTTTGGGTTCAGACATTTCCCCCAGTGTGCGCTGCATCACCCAGCTTCTCCTAGGCAAGCGCAGGATTACCTTCTCTATCTAGCCCTCACTCAATAGGCCCCAAAGACACAGATCTGTTCTCACAGTGGGCAGGATCAGATCCTTCCAGTCAGCTCTGCAGGACCTCTGGGTTCAACTTCTCTCTCTCTCTAGGCCCCAGAGTCAACCACCCAGGGCTGCACGGCCTCCTCTCCCTCCTGAACTCTTTCCCCCAGCTCAACTAATATATATAAGTACATGTACTCTGGCCTTATATACAGTATCCCACAATGCAATGCATTACTTTCCTTCTGCCAATTGCCAGGGCTGTAACAAAGCCTGTGCACCCACTTGCCAGGTCCACTCCCACTGTCTAATATGCTTCCCTATTGGACCAATGGGGGACAGTCAGAACAAGCTGAGCTGCACCTAAGTACAATGAACAGACCTAACCAGTAGATCCTGCTCCCTGGTAGGCAGAGAGCACTCTAAGTTTTACCTGACCATCTTCCTGGTAAGCAAAAAGTTAAAATCCCATACTCTTTTCTAGCACCTACCTAGGAGGGTGCTACATAAAGTAGTGAGTGTACAGCTTGTATAAGAGTGTAAATTTGCTGTCCCCTAAAAATAACTTAGCACACAGCCATTAATGTCTAAACCGCTGGCGACAAAAGAGAGTACACCCCTAAGTAAAAATTTTCAAATTGGGCCCAAAGTGTCAATATTTTGTGTGGCCACCATTATTTTCCAGCACTGCCTAATCCTCTTTGGCATGGAGTTCACCAGAGCTTCACAGGTTATCACTGGAGTCCTCTTCCACTCCTCCATGATAACATCACGGAGCTGGTGGATGTTAGAGACCTTGCGCTCCTCCACCTTCTGTTTGAGGATGCCCCACAGATGCTCAATAGGGTTTAGGTCTGGAGACATGCTTGGCCTGTCCACCATTTTTACCCTCAGCTTCTTTAGCTAGGCAGTGGTTGTCTTGAAGCTGTGTTTGGGGTCGTCATGTTGGAATATTGCCTGTGGCCCAGTATCCGAAGGGAGGGGATCACGCTCTGCTTCAGTATGTCACAGTACAAGTTGGCATTGGTTCTCTCAATGAACTGTAGCTCCCCAGTGCTGGCAGCACTCATGCAGGCCCAGACCATGACACTCCCAACACCATACTTGACTGTAGGCAAGACACACTTGTCATTGTTCTCCTCACCTTGTTACCGCCACACATGCTTGACACAAATAAGTTTATCTTGGTCAGACCACAGGACATGGTTCCAGTAATCCTGCTGGCAGCACTCATACATCTATTTGTCAAAGGCAACCTCTGTATGTGACGCTGAGCACGTGCACTCAACTTTTTTGGTCATCCATGGAGAGGCCTGTTCTGAGTAGAACCTGTCCTGTTAAACCTCTGTGTGGTCTTGGCAACTGTGCTGCAGCTCAGGTTCAGGGTCTTGACAATCTGCTTATAGCCTAGGCCAGTGATGGCGAACCTTGGCACCCCAGATGTTTTGGAACGACATTTCCCATGATGCTCATCTACACTGCAAAGTGCATGAGCATCATGGGAAATGTAGTTCTAAAACATCTGGGGTGCCAAGGTTCGCCATCACTGGCTTAGGACATCTTTATGTAGAGCAACAATAATTTTTTTCAGATCCTCAGAGAGTTCTTTGTCATGAGGTGCCATGTTGATTGGTTTCCAGTGACCAGTATGAGAGATTGAGAGCGATAACACTAAATTTAACACACCTGCTCCCCATTCACTCTTGAGACCTTGTAACACTAACAAGTCACATGACACCGGGGAGGGAAATTGGCTAATTGGGCCCAAATTGGACATTATCACTTAGAGGTGTACTCACTTTTGTTGGCAGCAGTTTAAACATTAATGGCTGTGTGTTGAGTTATTTTGAGGGGACAGAAAATTTACACTGTTATACAAGCTGTACACTCACTACTTTACTTTGTAGCAAAGGGTAATTTCTTCAGTGTTGTCACATGAAAAGATATAATAAAATATTTACAAAAATGTGAGAGGTGTACTCACTTTTGTACTGTATATTACAATACCAAAAGCAATACAATAGATTAATGTTCTCTTCCATATTTAGGTATCATCACCACAAATGGTGAACGCTGGCAGAAAGTTAGACGGTTTGCTGTGACCACACTGAGGGGTTTTGGAATGGGGAAGCGATCAATGGAGGAGCGAGTGCAGGAAGAATCCCTACACCTAATAAAGGCTATAGAGGAAACTAGAGGTAAGATCAGGCAGAAGAAAGTCATTGATAAGTCATGATGTAACAAGCAGGCCTCGATGTCCTGCCATTCTTGTGGACCTTTGCTGAAATTGGTCATTTCTGGCTTTTCAGAGATACATAAGGAGCTGTAGAAATATAGTCAAAAGAGCTGTCTTAATGATCAATTTGTTTATGATCATAAATTTAAAAAATCCAACATGTCTTGAGAGTTTTTCAGATATGTATGTTTAGGGCTCTGCAGCAAAGTCTTAACTATGCTACCGATAATAGAACTAGAGTTTTTACGACTCCCAAAACCAGTGCCTCCAAAACCATTGAAACATGAGTTTTATTTGACTATTGATGAAAAAAATAGATTTATTCGTTTTCACATTAGCGGCAGCAGTAGAGGGAACTCCATCCTCTTTCATATCACTCATTTGTTACTCATCACTGTCACTCCACCTCCCGGTACAAGACAAAATATCCGAAAACAGTTCAGATAATCCATCAGATGGAATGTATGAATTTGTTGCAGTAGAGCACTCTTCGGCCAGGATATAATTACGCTTGGCGCTTGCCTTAACTGGCACAACTGCGTTATCCCCCTTAATGGCCACAGGCATCACCTCCCCTACAGGCACACTGCTTTCACTCCTGGCAGGCTTACCCAGCTCCGGTACTCTTTTCCTCGGTGGCTCAAACATTAAGGCGAACAGTTGGGCCCAAACACGCCCTTTAGGAGCGATCAGTGCTCTGGGTCCTGGGGGAGTCGTTGAGGCAGGGGTAGCAACTTCCTACACAACTCTCATGATGGCAGGTGGGGTCCCAGCCGGGATAGTGACACTCTTGTCCCAATCGACCAGTAGTATCCGCAGAGGTTGAGTTGGGGAGACAACTTCAAACAGGTGCTCTCCACAGGCAATCCAAGGCATTCGATGCATGGCTAGACTGGAACGTTTCTCACAGATAAGTCCCAAGGCCTCATAGCCTCCAGCCATATACAGGGCAAGCTTACCCTTCAGTGTATACCACACTCCGGTGTCAGTCAGGACAGGTTTTGCTTCGCTCGGACCGAAACAAACACCTGGAGCATACTTTTTCCAATCCGCCATCTCGCTTACGAACTGCGCCATCTTTCTCTCCAACCCACAACCAGTTACACGTGGCAGCACTTCCTTATCCTCCTCTGCAGAGCAGGAGCTCCTCCCCTGCCAAAAGATTGGTGCAGATACTGTCTGGAAACTTTCACGCGGCGCTCCAAAACTTTAATGGAGTCTGTTTTAACCCTTACAGCGCTGGCGAGAAGTGTCAAAAGACCAGGCTGATCCTCTCTATTGAGCAATGAGACTTGTTGGTTCTTCCCCACTAGACATGTGCAGAATGAAAAAATTTGTTTTGTTTCGATTCGTTATTTACATAAATTTGTTTAGTTAAATTTGTTTCATTTGTTTAATTTGTTTTCGGGATTCGTTTTGGTTATTCGTTTTCAAATCGATTTGAAAACTTTTCGAATCAATTTCGAAAAGTTTTGAATTTGAAAACTTTTCGAATTTGAGAAGTTCTTGAGGTTGAAAAGTTTTCAAATTTGAAAAGTTTTCAAACTTGAATCGTTTTCCAATTTCCAAAAAGAATAAAATAGAATAGAAAATAAAGGAATAGAATATATATTTTTTTCTATTTGATTCCTTTACTTTCTATTCTATTTTATTCTCTTTGGAAATTGGAAAACTATTCAAAAAGTTTTCGAATTTGAATGTTAAAACTATTTGAATTCGAAAAGTATTCGAATTTGAATTTCGTCCGAATTAGAATTTCGTTATTTCGGATTAGTTTAAATTCAGTACTATTCTAATTTGGAAGTTCGGATACATCCGAATTTCAGAATGATGAAAATTTGCCTATATTTTTATTCTGAACGAACCGCACATGTCAATTCCCCACGTTAGTATGCACAATAACACATTCTTTGAGAAGTACAGATGTTACTTGCCACCTTCCCATGGAGCCAGAAATCCAGATGGAGCTGTAGCCAGTTGCTATGGGCGACTGCTGCAAGGATAATGCCTTTGCCCCATGTTGGGTGCCAAATGTGGCAAGATCCCAGGCCACCTTTAGTCTAATGAGAACCTCCAGGGCCAATAGCTGACATTCTTCTGTGTAGAGTGGGTTGTAAGGCATAGTGGGTGAAATGCAAGGTAGATTCATGGGCACCATACACTTCTTGAATGCAAAGAGATTTTATTACTCTTTAGCAGAACTGCGGGAGAGAGGGCTTAGGGCCAGAACAACCTTAGGTAGTTGCAATGTTAATTGGCAGATTCCGAGACTTCAACAGGCAGACTGACATGCAGGAAAAGGCATCCAACAAGACACTACATCTGCATGTGTAGGAATGCTGTCTCTTATGGCAGCAGTCTTAGAACAGCTCCTAACACAAGTTGTAACTAATTACTTTACTTTCTAATAGTCAATTCTTGCAGGTTCTCAACCCACTGAGCTCCCAGTCTCTCTCTTTAGACTTGCTGATTCGCTGCCACTGAATCCTGTGAGCTCTTCCAATCTTCACTTTAGTTTCCTCCTCAAGCGTCACCCCCGCTTCTCTGCTGGGTCCCTAGCTTGGCACTCCAAATACTTCTCAAGCTTCATCCCACTGGCCTGCTCGGTCCCTGGCTTGGCACACAAGACTGCTTTGCAAGCGTCACCTCAGCTGGCTGGGTCCCTGGCTTGATACCCGCTAAGGTTTCCCAATTCTTCACCATCCCCGGTTGGTGAGAATACTGCTCTGGTACTTGCTTCAGCTACTCACTGTGGTTCCTGGTAATAAGGTGGTTGGTCCGTTAGTGGTGACAACTTCCCCTCTATCTCAGACCACGACAGGTTCTCTGGCCGGCAGACCCGTCACTTCTGGTTGGACTGCAAGTCGCAGTCCCAACCCTACACTGCTCTCTTGCTTCTGGATAGGCCCTCAGACAGCCTAGCAGCCAGATGTGCCCAGGATAGGCCCAGACTCTGGCCTAGCAGCCTGGGCAGTACAACACACGTCCACCCAGACAGCTGTCCAGGTGGCACAGAACACCAATCACCTGGCTCCACCCAAACATATAGGTTCTCCCAGCAGACCAAAGGATTTAGGAAAACCCCTGCCCATTGGCTGAGATACACTATATACCCCTAATCTGTCCTTGCTTTGCCCTTGTCTTATCTAATGTCCTCAGGTACCTGGCCACCTAGCAGCAGAAGAGAGAAGTGCAGCAATTCCAGACTTAGGGTGAATTCAATTGATCCCTAACAGTGAGCCAAGGTAACTACACCTGGCAGGTACATTTAGGAGCAACCTTGCCTAAACATCAGGGTGCTACATTGACATCACACAGTGTGAGGACCAACGTCAGTTTCTCTCACTGTGTGCCCGGAGCCAGATGCTTCCTGTTGTTTCCTTACCGGGCTCCTCGATCACTCAGGAGAGCCCAGTGTAATGGCGGTGCGGCCTTTCCGCTGTCTGCGAAAGTAATCCAAGTGGCTCTTTAGCCTCTCTGATTATTTTTACTGTCTTCAGAATCGCTGATACTTGTATGTTGCTGGACAGGAAGCTGTTAATGTGTTTTAGGGGTGTAAATTATGCATCTAATATCCTGACTGTCACATTTTTTTGGAGGCCCTGGAGAATGAGAACAGTGGAAACAGTTGGGGACACTGGCTCTTTTGACACTGGTACTGATATGGCGGTGATCACAAGTCTGACACTGATATGGGGTATGACAGTGATTAGGATGCTGGTATGGCATTGATCAGGACACTGGTATGGGATATGATGGTGAACAGAACACTGGTATGGCATATGGGTGGTGATCAGAATGCTAGTATGGTGATGATCAGGATGCTGGCATGGATTATGGCAATGATCAGGACACTGGTATGGCAAATGGTGTTGATCAATACACTGGTATGGGGTATGGCGGTGATCATGGTGCAATTATGATGTATGGCAGTGATCAGGGAGCTGGTATGGCATATGGTGGTTATCAAGACACTGGTATGGCATATGGGCGGTGATCAGGATGCTAGTATGGGGGTTATCAGGATGCTGGCATGGATTATGGAAATGATCAGGACACTGGTATGGCAATTGGTGTTGATCAATACGCTGGTATGGGGTATGGCGGTGATCATGGCGCAATAATGATGTATGGCAGTGATCAGGGAGCTGGTATGGTGTATGGTGGTTATCAAGACACTGGTATGGCATATGGTGGTGATCAGGACGCTGCTGTGGCATATGGTGATCAGGATGTTGCTATGGTGTATGGCAATGATCACGAATATGGTATGGGGTATTGCGTTGACCAGGGCGGTGGTATGGGGAATGGCAGTGATCAAGATGCTGGCATGGCATATGGTGGTGATCATGATGCTGGTAGAAGTACTGTGGTGATCAGGTATGATCAGCGTATGGAGGTGATCAGGACACTGCTATGATGTAAGAAGGAGATCAGGAATCTGGTATGGGATATGGCATTGATCGGGATAGTGGTATGGTGTATGACAGTGATCAGTTTGGTATGGGCATACCTTCCAACTTTTTGAGATGGGAATGAGGGACACCTATTAGAAAAAGTATGTAGGCATAGGACACACACCCTGCCATGCCCCCTTAACCACTTGCCTACCAGGCACAAACACCTCCTTCCTGACCAAGCCATTTTTCAGCTTTCAGCGCTGTTGCATTTTGAATGACAATTGCGCGGTCATGCAACGATGTACCCAAATAACATTTTTATCATTTTTTCCCCATAGATAGAGCTTTATTTTGGTGGTATTTTATCACCTCTGCGGTTTTTATTTCTTGCGCTATAAACAAGAGAAGAGGGATAAGTTTGAAAAAACACAATATTTTTTACTTTTTATTATAATAAATATCCAATTTTTTTTTTTTAAACAAAGTTTTTCCTCAGTTTAGGCCAATACATATTCTTCTACATATTTTTGGTAAAAAAAAATCGCAATAAGCGTATATTGATTGGTTTGCGCAAAAGTTATAGCGTCTACAAAATAGGGGATAGATTTATAGCATTTTTATTATTATTTTTTTTTTACTAGTAATTGCAGCGATCTGCGATTTTTATCGTGACTGCGATATTGCGGCGGACATATCGGACAATTTTGACACATTTTTGGGACCATTCACATTTATACAGCGATCCGTGCTATAAAAATGCATTGATTACTGTATAAATGTGACTGGCAGGGAATGGGTTAACACTAGGGGGCGCTGCAGGGGTTAATATGTTCCCTATGTGAGTGATTCTATCTGTGGGGGAGGGGACTGACTGGGGGAGGGGACCGATCGGTGTCCCTATGTACAAGGGACACACCATCGGTCTCCCCTCCTCTGACAGGACGCGGATCTGTGTGTTTACATACACAGATCCACCTCCTGCTCAGTTACTGGGCAATCGCGGGTGCCCGGCGGACATTGCGGCCCCTGGGCACGCACATCGGGTCCCCAGCAACGCGGCGGGCGCGTGCCCCCTAGTGGCCGCAAAGCTAGCGCCGTCATATGACGGCGGCCCGCCACAAGAGCCGTACCGCTCCATCGTCATATGATGGCAGGCGGTTGGCAACAGGTTAAAGGAGATCAAAAAAAATTAGGTAAACTCACAAGTGCTTTTTTTTACCACTATTATTCCTTTATATTGGCAGAACTCAGCTAAGCTCTGAGGAAGAAGGGATGTTCCCTTTGAAATGCATCAGCTGGCAGTGATCTGGCAGATTCCTTGGAGAGTTTCGTTCATCCTAGACAGATTGCTGCTACTTGATGACTATTCTTATTGCAAGAATTTTACAATTGTTTGTGAGTAGTTTTCTTTTTAGCATTTTTAATAAATACATATCCAAATGATAATGCACAAAGCTGGTGTGCCCCTTCTTTTCTTTTTATATTTTTACTACTAGGATTCCCCCATCCTTGAAAGCAGCAAGGCCTGCTGTGTCATTATATAGCTTGTCTGGTAATCCACTTGTGCGCAGGAGCGTTTCTTCTCTGCTATCAAAAAAAAACCCTAGTGTTAACTCCTCCCCTGCCAGTGACATTTATACAGTAATCAGTGCATATTTATAGCACTGATTGCTGTATAAATGTGAATGGTCTCAAAATATTGTCAAAAGTGTCCAGTCTGTCTGCCGCAATGTCACAGTCATCATAAAAAATCACAGATCACTGCCATTACTAAAAAAATAAAATAAAAATGCCATAAATCAATAACCTATTTTGTAGGTGCTATAACTTTAGCGCAAACCAATAAATATACGCTTATTGCGATTTTTCTTTTTAATTGGGATATTTATTATAGCAAACACTACAAAATATTGTGTTTTTTTCAAACTTGTGGCTCTTTTTTTGTTTATAGCGCAAAAAATAGAGGTGATCAAGTACCACCAAAAGAAAGCCCTATTTGTGGGTAAAAAAAATATTAAAATTTGAATTGGGTACAGTGTTGCATGACCGTGCAATTGTCATTCAAAATGTTACAGATGGTTTCCTGGGTCACTGTGGAAGCTATCCAATTGGATGCTGTCACTGCATGTGGTTCTAGCAGCCATCTTGGGTCAGGCAGAGCCTATTTGAGGCCCTGGCTCCTAGGTTTGGTGCGCATTTTGTAAGTGAGTAGCGTAGGGACAGGTACCCCATCTGTTAGGGACAGAACTAGCAGCAAGGACAGAACACACACAATGATGCATCTCACCTACACACACACAATGATGCATCTCACATACACACACACAAAAAAAGTGCACTAGGATGTATCTTTGGTCCCAAAGCGTATAGGCCCTTCTGTGGCCCTCAGACCACAAGGCTACTGACAAGGGCAAGGTCCACCTAACCAAAAGACCCTGAAAAGACCCTGAAGACCCCGCTCCTTATGGTCAGTCAAAGCCAATTCCTTAAAGTAGATGTAAACCCAATTCATTAAATTTGAGCTGAGCATATATATCTGTAGTATTTTGTTATCTCTCTTCAAAGCACTGTGTCCCATAGCTGTGTCCTGCTCCATTCTTCTGTTATCAGCCTGATAGCTTTTGACAAGCTCTCCGAGATGGAAGCCTGAAGTGTATGTCGGAGGAAGTTGCTATAAATAGATTTGCAGACTGCTAAACTGATCACAGGCAACCTCTGCATGTGTGGGGAGGGGGTATGTGCCTTTCCTCCAATCAGCTCTCTCACAGTGTCTAGCAATAATCCACTCCTACAAATGAATGAGGAAGTGAAAAATCTAACAGGACGTGCACTTTCTAAATAGTATATAAAGGGGAAGACAGAAGATACATGTAAAACCCCTGTGATCCCTGTGTATCATCTGGGGCTGTTCACCTCACTGGGTATATGTGAGGGTTTACATCCACTTTAAGGCTTGGCAACAAAATTTGTCCTGGTCAAAAGGCAAAGCCCATGAGGTGATGTGCCGAGTTCAGTTTTTCACAGTGGGGTCCCAAACCTATAGCGATACTACTAGTGATCACCACTCCTGGGGGCACTTAACACCACAGACTTTCTGCTTTCCCAATCCCTGGTCAGACAAGGCAGCATCATTCAATCTAGTGCTCAATGGAATCCTCCACACTAGGAAAGTACTACCAACCCACACCTAACATGGTGTATGTTAAAATCATCCCTTAGGACCCTATCATGCCAGCAGCGATACTATAAAGTCAGTCATCTAAGCTACAACACTTGATCTTCGCCAAGAGGCAGATAAGCTCCAAAAATATATGGACCCTCCACCCAAGATATAAGGTTTCTGACAGGGACAAGGGCACCCTAGGCCATTTAGACAAAAAGCCTGGCAGAAACCTCTCCTCATGGCTAGCTGTAGTAAGGGATCTCTCAAACCGAAAGGAGAAACAACACCACACCACTTCCCCTAGACTTTAGGGTAGGTCTGGTAGGGCCACAGCCTACCATCTGTAATGGAGTGGAAATGGCACATATAAAAATAGTGAAGTGACCCATGTATAGAAAAACAAAAGGTGGCAGTGTATAATATAATGGCTAGGCCTTGCGGCTGAGTAAAAAAATTGCTCCAATCTCAGCTAAAAGACCTAGGTCATGAGACATAGTGCAGAAAAAAAAAATAGAGTGGAGTCATGACCTAATGCAGTTTCACACATTTGGGTCCAAAAACCCATAGTGTTACTCTAGCATAACATAGTTGCCACTCTCAGGGGATGTTTGCCGGCACATGCTCTTGTATTTCCAGCCCTCAGCCCGACCAGGAAACACCACTCAAATAAGAAAGTCCCCCTGAGCTCTCCACACACTAGGGAAGTAATACCGACCCCCACCTTATCCAGTGGACTCTTAATTTGGATTCTGATGAAGGTCCCTAAGGACCCCCATCATACCACCAGAGATTCTATCATTGATAAGGTTGAATAAAGACAACAGTCCATCCAGTACAACCTCTATCAGCCATTCCTGCGTTCGGCGAGCCCAGAACTATTTAAAGCCGTTCGCATCACATTCGTGTGATGCGAACGGCCCGCAATGCACTGCGCCAGTCGCAGTGCATTGCTGGCTGATGATTGGCCAAGCATGCACTGTGACCCCGCATGCTTGGCCAATCACAGCGCCGGCAGCGAGGAGAGCCATAATTGGCTACAGGCAGGAAGCCTGTAGCCAATTATAGCTCAGGGGGTTTAGTACACGTCCCACCGTATAAAAGGCCGCCGCGCCGGCGGCCTCGTTATATTGTGTTCCAGTGTCAGTGTTATGTGCTGCTGACTGCTGACATTATCTGCTGTATTTCTGGGGATTAGTGTGTGCGTGCTGTTAGTACAACATTGCAGTATCACATCTGGGGGGGTGTCTATAGTATGCCTGTGAAGGGGCGCATGTTTCCCGTGCTTAGAACTGTCCCTGAACAAAGTGTAATTTTTGCAGGAAAAAAAGCTATTTAAAATCACTCGCGGCTAATGAATTGACGGCTCCCGTAACACAGAGAACAGTAATTCATTGAAAGTCATTGATAAAAAAAAAGTCATTGATAAAAAAAAAAAAAGCGTGGGGGTCCCCCCAAATTCAATAACCAGCCCTTCAGGTCTGCTATGGATATTAAGGGGAACCCCAGCCAAGAAAAAAAATGGCGTGGGGTCCCCCTCAAAATCCATACCAGACCCTTGAGGTCTGGGATGGATTTTAAGGGGAACCCCGGCAAAAAAAATGGCGTGGGGTCCCCCTCAAAATCCATACCAGACCCTTATCCGAGCACACAACCTGGCAGGCCGCAGGAAAAGAGGGGGGGACGAGAGCGGCCCCCCTCCCTCCTGAACCATACCAGGCCACATGCCCTCAACATTGGGAGGGTGCTTTGGGGTCCCCCCCAAAGCACCTTGTCCCCATGTTGATGAGGACAAGGGCCTCTTCCCCACAACCCTGGCCATTGGTTGTGGGGGTCTGCGGGCGGGGGGCTTATCGGAATCTGGAAGCCCCCTTTAACAAGGGGACCCCCAGATCCCCCCCCCCCTGTGTGAAATGGTAAGGGGGTACAAAAGTACCCCTACCATTTCACCAAAAAAGTGTCAAAAATGGTAAAAATGACAGGAGACGGTCTTTGACAATTCCTTTATTAAAATCTTCTTTCTTGTGGTCTTCCTTCTTCCTTTCTTAATCCTTCGGTTTCTTTATCTTCTCCTTCCGGCATCTTCTTCCATCTTCTTCCATCTTCTTCTTCCTCCGATCCGCTTCTTCTTGCTCTGGTCTTCTCGTCCGGCATCTTCTTCCATGGCGTCGGCGTCTCTTCTGGGCCACTCCGCGCAATGGGAGGCTCCCGCTGTGTGAGGCTTCGCTGCGTCTGACAGGTCTTTTATAACGGAGGGCGGGGTAACCCCGCCCCCCTCTGACGCATGGGGACGTCATGGGGAATTCCCTATGGCTTTCCCCATGACGTCAGAGGGGGGCGGGGTCACCAGGTGGCCCCGCCCTCCGTTATAAAAGACCTGTCAGACACAGCGAAGCCTCACACAGCAGGAGCCTCCCATTGCGCGGAGCGGCCCAGAAGAGACACGGACGCCATGGAAGAAGATGCCGGACGAGAAGACCAGAGCAAGAAGAAGCGGATCGGAGGAAGAAGATGATGGAAGAAGAAGATGGAAGAAGATGCCGGAAGGAGAAGATGAAGAAATGGAAGGATGAAGAAAGAAAGAAGGAAGACCAGAAGAAAGAAGATTTTAATAAAGGAATTGACAAAGACCGTCTCCTGTCATTTTTACCGGTTTTGACACTTTTTTGGTGAAATCGTAGGGGTAAGTACCCCCTTACCATTTCACACAGGGGGGCAGGGATCTGGGGGTCCCCTTGTTAAAGGGGGCTTCCAGATTCTGATAATCCCCCCACCCGCAGACCCCCACAACCAATGGCCAGGGTTGTGGGGACGAGGCCCTTGTCCTCATCAACATGGGGACAAGGTGCTTTGGGGGGGACCCCAAAGCACCCTCCCAATGTTGAGGGCATGTGGCCTGGTACGGTTCAGGAGGGAGGGGGGGCGCTCCCGTCCCCCCTCTTTTCCTGCGGCCTGCCAGGTTGCGTGCTCGGATAAGGGTCTGGTATGGATTTTGAGGGGGACCCCACGCCATTTTTTTTTGGCCAGGGTTCCTCTTAAAATCCATCCCAGACCTCAAGGGTCTGGTATGGATTTTGAGGGGGACCCCACGCCATTTTGAGGGGGACCCCACGCCTTTTAGGCTCATTCATAGTGGACACCAATAAAAACAGATACTATACTTGATCTTAGCCAAAAGGTTGAGAAGCGATAAGGTCCCATATTGTATTAATGCTTATTCCTTACCTCCCTAGGTAAAGCATTCAATCCGCACACAGTTCTCGGGCGTGCAGTAAACAATGTGATTAACTTGGTGGTATTTGGGCGGCGATGGGACTATGAGGACGAGAACTTCTTGAAATTTCTCTGCATCACCAACAATCTGTTAAATTTTCTCCGAAGGCCTCTAGGAGTGGTCAGTGCTTTTTTTTCCTTATTTAAAGCTTTACTGGGTTCAAAGAAAATTATACAGCTACATCTTCAGCTACAGAGGCCAGCAAGGACTTGTTTTAAAGCTCTTTTACTGATTGTGAAAATATGTAAATACCTTGCTGTCCTCAGTTAGGGCATAGGTTAACTTTGAGAGTAAGCTAGAGAACTTTTGTATACTGTATTGTATAAAATGTAAATTTGCTCTTCTCCCTCCCCAGGCATATGCTACATTTGACAATATAATGAAGCATCTTCCGGGTCCCCATCAGAAGGTGTTTGCAGACTGTGAGCATGTGAAATCTTTCATCAGTGAGGAAATTAACTCCCACAGGAGATCCCTGGATCCAGAGTCCCCCAGAGACTTCATAGATTGCTTTCTTATTCAGGCTAACAAGGTAATAGGCTGTATACATGAGGCTGTACCATTGAATATCAGTAAATATTCTAATCCCGAGGGCTTCTTTAAGCTTGTACTTTGAGGCACTGTGCAGTACAATGCACATGATCTGCAGCAAACTGTAGGGATCTCTGGTTAAATTACATTGTTATAAATTTCAAAGTGAAAATAAGTTAAAGTGAAACATGTTTCTAATTCAGGACAGGAAACAGGTACGAAGACTTAAAACCTCATTCGGGCTGCCTGGCCTGTCTGCCATCACTTTCTGTATGGCCATAAAAAAGATGCCAGATTATCTAGCCCTTCAAGCTCTATTCAAGAAGATTATGGAAAGCAGTTAAACTTTTATGACCTCTGCAGAAAGCAAACTCCAATTTTAACACTATTTCTACTTACTTTCTGAATTCAGTTATTACAGTCAGTCGTAGATGTCAAACAAGCCGTGCCTACAATTCGACCTATGACTAATTCTTAACTAAAATGGAATAGAAAATCTAGCTATAAAAATGTTAGGAGACTGCAATTTATGTGGGTGTGATTATTCACTAGTTGGATCTGTCATGTTCTTGGCTTTTTTCTTTCCAACAGTGACCGAGTTTCAATGATTTTCCTGCCCTGAACAAATGTCTCCAAACTACAATTCTACTTTGTTTCTGCTTTGACAGTTTGTGGGTCTTCTCATGTCGACCCTTGCTTCACCTGCTATTTTTTCAGATCTCCGCCTTGGTCTCATTTAGGCCTCACTTGAGTTCTGTTTATTCTGTGCTTGACCCTCTAGCACCTTTCTAATCATTCTAGCCTGACCTCGAGATTTTTTTGAATTTCTCAATTCTCAAGTATCTCACCCAATACCTACTACCTGTCGCCATTGTGCTGAAGTTCCATAATACTCTGCAAATATATCCGGGGAAACCTAGAATACACACATAAAGCATTCTATAGAAGTGACTGTTAGAGATAAAGTAGTGATGCAGTGATCCATCGATGCTATTGTCCCTCTTCATACCTTCAACCCATGCCACTCCCACCATTCACAAACTTAATTCAATCATAACCTTTTAAACCCAAAGGCCTGTTTTACTTTACTGAGTCCACTATCACGTGGCCCTCCTCAGCTTCTCTTTTGGGAACGAAGACTGATAGTAAAGACCAGTTTTATCACTGCCACTTGGTATGATGTGTAATGCCACCACTGGAGTTTTCAAGAATCTTTAAGGACCCTAATAATAGGTAGCCAATGGGAAGTATCCACATCAACAGACAGTAATGTGGGCACCTGAAGAAAGACCTCCCCAGTCTAGTCAAGAAGAAAGAGACACGATCATGGACTAAGGTAATCATTTTGTCTTTTCTGTTTTTTTTTTTTTAATTACTGGGGCAATTAGATTATAATGTGTATAGGTTAGTAGGGTCAGATAACTGCTTTAAGATAATTTTATGGCAAAGCCCAGGTGAGGTTCCAACACCATTTTATCTCTTCATAGTCCTGTATCCCCCCCCCCCCCCCGCCAATCAAAAGGGAAGCGCACTACTAGCGCAATAAAAAGTTTTATTTGACAAATAATAATTAAAAACAAATATGTACTCATATGAATCTAATGGGGGTGTGTGCCTTTAACAGCCTGTCACAGTCTATCGCAGACGTATGGCTATAGTCTTGGCCAGAGACACAGCCTAGTAAATGCCATTACTAGTAAAAGCAATTCCTGTTTAATCCTTCCTCTGCACTGTTAACAAGCATGCTTGAAAGACAGAGCGCTCCAACTCCAATCTCTTTCGGGCACTGAGGTAAGGTATACCTACATCCCTGTGACAGAGAAAATCATGGGTCACTCGCACACCTCCCATGGCAGGTTGCCACATCTCTCAGAGGGCATGTCTGTCCAGGTCTGGTACATTGTTTTGTGCACTAGTCTAACATTGGTGACTATTTTCTTTTTCTTTATTCGAGCCCACAATGCTGTGCAGAAAAACAAAACACCAAAGTGAACCAAAAAAGTGTATGCGTACACACACAAAAAAATGCACTTCCAAAAAAGAAGGACCCTTCCCTGACCCTTCTGGGACACAAGATTATGACGGGGAAAAGACACACTTATGCCCTGTACACACGATCGGACTTTCCGACGGAAAATGTGCGATCGGAGCTTGTTGTCGGAAATTCCGACCGTGTGTATGCTCCATCTGACTTTTTCCATCGGAATTTCCGACACACAAAGTTTGAGAGCTGGATCTAAAATTTTCCGACAACAAAATCCGTTGTCGGAAATTCCGATCGTGTGTACACAATTCCGACGCACAAAGTGCCACGCATGCTCGGAATCAAGCAGAAGAGCAGCACTGGCTATTGAACTTCATATACTTTGTAGAACCACCTTTCACTGCAATTACAGCTGCAAGTCTTTTTGGGTATGACTCTCTACCAGCTTTGCACATCTAGAGAGTGACATTTTTGCCCATTCTTCTTTGCAAAATAGCTCAAGCTCTGTCAGATTGGATGGAAAGCGTCTGTGGACAGCAATTTCCAAGTCTTGCCCCAGATTCTCAATTGGATTTAGGTCTGTATATTGACTGGGCCAGTCTAACACGTGGCTATGCTTTCATCTAAACCATTCCATTGTAGCTCACGGATCACGGATCACTGTATTCACATTTATACAGTGATCCGTGCTATAAAAATGCATAGATTACTGTATAAATGTGACTGGCAGGGAAGGGGTTAACACTAGGGGGTGATCGAGGGGTTAATATGTTCCTAGGGGAGAGATTCTAACTGTAGGGGGAAGGGATTCACAAGGGGAGGAGACCGATCGGTGTTCCTCTGTACAAGAAACACACCATCGGTCTCCTCTCCTCTGAAAGTACCGTGGATCTGTGTGTTTACACACACAGATCCACGGTCCTGCTGTGTTACCAGGCAATTGCGGGTCCCCGGCGGACATTGTGGCCGCCAGGCACGCACATCGGTTGCCCAGTGACACGGCGGGGACACGGTGAGCCGAGAAGGCAAGGGTGTCATATGATGCCCTCCCAGAACGAGAGCCGTGCCGCCTGGCAGTCAATTGACAGCCAGTGGGCGGCAAGCGATTAAAGCTTGGTATATTTTTTTATAACCTAACCCTGCTTTAAACTTCTCCACAACTTTTATCCCTGACCTGTCTGGTGTGTTCCTTAGCCTTCATGATGCTGTTTGTTCACTAAGGTTCTTCCTCTGGATCAACTGTGGGTATAGAATGGCGTATATTGGATTGTACGATATTTTTTATTTTTATTTATTATTTTTTTTTTATGGTTGAACTGGATGGGCTTGTGTCTTTTTTCGGCCTAGCTAACTATGTAACTATGTTCTCTAACAAACCTCTGAGGTTTTCATAGAACAGCTGTTATTATACTGAGATTAAATTACACACAGGTGGACTCCATTTACTAATTAGGTGACTTCTGAATGCAATTGGTTCTACTAGATTTTAGTTAGGGATATCAGAGTAAGGGGGGCTGAATACAAATGCACACCACACTTTTCAGATATTTATTTGTAAAAAAAATTGTAAACCATTTATCATTTTCCTTCCCCTTCACAATTATGTGCCACTTTGTGTTAATCTATCACATAAAATCTCAATAAAATACATTTATGCTTTTGGTTGTAACATGACAAAATGTGGAAAATGTCAAGGGTATGAATACTTTTTCAAGGCACTGTATATGGTTTTAAGAATAAGCTTCCAACGGATACACCTTTTATTATATTTTTTGTAAATATAACTTTATTGTGGTGTCTATGAAACCCATATGGTTTCCAATTGTTTTCTTTTGCTTATTCTATGAAGGTTGTTTTGGTTTCCGATTGTGTTGTATTGTTGTGGCTATTCTTAAAATGAATTGTGGCGGGGAGTTTTTGAGGCGCTGCACACCACTACTGGAACAAATGTCCATGAACGAGCCTCACACAGACTAAAACCCAGAATGCTTCTAAATTGCAGGAAAAAGATATGAAGAACAGCGAATTCTGCCAAGGGAATCTTCTGATTTCTGTTTTTGAACTTTTTATGGCTGGAACTGAGACCACATCCAGCACCCTACAGTTCAGCTTGCTGGTGATGATAAAACACCAGAAGATTCAAGGTAAGGTGATCAATGATCAACAGAGGAACAATCACAGGGTGTTCAGAACATTAGATTGAAAAACATAAGCAAGTGCCAACCCATCTGTCTCCCTCTACCCAATCCTCAAGGAAAGGTCCACTTTTTCTGTAACCGATGCCAACTTATAATGTTAATAGACAGTATAATGGTTTTGGGACAGCTTTATATTAGCAGTTTCTTGTTTAACATTTATGGGTGTTTAACCACATCCCACCCTTCCTATAGAAAAATTATGACCAGGTGATGGCTCTTCTGTTCTGACTGGACGTCATATGACATCCAGCAGAACAAGCCGCTCGTGCGCGCCCCCGGGGGAGCGCAATGCGGCAATCGATAGTGCGGTGTGCCGCTCCGACACACCGCACTCCAATCACAGTAAAGAGCCTATGATGTAGGCTCTTTACCACATGATAAGCTGTGTCCAATCACAGCTGATCACTGCGTTACCAGGAAGTGCCAGTTATTGGCATTCCTCTATTCACTGCTGATGAGGGCGTGAGCGGAGGAGAGCCGATAAGCGGCTCTCCTGACAGGGAGGCCTGCACTGATAATCATTACAGTGATTATCAGTGCCCATCCGTGATGTCACATGTGATGCCAATCAGTGCCTACCTGTGATGCCAATCAGTGCCCATTAGTAATGCTTGTCAATGCCCATCAGTAATGCCTGTCAGTGCCTTCTCATCAGTGCTGCTTATCAGTGCCATCTATCAGTGACCATCAGTGGCCAGCATTGCCCATCTGTGCTTATCAGTGCTGCCTATCAGTGCCCATCAGTGCCACCTATCACTGCCCATCAGTGCTGCATATCAGTGACGACTATCAGTGCCTCCTCATTAGTGCCCATCAGTGCCTGTCAGTTCAGCCTCACCAGTGGCCGTCAGTGAAGGAGAAAATGTACTTCTTTATAAAATGTTATAACAGAAACAAAGAAAATCTTCGGTCTTTTTTTGTCGATTGTTTAGCAAAAAATAAAAATCCCAGGGGAGATCAAATACCACCAAAATAAATCTCTATTTGCGGGGGGGGGGGGGGGGGGGATAAAATTGTCATTTGGGTACAGCATTGCATGATCACGCAAATTGTCATTCAAAATGCGACAGCGCTGAAAGCTGAAAATTGGCCTGGGCGGGAAAAAAGGGGTGAAAGTACCCAGTATTAATGTGGTCAAGGGATTGTGGTCAAGGGATTGTTTACACTTTTGTTGCCCTCTGAAAAATGATACGCACTTGAATGGGTTGCATTTGGAGGAGATACTGGCTGCTGAATGCAACATGGGATATAATTTTTGCTGTAGCCATGAAGAAAAACATCACAGCTGCTACATGTGTACCACCCTTCCGATCCCCATGTTAGCTTAGCCCCTTCCCGCCTGCACTATAGCTGAAACATGGGTACAGCAAGGGCTTCATTTGCCAAGACATCCTCCTGTGATTGTGCGCAATTGTCATTTAAAGTGTGACAGCGCTGAAAGCTCAAAATTGGCATTGGCAGGAAGAGGGTGAAAGTCCCCTGTATTGAAGTAGTTAAAATTCATCAGACCAGACCACTTTCTACCATTGTTCTGTGTTGCTCATGTGCCCATTGTAGGCACTTTTGGCTGTGGACACAGGTCAGCATGGGCACCCCGACCGGCCTGCAGCTACACAGTCCCCATACACAACAAACTGCAATACTCTGTGTTTTCTGAATCAACATTTTCAGCAATTTGGGCTACAGTAGTTCTTCTATTGGATTGGACTATACAGGCTAGCCTTTCCTCCTCACGTGTATCAATAAGCCGTGACCACCCATAACTCTATTCACTGTTTTTCCTTCCATGGACCACTTTTGGTCAGCCTGACCAATGCAGACCAGGAACATCCTACAAGAGCTCTGACCCTGTCATCTAGCCATTACAATTCAGACCTTGTCAAAGTCACTTAAATCCTTACGCTTGCCCATCTTTTCTGCTTTCAACACATCAACTTCAGGGACAATATGTTCACTTGCTTCCTAATATACCCCACCCACTTTCAGATGGCACTGTAATGAGATAATCAGTGTTTTTTCACTTTAACTCTCAGTGGTTATAATGTTATGGCTCATCAGTGTATGTTTAACCGGTTCCCGACCGGCGCACGACGATATACGTCGGCAGAATGGCATGGACAGGCAGGAGGGCGCATATATAAGTCCCTCCTTAATGCCGTCCATGCCATCGGGAGCGCGCCTGGAGTGGCGCACTCCCGCGCCGGGCAGGACCCCCGTGAGGCCGGTCGCGGGTCCCGCGGACTCGATCGCCACGGGGACACCCGTGATCGTCTCACGGGAAGGCAGAAGGGGGAGATGCGGAAATAAACAGCATGTTATGACTAATTTCTGATTGGGACTCTAAAATAAAAGTTAATACTGCAGCTGCAGGAACAGATTCACAGGAATCAATCACTGTGTTTAAAATGTCCGTTCTGTGACGAAATTTATTATTACATGTTATTTTATACACAGATAAGAAAGGGGTGGTGTGAGATGTTATTAAAAACTAACAAATAGAAATACGTTATTAAAAGCTAACAAATAGAAATATATTATTAAAAGCTAGCGAATAGAACAATTGCAAAAGTAAAACATGGATAGGGGGGGGGGGGAGTAGAGAGTTTCTAGAGGAGATGTGTCTGTGTGTTAGGTGAAGGTTGCAGAACACATTTCAACAGTGAGAACAAAATGGAGTCTCTTGTGCTTAAATGAACAGTACAACGAATGTCCATGTCATTTCCCCCATTTTGTTTATTTGACACCATTATTCTCCGCGTTACATTCAGCCGATTGCTGGTAACTCCTGTTACATTGGCGCAGAGAGGCGGCGTCCTGTTCAGTTCTCTCCTAGCTTTCTCACAACAACGGGTTCATCAGGGCTGGTGGACCATTTGTTGATACAGCGGGTAGTCACACAGAGGCACAGCCTGATGAGGAAGTAAATGACAAATATGAGAAATAGGAACATCACAATGTAAGAGCCTAGTTTCTGTAACTGAGTTGCTATGCCATATAAAAAATCACCAACACCTCCTAAACCCTTAAAGTGGTTCCATCCATCTTTAGCAATATCTCTGGCCTTATTCTGTAGTTCTCTTATCGTAGCAAGATACCCTTTAATAATGTCCTTATTATCAGAAATGTATATACAACAGTCAGTGCGAAATAACTTACACATCCCACCTTGAGCTGCAGTGAGATAATTTAGAGTTAATCTGTGCTCTAATACTACTTTTTTAAATTGAGCCATTTCTTCACTTAATAAACCTATATCAGTGGTAGTAAGGTTAATAATTTCATCTACAATTCTAGTGTAATTATTTATTATTTTCCTTGCTTCAATTCCCTATCCTGTCCAGGAAGGGAACCATGGCCATGTCATGTCACCTTCAGTGAACAGCTCTCTTGTGAACACTAAAAGGTATTCTGGACTTTGGTCACACTGTATCTTTGCGAACAGCCAAAGCAGGTGCTAACTTCCCAATATAACATGTACCTGTAACATTAGTAAGAAGCCAGACATAAGCTTTATTTCCATGTATATAATATAACCCTCTACGTATGGATGGTATGCCTGCTCCTAAAAAAACTGGAAGCAATAACCTGGAAACCCAGGTAACCGATATTTTGACATATTGGGAACTGTGAGCAATTTGTACTATAAAGGGTTCTATTTAGTTCTGTATCTGTGATATGATAATATTGACCATAGTTTCCTCCATAAACTGTAATTTTTGCTCCGGTGCAATCTGAATTGCCCAACCGTGTACATTTAGTTTTAAATGGCATGTAATGTTTAAACAAATCTGTGGAGTGCCTATCTGTTTTGAAACCATCAAAGTCACTGATCTGTGCTCATTAGCTGTGGAGACGATGTATGAGCCATTTATTCTGGTCCTGTTTAGATCAGTGAATTTGAGAGGCACTGCTATCATGGGTATTGTTCCTGTTTGGGGATTTAGGTGAGAACACACCCAGCAGTTACTAGCGTTGCTATGGGTTGCATACAATTTTAACATTTGGATGAAAGGGTTATTTTTCCATGTCTCAGTTCTCACAAACAACAAAAAGAAAAGAAACATCATCATAATTTTTTCAAAGGATATCATCACTTCAGGATTTTCTTGCAGTGACTGGCGTGAATCCAGGTGGGCTTTCCTTCCAACTTGACAGCGGAACCGGTTGTCAAAAGCACCAAATGTGGTCCGTCAAATTTTGGTTCTAGTGGCTTTCTGACGTGTCGCTTGACCACTACCCAGTCACCTGGTTGGATTCTGTGAATACCTGAAACAGAATCTGGGTCGGGGATAGATTTATAAACACCTTCATGTATTTTATTCAATGTTATTTGCAAAATCTGAACATATTCTAACAGACTAGAGTGAGAAGCCTGCAACTGTTGGGGAAAATATAGCCCTGTTTTGGGTGGCCCTCCAAATAAAATCTCATAGCGGGACAGCCCATGTGATTGTTTAGGGGTAGTTCGTACAGAATATAGGGCTAATGGCAAAGCTTCCACCCATCCTTTTCCCGTATCTGCTTTAATTTTTGCACATCTGTTTTTCAAAATTCCATTAAGTCTCTCAACTTTACCACTACTTTGTGGATGATAAGGTGTATGGAAAGCTTGCTGTATGTGAAGGGCTTCCATTACCTCTTTCATTACTTCCCCAGTAAAATGGGTTCCTCTGTCACTCTCAATAGTTTCAGGAACTCCATATCTACAAACTATTTCATTCAAAATTTTCTTTGCTGTTGTTTTTGTATTTGCTTTAGCTACTGGCCAGCACTCAGGCCAACTTGAGAACATGTCAATGCAAATTAAAGCAAACTCATAGATGCCTATTCTGGGCATCTGAATGTAGTCTATTTGAATTCTTTGGAAAGGGAAATCTGGCTTAGGAGAATGCTTTTGGGGAACATGGACAGGCCTTCCTGCATTGTACAGAGCACAAGTGAGACATGAAGCACAAAACCTGGCTGCAAATGCACTAAATCCAGGTGCTATCCAATAGCAGTCAGTAAGTGCCACCATCGCGCCCTTAGCAAGATGACTGATGCCATGTGCCAGTTGTGCTAAAACTGGGTACAAACTCCTGGGTAGACACCACCTGTTGTCAGCGCTCCACAGGCCCTGCTGATTTTGGGTAGCATTACATTTGATCCACTTATCCTTCTCTTCATCAGGGGCCTGGTTCTGCAACTGAATTAGAGTTTCTACATCCCACTGCTCTTGATGAGGGGAATCTGTCCCCGCTACCTGGGCGACCCCTACAGTAGGTGTGACTCCAAATGCCATAAGGGCAGCACCCTTTGCCGCTTGATCCGCCAAAGCATTTCCTCTGGCTGTCATGTCATTTCCCCTTGCATGCCCTTTTACCTTCAAGATGGCAACTTCTGCTGGTTTCTGAAAGGCCTCAAATAGCCGCTCTATGAGTTTTGCATGTCTCACTGGCTTCCCTGCACTAGTCAGAAAATTCTGTGCTTTCCAGATAGGCCCAAAATCGTGAGCTATTCCAAATGCATATCTGCTGTCAGTGTAAATGTTTCCCCTTTGATTCTCTAGGAGATGACATGCTTTGACTACAGCACACAACTCCGCTTCCTGTGCTGACATCTGGGGTATCAATGCTTCCTGATGTAAAATGGTGTCTGTAGTGGTTACAGCAAACCCTGTGTGTGGCTGACCATCATCAGTGTAAAATCTGGAACCATCTACAAATAAGTGTGTGTCACAATCTGATAAAGGCTCATCTTTTGCTGGTGTGACAGAGGCCCTTTCTACCTCCATCAGAGCCATACAATCATGAGAAAACTCTCGGGTTCTACATCAGTACCATTTGTTGCATCTTCCTCGTCAGTTATAGGAAGAAGGGTAGCCGTATTTAAAGTAACACAACGTTTGATTGTTAAATTTGATGGAGCAAAAAGCAGACTGGTACTTGTCAAATCTACTGGCAGACACATGTCTGGTATTTACTTGATTCATGATTTCCTGTACTGCATGTGGCACATACAGGATCAGAGCAGAATCTAGTACAAGCTCAGTTTCTTTGTCTAGCAGCAAAATGCAGGCTACTATGGCTCGCATTCAACTGGGGGAGCCTTTGATGACAGGGTCTAATGAAGCTGATACATACATCACAGGCCTCTGTTTGTCTCCATGTAGCTGGGTGAGTACACCTGCAGCAAATCCATTGACTTCATGACAAAACAATGAGAAGGTCTTAGTATAGTCAGGAAGTCCAATGGTGGGAGCTTCAGACAAAATTTTAATAAGCTCCTTCATCTGAAATTAATTGTTCTGTGTGAGTTTGAAAGGGTTTGTAGTGGTAGCCTCAAATAAAGGAGCCATAAGCTCTGATGCATTCGGAATCCAGTCCCTACAATATCCCACTAAGCCCAGGAAGGCACATAGTTACCGTACATTTCTTGGCTTTTCAAATTTTTGTAGAGATTTAACTCAATCTGGAGTTAGATGATGGATTCCATGTGAAATGCAGTGACCCAGGAAGATCACTTTCTCTTGGCAGTACTGTAGCTTATCTTTGATAACTTTGTTGTTACTGTTATGTAGAAACATGAAAAGGCTTACTGTTTCTCTGCTACAAATGTCCTTTGTATCAGAACAAATAAGCAAATCGTCTATGTACTGAAGCAAAACTGTGTTTGGGTGTGAGGGGGACCATTGGTCCAATACTTGCTTTAACGCAGTATTATAGTCAGAGGGGCTACTCACACAGCCTTGGGGCAATCTTGTCCATGCTAACTTTTGGGCATCATGGGTAAATGAAAAAAGGTGCCATCAATCTGGGTGCAGGGACACTGAAAAGAAAGCATTTGCAAGATCAATCACTATAAAGTAGGTGCTGAAGGCAGGTATTCCACTTAGTAAAGTGTGGGGGTTGGGCACGATCGGGGTATCTGCCTCAATTATATTGTTAATGGCTCTCAAATTATGCACCATGCGGTATGTTACTTGCCCACCCTTCTTGTCTGACTTCTTTGCAATTGGGAAAAGGGGTGTATTGGCTTGGGACTTAATTAGTACAACAACCCGTGCTGCTTTCAGTTGAGTGATCTGATCTTTTATCCCCTCAGTCTGAGCAATACTCAGTGGGTACTGTTTAATCTGTGGGAGATGGGCTCCTGGTTTAATTTTTATCATAACTGGGGTCCAGCAGACCTACATCATATTTGCTGGTGGCCCATAAATCAGCTGGAATCACTTCCAATTCAGGTGGAAATGGCGGAGTGGAGTCCTGGATAAAAAATACTCCACAGGCAGAATTTAAAACTTCTCCTGACAGACTACTGACCACTTGGACTCCTGTAGGAGTGTAGTCTATGTTTGCTAAAATTTGGTTCAAAATGTCAGCTCCAAAAAGATTGGTAAGAACTGTGTCTGAAACTAACACTTTAGTGACAATTTCTGTTTGCTGTCCGAGCCTGAGTTTAAGTGGCTTGGACTCAACCAAATCGGTACAGGTCACAATTAGGCCAACACCAGAGATAACATTTGTAGATAATAATTCTGAAAGTAAATCCTCTATATTAAAAAACGCTTTGGCTTGCACCAGTATCTATTAAACAGGTTAATTCTGTTTCTCCTCCAGGATAGGGGAGTTCTTGTAAAAATACTTTTACTCTGGCCTCTGGACCATTGTCTCCCCTATTTAACATGATTGATAGTGGCATGCCATTTTCCTATGCCTGATCCACTGCTTTTGGCAGAGAACTGGGATCTGCCTTTAAGCTCCTTTCCAGTCTATGTTTAGGAAGATGGCAGAATTTGGCTATGTGTCCTTCCCCATTAAAATTATAGCATATAATTGGTCCCCGATTGCCATGATTTCTGAAATTGCCATTGGCCCTTCCTCTTTGCTTCCCCATGTATATAACCTTGGGTTTGCTGTCTTTCTGGTTAATCCTGTTTTCCTTGGATAACAGGATAGGCAGGAGGTCTTGAATAGACATATTGCCTGCCTCAGGCCTTGCGTGAACAACTTTTCTTTCAACTGGGGTATTAAACCATCAAGAAAACTTTGTTTTACCAGTTATGTAGATGGACTTGCAGTTTCTCCCACCTTCTCTTCCTCTTTTTTAAGGCCTGCTTTCTCAGCCGTATTGCTTAACCATCTCCACTGCAGCTTCCTCTTTCCCTTGCTTAGCATTCATAAATTCAGCATGTCTGGTTTGTCCATATATTTGGGGCAATTTTTCCTTAAATTTTTCACAAACCTTCCGCCCACTAACCATCTTATCTAGATTTTTGACGTCTACACAAGCAGACAGACACTCCACATTCTTAAAGTATATAGCCAGGCATGTTGCTTCCCACTGCTTTAATAAGAAGCTGATGAATGTCAGTAGCAGAAGCCTCATATGCTTCCTGTGCAGCACTAAGTTTGTTTGCAAACCCAACTGGATTCTTTCTAGGATCTCCAAATCCCTCTAATATGGCTCTCATTTCTTGGGGACTAAAAGGTACATTACATTTAATTTGAGACTTACTGTCAGCAGCATTACCTTTAAAATCTAATTGGGTTCTGACAGGATAAACGGCAACAGATTGCTCTGTGACAGGGGCAGAAGGGGTGGTGTCTCCCTTCCTTCTCTCTTCATCTTGCTGCCACAATTTGGAAATTATGTTCAGACTTTAGTTCAGACTTTATCTCTTTCTCTGGCCAAAGCCTTAAGTTCAGAGAGATCTCGTTTTGCATATGTGCCTTTTGATTTATGCCAATTATCTGTTTCTAGGATACAAGCCAAATCCCTCTTTGTAGGTTGATATGGGGCTGTTAAACCTCTGCTCTCTACTATATTGCCCAGCTCATCTTTTGTGTGTTCCATGTAATCTAATTCTTTTGCTTTTGTGCTTGGACCCCTTAAAGCCAAACTGGCAGCCACATAAGGTGGGGGGTCCTCCTCTACAGAGTCTTCTGGCCAAACGTAGTAAATTTGGGCAGTACTTTTATTAAACATCTCCGTCAAGCCAGTTTGATTTGCTACTTTAGCTTCTGTCTCCCATGTGCAAGCTATTCTCCACGTTCCTTCACTGCACAGTAGTGGGCCATAATCGTGCAGAAAAGTTTGCCATACTTGTAAATCAAAAGTCCCTTCAGATTTTAAAGGTTTAGCTGTTCCCTTTGTCCATTCTAC
Organism: Lithobates sylvaticus; assembly: GCA_028564925.1. Lineage (NCBI taxonomy): Eukaryota > Metazoa > Chordata > Amphibia > Anura > Ranidae > Lithobates > Lithobates sylvaticus. Next base: position 531,890,580 of record CM053028.1, read on the forward strand.
CCATTTATCTAGGGGCTCAGTATAGGCGGAACCGTACCTTCGGTTCATATATTCTCTAGCGCTCATCTTGCGCTGGGCATTATCTGAAGGCCTCTTACCCTTCATTCCCTTACTTATTTTAATGCCCATAATGACTGGCCAGTCTTCTCTACTAGTGCCTATACCCTCTTGCCTCTAAAACAAATAGTACAGAAAATCTGCAGATTTACAAGAATAGTCTCCACTTATCTACGTGGATAGAAGTGGTTTATGACAATAGACAAAACACTCATTAAGAGACCCTCCTCGTCTCTTCTCTTCTCTGTGAGTTTTATCTGACCCTACCATGCGCCTCTGACCCAGGTCGCCCACAAGGAGTCAACGCAGGGAACTGCAGAGGATTCTCCCTATCCACACACAGTCCAACCCGTGAAGGGGGACACAAACACATTCACACACACACGTTACCCAACCAGAAAGGTCCGAGAGTGGTCTGGTTTCCTTGAGAACCGACAGATAGGATACATAGGAAAGGCAGAAATATAGCAAGCTTAAGGACAGCTTACCTAGCCGGCATTTAGAGGTCTGCGTTCCCGATGATCCCGATCGAATCGCGGTTCCTTCTGGAAACTCTGCCAAACTCCTGATATCTGACTCGCCAAAACTGTTATGACTAATTTCTGATTGGGACTCTAAAATAAAAGTTAATACTGCAGCTGCAGGAACAGATTCACAGGAATCAATCACTGTGTTTAAAATGTCCGTTCTGACGAAATTTATTATTACATGTTATTTTATACACAGATAAGAAAGGGGTGGTGTGAGATGTTATTAAAAACTAACAAATAGAAATATGTTATTAAAAGCTAACAAATAGAAATATATTATTAAAAGCTAGCGAAAAGAACAATTGCAAAAGTAAAACATGGCTAGGGGAGGGGGGGAGTAGAGAGTTTCTAGAGGAGATGTGTCTGTGTGTTAGGGGACAAAGTAAAACCTTGAGAGGGGAGATGGGCTTGTGTCTTTTTTCGGCCTAGCTAACTATGTAACTATGTTCTCTAACAAACCTCTGAGGTTTTCTAGGAGATGTGTCTGTGTGTTAGGTGAAGGTTACAGAACACATTTCAACAGTGAGAACAAAATGGAGTCTCTTGTGCTTAAATGAACAGTACAACGAATGTCCATGTCAATTTCTGTTTTTGAACTTTTTATGGCTGGAACTGAGACCACATCCAGCACCCTACAGTTCAGCTTGCTGGTGATGATAAAACACCAGAAGATTCAAGGTAAGGTGATCAATGATCAGCAGAGGAACAATCACAGGGTGTTCAGAACATTGGTAGATTGAAAAACATAAGCAAGTGCCAACCCATCTGTCTCCCTCTACCCAATCCTCAAGGAAAGGTCCACTTTTTCTGTAACCGATGCCAACTTATAATGTTAAGAGACAGTATAATGGTTTTGGGACAGCTTTATATTAGCAGTTTCTTGTTTAACATTTATGGGTGTTTAACCACATCCCACCCTTCTTATAGAAAAATGATGACCAGGTGATGGCTCTTCTGTTCTGACTGGACGTCATATGACATCCAGCAGAACAAGCCGCTCGTGCGCGCCCCCGGGGGAGCGCAATGCGGCAATCGATAGTGCGGTGTGCCGCTCCGACACACCGCACTCCAATCACAGTAAAGAGCCTATGATGTAGGCTCTTTACCACATGATAAGCTGTGTCCAATCACAGCTGATCACTGCGTTACCAGGAAGTGCCAGTTATTGGCATTCCTCTATTCACTGCTGATGAGGGCGTGAGCGGAGGAGAGCCGATAAGCGGCTCTCCTGACAGGGAGGTCTGCACTGATAATCATTACAGTGATTATCAGTGCCCATCCGTGATGTCACATGTGATGCCAATCAGTGCCTACCTGTGATGCCAATCAGTGCCCATTAGTAATGCTTGTCAATGACCATCAGTAATGCCTGTCAGTGCCTTCTCATCAGTGCTGCTTATCAGTGCCATCTATCAGTGCCCATCAGTGCCCAGCATTGCCCATCTGTGCTTATCAGTGCTGCCTATCAGTGCCCATCAGTGCCACCTATCACTGCCCATCAGTGCTGCATATCAGTGACGACTATCAGTGCCTCCTCATCAGTGCCTGTCAGTTCAGCCTCAACAGTGGCCGTCAGTGAAGGAGAAAATGTACTTCTTTATAAAATGTTATAACAGAAACAAAGAAAATCTTCGGTCTTTTTTTGTCGATTGTTTAGCAAAAAATAAAAATCCCAGGGGAGATCAAATACCACCAAAAGAAATCTCTATTTGCGGGGGGGGGGAGATAAAATAGTAATTTGCGTACAGCATTGCATGATCGCGCAAATTGTCATTCAAAATGCGACAGCGCTGAAAGCTGAAAATTGGCCTGGGCGGGAAAAAAGGTGTGAAAGTACCCAGTATTAATGTGGTCAAGGGATTGTGGTCAAGGGATTGTTTACACTTTTGTTGCCCTCTGAAAAATGATACGCACTTGAATGGGTTGCATTTGGAGGAGGTACTGGCTGCTGAATGCAACAGGGGATATCATTTTTGCTGTAGCCATGAAGAAAAACATCACAGCTGCTACATGTGTACCATCCTTCCGATCCCCATGTTAGCTTAGCCCCTTACCGCCTGCACTATAGCTGAAACATGGCTACAGCAAGGGCTTCATTTGCCAAGACATCCTCCTGTGATTGTGCGCAATTGTCATTTAAAGTGTGACAGCTCTGAAAGCTGAAAATTGGCATGGGCAGGAAGAGGGTGAAAGTCCCCTGTATTGAAGTAGTTAAATTCATCAGACCAGACCACTTTCTACCATTGTTCTGTGTTGCTCATGTGCCCATTGTAGGCACTTTTGGCTGTGGACACAGGTCAGCATGGGCACCCCGACCGGCCTGCAGCTACACAGTCCCATACACAACAAACTGCAATACTCTGTGTTTTCTGAATCAACATTTTCAGCAATTTGGGCTACAGTAGTTCTTCTATTGGATTGGACTATACAGGTTAGCCTTTCCTCCTCATGTGTATCAATAAGCCGTGACCACCCATAACTCTATTCACTGTTTTTCCTTCCATAGACCACTTTTGGTCAGCCTGACCAATGCAGACCAGGAACATCCTACAAGAGCTCTGACCCTGTCATCTAGCCATTACAATTCAGACCTTGTCAAAGTCACTTAAATCCTTACGCTTGCCCATCTTTTCTGCTTTCAACACATCAACTTCAGGGACAATATGTTCACTTGCTTCCTAATATACCCCACCCACTTTCAGATGGCACTGTAATGAGATAATCAGTGTTTTTTCACTTTACCTCTCAGTGGTTATAATGTGATGGCTCATCAGTGTATGTTTAACCGGTTCCCGACCGGCGCACGACGATATACATCAGCAGAATGGCACGGACAGGCAGGAGGGCGCATATATAAGTCCCTCCTTAATGCCGTCCATGCCATCGGGAGCAGCGCGCTCCCGCGCCGGTCAGGACCCCCGTGAGGCCGGTCGCGCGTCCCGCGGATTCGATCGCCGCGGGGACACCCGTGATCGTCTCACGGGAAGGCAGAAGGGGGAGATGCGGAAATAAACAGCATCTCCCCGCTCTGCCTAGCAACTAGTGACGCCGATCTCTGCTCCCTGTGATTGGAGCAGAGATCAGCATTCACTAGCTGACAGCCACCCCCCCCACAGTAAGAAACACACCCCTAGGCATACTTAACCCCTACACTGCCACCCCTGGTTAACCCCTTCACTGCCAGTGTCATTTATACAGGAATCAATGCATTTAAATAGCATTGATTGCTGTATAAATGACAATGGTCCCAAAAATGTGTCAAAAATGGCCGATGTGTCCGCCATAATGTCGCAGTCACAATAAAAATCGCTGATCGCCGCCATTACTAATAAAAAAAAATTATTAATAAAAATGCTATAAAACTATCCCCTATCTTTTAAACGCTATAACTTCTGCGCAAACCAATCAATAATCGCTTATTGCGATTTTTTTTACCAAAAATATGTAGAAGAATACGTATCGGCCTAAACTGAGGAAAAAAAATCTGTTTTTATATATTTTTGGGGGATATTTATTATAGCAAAAAATAAAAAATAATGCATTTTTTTTCAAAATTGTCGCCCTTTTTTGTTTATAGCGCAAAAAATAAAAACCGCAGGGGCGATCAAATACCACCAAAAGAAAGCTCTATTTGTGGGAAAAAAAGGACGTCAATTTTGTTTGGGAGCCACGTCGCACGACCGCGCAATTGTCAGTTAAAGCGACGCAGTGCCGAATCGCAAAAAGGGGCCTGGTCCTTTGGCTGCAAATTGGTCCGGTCTGAAAGTGGTTAACAGAGTAACTGTCAGATACAGTGACATTATTAATAATCATAACAATAAAACAGTGTACCAAAATAAAATACTTTTTATGCCCCTGAAAGCATATATCATTTAACTATGCAACTTTGTCATAAAGTTATTGTTAAACTAAATTTGGCCTGGGCACCTAGGCATCAATGACCTCTAGTCACAAAGGGTTTCAGTGTCGTTCAAACTTGAAGCACCTGAAGACGGACAACAGTGAAAATTAAACAGTAATGCCGCGTACACACGAGTGGATTTTCCGTCAGAAAAACCTTGGATGTTTTTTCCGACGGAATTACGCTCAAGCTTGGCTTGCATACACACGGTCACACAAAAGTTCGCTGAACTTTCGACCGTCAAGAACGCAGTGATGTACAACACTACAACGAGCCGAGAAAATTAAGTTTAATGCTTCCGAGCATGCGTCAAATTGTTTCCAAGCATGCGAAGTGTCGGAATTGCTACAGATGATCAGAATTTCCGATCGGAACTTTTTCCAACTGAAAAATTGAGAATATGCTCTCAATCTTTTGCTAAGTCCAAAGTCCAATGGAGCATACACACGGTCGCATTTTCCGACCAAAAGCTCTCATCGGTCTTTTGCTGGCCGAATTTCCGATCGTGTGTATGCGGCATAAAGGTGACCACATAAGCAGATAGGCAAATAGCATTTTTTTTCCTGCAGATAATCCTGCCATTCAGGAATCACAATTGCTAGGATTCCTAAACCACGTGGCAAGTTATTTTCCTAATTCCTTTATCCTTTTAACTTAAGAGTTATTCCACAGGGAAATAGAGAATGTTTAAAGCTGCACATTTTAATGAAAATACTGCATTTTGGCATATTGTATTCTTTTCTCAGAGAGGATACAGGAGGAAATAGACTCAGTCATTGGGCCAGACAGACTCCCCAGCATCACTGAACGCTCAGAAATGCCGTACACCAATGCTGTCATTCATGAAATAATGAGATACTTAGACCTTGTCCCAATGGCACTTGCACATAAGGTAACAGAGGACACCAACTTCAGAGGCTTCACCCTCCCCAAGGTGAGATCTGTTTTATTTTGCTGATTCTGCCAATCGCACGCACAACGCTGACTCACTGTGACCAAAACCAAACCAGTAATCAAAGATGGCTTCAGCCCTGATCTCCTCCCAGGAGAGGTCCCTCAGACACGTTTCTCCCCTAGTGGGCTTAATCAATGACGTGCTGTCCATTGGGGGCGAAACACATCTTAAGAGTTAGGGACTACAGAAAACAGGGTACCTTGACGGGGCCTGTAGCTTATGTATGTATTTGCAAATGTGTGCAGACAAAATTCCTGTTCTTAACGCATATTGTTAGACAGGTCAATTTGGTTGGTCGTATTGTAAATGTAGGGTCAGTCAGCGCAAAAACATATGATCGCCTAAAGGAATCTAACTAGACAATAGCTGCTATGCACTAGAGGTGAATATAACAAAAACCTCAAAAGGACAATCAAATAATAACAGTGCAGCGCTAATGATAACAACTAAAGAGAACAAAGTCCATTAGAAAGACATAAAAAAGCTGAGATGGAAGGAATAGGTTGTAGAAAAAGTTGATAAAGATGTTCTCCTCTGTGGTGGTTAAAAAGAATGCATGCAGATATCCTTATGGTGCAAATAACATCTGTGATTCCACCACCAGCTAGTCAAACCGCTCACCTCAAGATGTAGACCCCTGAACTAACAGATGGGTCAAATGCACATCTTACCACTAATAGTGGTCATAAGCATGGATCTGGGTGGACGGATGGATAGAGGGACTTCTTATCACTTAATATTGCCTCCAGTAGTATCTCTTGCTTTCAAAACATGGTGCCATAGAATGCAAATAAAAAGAAATATAGTGCACACTGTATGGCTATAAAATCCAATTTATTAAAAAAGATATATCAGGTACTCACAAACACAGCACTAGGTCCCTAGTGCTGGGGTGAAATGCACGTAATCTTTTCAAAATAAAGATAAGGTGGCTGCAGTGACGATCCAGGGTCCTCCCGCACGCGTATCGTCCTAAACAGGACTTCCTCAGCGGATCAATTTGGTTGGTTGCTGGCTGGTTGGTAAGTCTGAGCTTGGAAATTTATTTGTATTTGTTTGACACTTCCAGGGCTCCTTGCTGCAATAGACCAGTTATAGGCGGGGGGCAGTGGGCACTTGTTTCTAGCATATTGTAGCCTGGCAAGCTGTTTTATACAATCTGCATGTTTATTACATGCCACGTTGTATTAAAGTTAAATGAATTAAATTAAAGTGGTACTTTTTTTGTTTGTCTATAGATCGACAGGCGTGTTTTTTTTTTTTTTTTTTTTATTTGTAATTAATTAATCAATTAATTAATTAATATGTTTATTTATTTTTATATTGAAGGGATATAACAAAATATTTTTATTGATATAGTCTATTTAACAGGACAAAAGGAAGCAAATAAGATAAGTTCACTGTTTGGGTTTGTATTCATTTTAACAAGGTAAATTATCTACTGGTGGTTTGTGGAATTTTAGGTGACTTTACATAAATAAGGACATGACTAGAGAAACATTAATCCTCTTGGTCAGCATTTCTGTAACATTTTGTATCTCTGTACTGGATATGGATACAAAATGTTCTGGTAAACAATTAACTTTTGAACAATTTGACCTTTTTTTTTTTTTTATAAAACAAATAAAAGTATAGATTTGCCTGTCTATTTAAATGTACTGTCCAGCTGACCAGCTGAGAGGACATAGCAAAGGGAAACCACAGTGTATTAGAAAGTACTCTTGAATGTGCTTTATTTGCTATAAAATAATTTCATGTTTTTATTTTATTTAAAAAATGGTAAATGCTTGTAAAATCTCATTTTAGAAAAAAAAAAAAAATATAACAAACATATATTATACTTACCTCCTCTGTGCAGTTGGTTTTGCACAGGACAGCCCGGATCCTCCTCTTCTTGGGTGCCTCTTTGCTGCTCCTGGCCCCTCCCTCCTGGTGAGTGCCCCCACAACAAGCAGTTTGCTATGGGGGCACCCGAACTGAGCTACAGCTCCATGTGTCCATTCGGCCCCTCCCCCTCTCTCCCCTGATTGGCTAACTGACTTTGATTGACAGCCACTGGAGCCAATGGCTCCGCTGCTGTGTCTCAGCCAATCAGGAGGGAGAGTCCCTGGATGGCCAAGGGATTTATGGACATCACTCGACAGAGAGGGGGCTCAGGTAAGTATTAGAGGGTAAAGAAGAAATGTCTGCACATCGGTGGATTCCAAATGCCATTTATTGGTCACCAAAATGACACCTGGAGACACCAACACACAGTCTTGTAGACGCGTTTCACACAGTACAATTGTGCTTAATCAAGTATTAGGAGGGCTGAGGGAGGCTGCTGCACACAGAAGGCTTTTTATCTTAATGCATAGAGTGCATTAAGATTAAAAAAAACTCTGCCTTTATAACCCCTTTAAGGTTACTGTATATAAGTGATAAGAATCTCTCTTATTTTATTTTCACACACACATATATTAAAATGTGCATTTTTGCCTTGCAAGTTAATATTTTCCAAAAACAGAGGACATAAAGAATAAAAAAGATGGTAATTTGAGTTTTTGGTGCTGCATGACTTTTGCACATGATATTTTTAATCAGACCTATAGCTAACATACCGCTCAGAGTACAGAGTGGGATAATACAATGTATGTCAGGTATACTGTATCTGCAGTTAGTGTTGATTAGGCATATGTAATGTATGGTACAGCATACAGAGTGCAGACAGCAGAAATGACAAAAAATGTTTTTAATGCCCTGTACACACGATAGGATTTTCCGACAACAAAATCCATGGGATTTTTTTCCGACGGATGTTGGCTCAAACTTGTCTTGCATACACATGGTCACACAAAGTTGGTCGGAAGTTCCGAACGTCAAGAACGCGGTGACGTACAACGCGTACGACGAGCCAAGAAAAATTAAGTTTAATAGCCAGTGCTGCTCTTCTGCTTGATTCCGAGCATGCGTGGAACTTTGTGCGTCAAAATTGTGTACACACGATCGGAATTTCCGACAACGGATTTTGTTGTCGGAAAATTTGAGAACCAGATCTCAAATTTTGTGTGACGGAAATTCCTATCGAAAATGTGTGATGGAGCCTACACACGGTCGGAATTTCCGACAACAAGGTCCTATCACACATTTTGCATCAGAAAATCCTATCATGTGTACAGGGCATTAGAGTAGAACATAATTGGTAAAGTACAAGATCAAATATCTACTGAAGAAAGCAACATTTTGAACGATGGACTTTAAGAACATTCTCAATAAAATGCCACTGAACAAAAAACACCTTTGGTCTCCCAAGAGAATTCTACATTAAAGCATGGCCTGTGATTAAAAAATAATTTACAGAAACAGTACAATACACTGTGTATTCAAAACAGGTAACTTATCTCCATCAACGAGGAAAGAGATAATCATGTTAATTTAAAAAAAGGAGATAAAAGAGAAATTAAAAATGATTGTCCCTTTACTCTACTGAACTGCAATTACAAAGTTCTTGCAAAACGAGTGACAACCAGAACAAGACAATTAGCTGAGTGCTATATTGGAGATCACCAAACTGATGCTGTTCAATGTAAAGATAATTACATTTTCTTCTTAAGACACACAATCTATTATGTAAGATCAAACAATCTTCCATAGATAGTAGAATCAAGTCTTTGAAAAAATGCCTATTTCAAGTCCTAGGAGAAGTAGGTCTACCACAGGGTCTGATGCAATTAATAAAAGTGATTTAGTATGGAATTTCTAGTCAAGTATTAGTAAATGGCTGGCTTAGAAATGGCACGTACACAAGACCGTTTTTTCCATCAGAATAAACTCTGACGATCTTTCCGAGTTCCGCTGAAACGGAGTTGCCTACACACGATCACACCAAAGTCTGTTCGTTTAGAACGCGGTGACGTACAACAGGTACGATGGGACTAGAAAAAGGAAGTTCAATAGCCAGTAGCCAATAGCTGTCCTTGCTTCGTTTTTGGCATACAGACGAATGATTTTCCCGATAGGAATTGATTCCGTCAGAATGTTTTAAAACATGTTCTATTTCTAGGTCCGTCAGAATTTTTGAAAAAAAAAGTCCAATATAGCCCACACACGATCGGAATATCCGATGAAATTATTCCGACCTTTTCTGCCGGAAAGTCCGGTCGCGTGGAAGCGGCATAAGAAGTTTGCTATAAAATTATGGGTGAGACAAGGTTGTCCCTCTTCCTTGCTAGCCTTTATAAGTGTAATGGAACTCTCACTGCGACATTTCTAAAGTCAACATCATTAAGGCAATTGTCATTCCTGGAAACAATGGACAACAAATTAAAGGCTAAGATCACCTTTACAGAAAAAAACTATAAATGCATATATTTTTGCAAAAAAAATGTATATTTATTATTTTTTCATGCAGGAGCCTGGAAAGCATTGCACCCATAATCAGTAGATCACGGGTGCAAGGTGGGCTCCTGTAGATAACCTCTGGCTTTCAGCCCATACCTCTGTATGGACTGTTGGTTTGAAAACCAAAGGGCATGTCAGTGGACTACGAGAATGTTCATTAGTGTCACTACAGACTATTCAAACTGCAAAGAAGGTACTTGTAGTTTATTAATTCACAGGAATTTGTGAATGAATGATGCAGCTGTATGGACAGATCCCTGCACAGCCATGCTTTTTTTAAAAAAGTGATAGCAGGTGTGGGGGAAGAACCCTCGTCTACTATCACAGGGAGGGGGAATGGAGGAGAGAGAGGGCAGGAGCATGAACTGCAGCCTCCACCAGACCCTGAGGAAATAGGAGGGAAAACTGTGTACAGGACATAGCTTCCTCTTGCCAGGAGGGAGCCCAGAGAGTGCACATCACTGTCCAGTGTGCACCACCACTGCTGCATTATGGCGACCTGAGCAGGATCTAGTGTGCAAGTCCATCTCTGCCGACAGCCAGAGTCACCTAGGTGCAGAGCAGAGAGTGGACAAATGGCTGTGTGGGACTGAATGGTGAGCTGCAATATCACTAGGACTAGTGAGCTGCTGCTGTTGGGATTTACTACTAGAGAGACTGAACCCCTTAGTAAATGGCAATACAGCCATCTAGGAGCCTTATTGCTGCCTGTATGCATGACTGGGTCAATTCTTATGTACAACAATAGTACAATTGGGCCCCAACACCAGCCAACTGAAGAGTTAGGGCTAAAGACTGCTGCTTTAGAGCTGTTACACATGTGATCTTTGCCTATTGCTTATGCTAAGAGGTACCTGTCCAAGGACATTGAACCATATACCAGCCATTCACATAGAGTGCACTTTAGACTAGTTATAGTATTATTATTCATATTGCAGTTAAAGCTTATGCAGTATGTACTGTTTATTGCTGACTTATGTGTTGATTTCAGTCTAGTGGTACAGAACTCCATTCTAAATTACCTTGTCATAGTTATTATATTGTCTAGCGGACTGTGTCTGAACCTTCGATGTGTTCATTTATACTCAAACCACTATTCATTTTAATCTGTGGCAATACATTAACTCCATTTACCACTAAACAGTCTTATGTCTATTTCCTGGTACTAATTCACAGCCAAGTTAAAGGCATTTGTTCTCATGTTCTTGTAAGTGCTTGCAGTGACTTTCATTCCACCAAGTGTGTCAGAGGGACTCAGGTCCTTCTTGGAGTCAAGGCACAGAACAGAGAACCCAAATTACCAAGAAGCTTCTACGGGGGGGGGCACAGCATACCGTATTTATCGGCGTATAACACGCACCGGCGTATAACACGCACCCCAAGTTTAGGAGGGCATTTTTAAGGAAAAAAAGTTTTAGGAGGGAAGTTTAGGGAAAAAAAAACAACTTACATTTAAGCGTCATTTGCAGCTTGCCCAGCGTCATTGCAGCTTGCCCAGCGTCATTGCAGCTTGCCCAGCGTCATTTTAGCTTGCCCAGCGTCATTTTAGCTTGCCCAGCGTCATTGCAGCCTTGCCCAGCATCATTTGCAGCCTTGCCCAGCGTCATTTGCAGCCTTGCCCAGCGTCATTGCAGCCTTGCCCAGCGTCATTGCAGCCTTGCCCAGCGTCATTGCAGCCTTGCCCAGCGTCATTTGCAGCCTTGCCCAGCGTCATTTGCAGCCTTGCCCAGTGTCATTGTAGCTTGCCCAGCGTCATTGCAGCCTTGCCCAGTGCCATTGTAGCTTGCCAGCGTAATTTTCAGTCTTTTGCGGGTTTAAATTTTCCGCCGACGAGACGCTCTGTCGCACGCGCCGCCGAAAAAACCCGAAGCACGGCAGAAAAAGACCGAAGCGCCCCCGGAAAAAGCCGAGCCGACTCGGACGGCTAAGCTCACGGTCCCGCCTCCCTGCTGTTTCCGGAGCGAGCGCAGGGAGGCGGGACTACGAGCAGAGCAGAGTCTGCTCGGCTTTTTCCGGGGGCGCTTCGTTCTTTTTTCGGCCGCGCTTCGGGTTTTTTCGGCAGCGCTCGCTATTTTTCAGCGGCGCTTGCCTTTTTTGTCATTTTTTTGGGGGGTATCGGCGTATAACACGCACCCACGACTTTCCCCCGACTTTCCCCCGATTTTAAGGGGGAAAAAGTGCGTGTTATACGCCGATAAATACGGTATATAAAATCAAATACTTAAGTGGTTCCAAGGGCAAAAGTTTTTTTTCACCTTAATACATTCTCTGCATCAAGGTACAAACCTTCCAAGGCAGCGCCCCCGAGCCCCCCCTTAAACACTTACCCGAGTCCTCTATCAATCTAGCACTGTGCTCATCTGCAGAATCACCTCCTTCTTACTGTATTCACAGGAGGCTATGAGAGCAGCAGGAGCCATTGGCTGATTGACAACACTGGGAACAGAGCGTGAATCCCCCATTTACTATAGCGTTCTCGGCGCACGGGAGAATGCAATCTGTGCACCACTATGGACATGGCACACGGCCTCTTCAATTCAATATTAGCAGAAGATGGAGGTGCCAATATTATGGGGTGATGTGGGGTGATGTGAGGAAGTTTAGTAACAAATATGCCCAAAATAGAATGAGAAAGTAACTTTTTCAGAGAAAGCCTGCTGTGCCCGCAAGTACGTTTACAACTGCGTGAGATCAATGTTAGCACTGCGCATGCGCAAGCAGCTCTTGCGCTCGTTTAAATGCGTTTATTCACTGCGCGGCCAAAATCTTAGTAAATGTTAAGCAACGTACATGCAATTGCGTGGGTTGAACGGGCACACCTCTAAACTTGACATTTTTTTTTTTTACGCTGGTTCACCTTTACATATTTTTTTAAGGTCAAGTTAGCATGTTACGTTGCCAACATGTGACACATACCGTGTTAGAATTATGTAAAAAGACTCTCGCTCCTCTAGCTCCTCCTAAAAGGGAATTTAACATTCCCCCTCTAATGCATATGATTTCCTTGGGCTAACTTTTGCTTTTAAAGGGGAACTCCACACACTCCATTCTCCAATGCTCTTGTCTCCCCCTCTAACCCCTTGGATTTCCATGGGCTAACTTTTGGTTTTAAAGGGGAAGTCCACACTCGGCTCCATTCTCAAAAGGCTGCGAGCTGCCCTCACCAATCCAAACCACATCCTTTTTCAGAGCATACAACAGGGCCAGCTAGGAAAGGGGCGAGAAGAGCGATCACCCAACCCCCTCCTGAACCATACAAGGCCACATGCACTCAACATAGCTGGCTGCCTTTGGGCCATGTTGGGCTCAGCCCAATACCAACCACAAAGCACCTTGTGCCCACTAGTTTAAATGGGCTTTCCACATTCCGTAAAAGGCCCCCTGTCTGCAGCCCCCCACAACCCCAGCCCAGAGTTGTGTGGAAGAGGCCCTTGTTCCACTGAATATGGAAACAAGGTAGTTGAATTTTTGGGTGCCCGAGCCCCTCCTGCCCCCAAGCATCCACCCCCTTTTATGGGCTGGCTTGCTGTGTGTTTGGCTAGGGTTTTGTTAGTGTGTGGGAGGGGCACAATCTTTTTTTTAGTTTGGGGTGGGATTTTTCACATGGGGGTTCTCATTTTAAGCCTTAACAGACCCAAATGGCCTTGTATGTATTAGGGGAGGGGGGTTATTTTTTGTTTTGGGTTAAAATCTTGCAGACTTGTAAGTTTTATCTAAAGCCGTACATCTTTGAAGCAGCATTTTGGATACATGGTACAGATGCACCACTTTACAGGCAGAGTAAACAGCCCCCCCCCCCCCCCCCAAGTTACTAGCTTTTGAGCAATTTTGCATTTTTAAAGGCACTTCTCCTTGTTTTGTTTTTGGGGTTGTCCGAATTTGTGACATTGATATATGTCACTCAGGGTGGGACCTGGGCCCCCCATACCCATTTTAAGGCCAATAACTAGAATATAAGCCAGCCAAGTGGGGACTAGCAAAATTAACAAATCAGTTTCCATAGACTGCAATGGTATTTGTTGTATAACCCATGTTAGGCTCTTTGTTTGCCCCCCTGGCCCTGGGGGTGTTTGTCCCATCTGTAATTTTATAGCATGCTGGATGATGCGCTTATTTTGTGCTAGCTGCATTTAGGTTGGTCTGGGCATGCTCAGGGGTGTGTTTTTTTTGGGTTAGTAATTTAAGGACATCCTTAACAGGTGTACCCACTTTGAAGTTCTGTCTCTACATTGGGTAAACTTGCATTTTGTGTGTTTCATGGACTGTGCATGTGTTTCAAATGCCTCATTAGCACGCAAACCTATGTTATATAAAGCTTGCCGATAGCATTCTTTACCTTGCCCTGAACAGAGGCAAGATTGCTTTATGGCCTCAGTTTTCTTTGCTGAGCTTTGTTGGACCAAAGGTTAATTCAGAACACCTTGCGGTTTCAGGTTATGTCTGGTCATTTGCATAAAGTGAGTTTGGAGTTCCTTGTGTAGGATTTGCTGGAGAAATCGGTGGAGTGGAACCATGTCACATCTATTGTATCCAGGACCATGCAGCACCAAGGCACTATGATGTTTCTTTTGTGCATAGCAATTTTTGCACGGGAGTTTTTGAGAAGTGTAAGAAATTGGAAAAAGCTAACTATCAGTTTATAACTAAGGCCTTTCATAATGGAACCCTTGTATGCTATGGAGGAGAAGCCATTGGTTGTTCACCTGTTTAACCCCTTCCCGGACATTGACTTGGTAGTGGCCTTTTTGAAGAGATACTGCTCTTCGGTGAAGGGAGGCTTCAGGCTGACTAATCGTCTGGGGATCTTTAATGGCAAATTTAATTTTTTGGTCGAACTGAAGGTGGATTCTGAAGGGATTGGTGGAGTGCGGCATCCACCAGCTAATTTTTTAATAGCAGGAAATAGAGGGTTTCTCTACTATCCTGGTCAACCAACATACTGCAGAAGATGTCATAAGTTTGGGCATACCAGAGATGAATTTAATGTGGAGATGCACTTCCAGAACTGTGGGGAGGAGGGACATGAGGCTGGGGCTTGCTTGGTTAAGCAGGCCTGTGATATATGTGGACAGCATGATCACACAGTGAAGAATTGCCCAAAAGTAAGATGGCCCTATGTCTCTTATGCTGAAGCTGTCAAGCGCACTGCTGAGAGTGGACGACCAGTGTCCACACAAGTGCTGTATGACTCTCCTGAAAGACATGGAGAGGAGGGGGAGGTGGAGGGGGAAGTGGAAGAAAGTGGACACCAGGGTGTGAAGGAGAGAGTGGAGGCGAGAGTAGAAGTACCACCCACCAGTGTGAAGCCATTAACAGTAGACATGTGCAAAAGGAAAAAAATTGTTTTGTTTCGTTTTAATTCGTTAATTAATTAATTTTGTTTAGTTAGATTCGTTAAATTCGTTTTTGGATTTCGAATTCGAAAATATTTCTACCGGATTTGAAATTATTTCAACATGATTCAAAATTATTTCAACCGCATTTGAAACAATTTCAACCGGATTCGAAAATATTTTGCGACCCGAATTTGGGTCCACGTATCTAAGGGTCACTTAGTAATAGAAACCCCAAATTTGGAGATGTTGTAGTGCTGGTTCTACTGTGTTTGCATACCAAATTTGGGGTTTCTAGCTACAAGTGGCCCTGAGATATGTGGCCCCAAAGTCGGGTCGCAAAATGTCATTCTCTGCTGCAGAAAAGTGCTTGACATTTTGCGACCCGACTTTGGGGCCACGTATCTCGGGGTCACTTAGTGATAGAAACCCCAAATTTGGTATGCAAACACAGTAGAACTAGCACTACAACATCCCCAAATTTCTATCACCAAGTAACTTCGAGACTCGTGGACCCAAAGTCGGGTCGCAAAATATTTTCGAATCCGGTTGAAATTGTTTCAAATGCGGTTGAAAAAGTTTTGAATCATGTTGATACTATTTCAAGTGGATTTGAAAATATTTTGCGACCCGACTTTGAAAAAAAAAATGAAATTGATTCTGTCTGCAGGAGATCTGCAAAAAAAAAAAGAAGTGAAATGGCTGTTAATAGTCTACAGGAGATCTTCTAAAAAAAGAAATAGATGCTAATAGTCTGCAGGAGATCTGGTGAGAAAACAAAATAGATACTAATAGTCTGCATGAGATCTGAAAAAAAAAATGAAATAGATGCTAATAGTCTGCAGGAGATCTTATGGGAACAAATAGTAATCTGCAAAAAAAAATGTAAAATGAAATAGATAGTATCTATATTCTATTCTGTTCTATTGTTTTTCTAGTCTATGCTCTATTTCTATTCTAATCTTTTCTATTTAAATTCAAATTCATTCTATACGAAATTCGAATGTCGGAAAAAAAAAAATATATATAACCCTCTTCTGAAATTCGAATATATATATATATATATATATTATATATATATATATATATATATATATATATATATATTATATATATATATATATATAGTATATAATGATTTTGATTGTAATAGAAAAGATTTTAATAGAATATAAAAGAATAGACTAGAAAAACAATAGAACAGAATAGAATAAAATATAATATATTCTATTCTGTTCTATTGTTTTTCTAGTCTATTTTCTATTTTATTATCTTTTCTATCCAAAGTTAAAATTAATTAATTAAAAAATTTGAATTCATACTATTCGAAATTCGAATTTATTCTATTCGAAATTCGAATTTCAGAAGATGGTTGTATATTCTTTCTATTTTTTTATTCTATTAAATTATATATTTTTTTCTATTCTGTTCTAATCTTTTCTATTTGAATTATAAATTTTGGAAGATGGTTAGTTACTTATATACATCTGTCACATAAAAAAAAAAAGATGTGAAATGGCTGTCACGGATGTCGATCGCAAGGCAAGTACATATGCTGTATGTCATTGTCCAAGTCCAAGTTGTGGATTGTCCACTTGCCACGTCACCTGCCACAAGTTATGGGGTTCCTAGCACCAAGTGACCCCCAGATATGGGCGATATGTCAAGTACTTTTCTGCAGCAGAGAATGAAATTTTGCGACCCGACTTTGGGGCCACGTATCTCGGGGCCAGTTATAGATAGAAACCCTAAATGTGGTATGCAAACACATTACAACTAGCACTACAATAACCCCAAATTTGGGGTTTCTATCACCAAGTAACCCCGAGATACGTGGACCCAAATTTCGGGTCGCAAAATATTTTCGAATCCGGTTGAAATAGTTTCAAATGCAGTTGAAATAATTTCGAATCATCTTGATACTATTTCAACCGGATTCGAAAATATTTTGCGACCAGACTTTGGGTCCACGTATCTTGGGATTACTTGGTGATAGAAACTTGGAGATGTTGTAGTGCTAGTTCTACTGTGTTTGCATACCAAATTTGGGGTTTCTAGCTATAAGTGGCCTCGAGATACGTGGCCCCAAAGTCGGGTCACAAAATGTCATTCTCCCCTGCAGAAAAGTACTTGACATATCGCCAGTATCTGGGGGTCCCTTGGTGCTAGGAACCCCATAAGGACAATCCACAACTTGGTCACGTGGCAGGTCATGTGGCACTTGTGGTCGGTCACGTGGCAGGTGTCATGGCACTTGTGGCAGGTGTTGTGGCAAGTGGACAATGACATACAGCATATGTACTTGCCTTGCGATGGACATCCTTGACAGCCATTTCACATCTTTTTTTTTATGTGACAGATGTATATAAGTAAGTAAATAACCATCTTCCAAAATGTATAATTCAAATAGAAAAGATTAGAACAGAATAGAAAAAAAATATAATTTAATAGCATAAAATAGAAAGAATATACAACCATCTTCTAAAATTCGAATTTCGTATAGAATAAATTTGAATTTCGAATAGCATGAATTCAAATTTTTTAATTAATTAATTTTAACTTTGGATAGAAAAGATTATAATAAAATAGAAAATAGACTAGAAAAACAATAACCCCAAATTTGGGGTTTCTATCACCAAGTAACCCCGAGATACATGGACCCAAATTTCGGGTCACAAAATAGTTTTGGTTGAAATAGTTTCAAATGCAGTTGAAATAATTTCGAATCATCTTGATACTATTTCAACCGAATTCGAAAATATTTTGCGACCCGACTTTGGGTCCACGTATCTCGGGATTACTTGGTGATAGTGCTAGTGCTACTGTGTTTGCATACCAAATTTTGGGGTTTCTAGCTATAAGTGGCCCCAAGATACGTGGCCCCAAAGTCGGGTCACAAAATGTCATTCTCTGCTGCAGAAAAGTACTTTATCTGGGGGTCACTTGGTGCTAGGAATCAGGAAAATTTATAATTCAAATAGAAAAGATTAGAACAGAATAGAAAAAATATATAATTTAATAGAATAAAATAGAAAGAATATACAACCATCTTCTGAAAGTCGAATTTCGAATAGAATAAATTTGAATTTCGAATAGTATGAATTCAAATTTTTTAATTAATTAATTTTAACTTTAGATAGAAAAGATTATAATAAAATAGAAAATAGACTAGAAAAACAATAGAACAGAATAGAATATATTATATTTTATTCTATTCTGTTCTATTGTTTTTCTAGTCTATTCTTTTATATTCTATTAAAATCTTTTCTATTAAAATCTAAATCATTATATACTAAATTCGAATTTCGGAAGATGGTTATATATATTTTTTTTTCCGACATTCAAATTTCGTATAGAATGAATTTGAATTTGAATAGAAAAGATTAGAATAGAAATAGAGCATAGACTAGAAAAACAATAGAACAGAATAGAATATAGATACTATCTATTTTTTTATTTTTTTTTGAAGATTACTATTTGTTTCCATAAGATCTCCTGCAGACTATTAGCATCTATTTCATTTTTTTTGCATATCTCCTGCAGACTATTAGTATCTATTTTGTTTTCTCACCAGATCTCCTGCAGACTATTAGCATCTATTTTTTTTTTTAGCCGATCTCCTGTAGACTATTAACAGCCATTTCACTTCTTCTTTTTTTTTTTTTTTGCAGATCTCCTGCAGACTGTTAGAATCAATTTAATTTTTTTTTTGCAGAGTACTATTTATTTCCATTGGATCTCCTGCAACATCTATTTCATTTTTTTGCAGCTCTCCTGCAGACTATTAGCATATATTTCATTTGTCTTTTCTTTTTTCTTTTTTTGCATTAGAGCAGCCATTTCCTTTATTTCAGCAGATCTCCTGCAGACTATTAGCATCTATTTCATTTTTTTTTTTGCAATTACTATTTATTTCCATCAGATCTCCTGCAAACTATTAGCATTTATATAATTTTTTTGCAGATCTCCTGCAGACTATTAGTATCTTTTTTATTTTCTCATCAGATCTGTAGACTATAACTATAAGCATCTATTTATTTATTTATTTTTTGCTGGTCTCCTGCAAACTATTAGCAGCCATTTCCCTGTGTATAGAGATATAAGCGGTGATGAGGTCTCTCTTGTTGTCTCTTCCTCAAACCGTTCCTCCATTCATAAATTAAATAGATGCTAATAGTCTGCAGGAGATATGCTGGAAATAAAAGGAAATGGATCGTAATCTGCAAAAAAAGAAAAAAAGAAAAAATGAAATAGCTATTAATAGACTACAGGAGATGTGCTACAATAATGTGAGGGGTATTAGTGAGTGTGGGGGGATGGATGGAGATGCTGAGCTCTGATTGGATGGTGTATGGAGGTGATTGTCTCTCTATAGATGGAGGAGGGGGGGAGGTGATGACATCACACAGTATTTTATATATTATATATATATATATATATATATACAGTGCCTTGCGAAAGTATTCGGCCCCCTTGAACTATTTCAACCTTTTGCCACATTTCAGGCTTCAAACATAAAGATATTTTTAAAATTTTAATTATAAAATTTTGTGAAGAATCACCAACAAGTGGGACACAATTGTGAAGTGGAACGGAATCTATTGGATATTTTAAACTTTTTTAGCAAATAAAAAACTGAAAAGTGGTGCGTGCAAAATTATTCGGCCCCTTTACTTTCAGTGCAGCAAACTCACTCCAGAAGTTCAGCGAGGATCTCTGAATGATCCAATGTTGTCCTAAATGACTGATGGTGATAAATAGAATCCACCTGTGTGTAATCAAGTCTCTGTATAAATGCACCTGCTCTGTGATAGTCTCAGGGTTCTGTTGAAAGCGCAGAGAGCATCATGAAGACCAAGGAACACACCAGGCAGGTCCGTAATACTGTTGTGGTGAAGTTTAAAGCCGGATTTGGATACAAAAAGATTTCCCAAGCTTTAAACATCCCAAGGAGCACTGTGCAAGCGATCATTTTGAAATGGAAGGAGTATCAGACCACTGCAAATCTACCAAGACCTGGCTGTCCCTCTAAACTTTCAGCTCAGACAAGGAGAAGACTGATCAGAGATGCAGCCAAGAGGCCCATGATCACTCTGGATGAACTGCAGAGAACTACAGCTGAGGTGGGAGAGTCTGTCCATAGGACAACAATCAGTCGTACACTGCACAAATCTGGCCTTTATGGAAGAGTG
This sequence comes from Lithobates sylvaticus, assembly GCA_028564925.1. Lineage (NCBI taxonomy): Eukaryota > Metazoa > Chordata > Amphibia > Anura > Ranidae > Lithobates > Lithobates sylvaticus. The sequence continues at coordinate 531,910,928 of CM053028.1, forward strand.
GCACGAAGAAAGCCATTTCTCAAAGATATCCATAAAAAGTCTTGTCTAAAGTTTGCCACAAGCCACCTGGGAGACACACCAAACATGTGGAAGAAGGTGCTCTGGTCCGATGAAACCAAAATCTAACTTTATGGCCACAATGCAAAACGATATGTTTGGCGTAAAAGCAACACTGCTCATCACCCTCAACACACCATCCCCACTGTCAAACATGGTGGTGGCAGCATCATGGTTTGGGCCTGCTTTTCTTCAGCAGGGACAGGGAAGATGGTTAAAATTGAGGGGAAGATGGATGCAGCCAAATACAGGACCATTCTGGATGAAAACCTGTTATCTTCCAACAAGACAATGATCCCAAACATACAGCAAAATCTACAAAGGAATGGTTCACAAATAAACGTATCCAGGTGTTAGAATGGCCAAGTCAAAGTCCAGACCTGAATCCAATCGAGAATCTGTGGAAAGAGCTGAAAACTGCTGTTCACAAACGCTCTCCATCCAACCTCACTGAGCTCGAGCTGTTTTGCAAGGAAGAATGGGCAAGAATTTCAGTCTCTCGATGTGCAAAACTGATAGAGACATACCCCAAGCGACTTGCAGCTGTAATCGCAGCAAAAGGTGGCTCTACAAATTATTAACGCAAGGGGGCCGAATAATTTTGCACGCCCCACTTTTCATTTTTTTATTAGTTAAAAAAGTTTCAAAAATCCAATAGATTTCGTTCCACTTCACAATTGTGTCCCACTTGTTGGTGATTCTTCACAAAAAAAAAATTTAAAAATTTTATATCTTTATGTTTGAAGCCTGAAATGTGGCAAAAGGTTGAAAAGTTCAAGGGGGCCGAATACTTTCGCAATTCACTGTATATATATATATATATATATATATTTTTTCTTTAAGTAGCCATTTTTTTAATTCTATCTTTCAGCAATGCATAGCTTATACAAGGGTAAACAACACTGTCTACAGTATATGGGTAGAAAGACCTAGCTATCCAGGGGCAGGGGTAGAAAGACCTAGCTATCCAGGGGCAGGGCTCTCAAATGTCTGGGGCGGGTCTCTCAAAGGTCCGGGGGCGGGTCTCTCAAAGGTACAGGGCTCTCATCGCTTCTACTCGGTTTCTCTGTTCTGAGCCAGAGTCCCAGCGTGAGTGGAGCTCCCGGCCCCGCCCCTCCCTGCTGCCTCCCTGCTGATAGAGCCTCCCTCAGCCCAAGCCAAGCCCGACAGTCTGGGCCAGTGCACCCCAGCGATCAGGCGGTGTAACAGCAGGCCAGTTGAGGCAACACAAAACCACAGCATGGGAGAGTTGGTACCGAGTGTGGCGGCTGTGGCACCAGCACAGCTGGCGCCACTAAAAGCACACATAACTTAAAGTGTTACTAAACCCAATAATATGAAAATAGTTAATCCGAACCCCCCCCCCCCCCACAGTGCCCACAGCTTATAAATGTTCTTTTTACATTAAAATACTGCCACTATATACCTTTTTGGATGATCTGTATACCATGGTTACATGATAAACTGCACAGTTTCTCCAATGCTGAGAGTTCAGTTAGAAGGAGATTTCCACTATATCCTGTATACACATGTGTGATGTCAATATAATGTGACCTGGCTAGCTCTGAGAACAAGTAAATGTTCTCTCCAGCATAAAAAACACAACTGAGCATGTGTAGGTCTGCTACTTCTGTCTGTGTAAGCTGGCCTTCCCCAGAAAGACATTGCAGGAGGGGAAGGATCTGTCCATACCGGATAAAACAGCCTTTTTACACAATGCAGAAGATTAACCCCTTAAGTTCCACACTGAGTATAACGAGCATGATATGCTGCATATACAGACTGATTTTACTGAACTTTAACTAGTTCTGCAATCTGCACTGATGCTCTCGATGCTCCTTATCTATGTCTCTGATCTACGCTTCCACTTCGCTCATGTGGGGGGATATGCTCTAATGCTGCAAATCTAATCATATTTAAGTCAAAGTTATGAAAGAGCCCCACATGGCAACTAATTGGAGTTTCCACCTTACGTTTTGCGATAAGGGATACATGATCCTGTATACATTTTTTAAAATTAACGTTTGTCTTTCCAATATAAAACAGCTACCTAGGCACTTCATTATGTACACAATACCAGTCACTCTGTCTAATTTAATCATTATGGCCATTAGGAAGAATAATGTAATGGCCAACAAGAATAAAGCGACAATAGTTACACAAGCCACACATAAATGTGCCTGTTTGTAAAGTAGAAGCTTTCTGTTATACTATGTAATGACTATTAACCAAGTGATCCTTTAAGGATCGTGAACATTTGAAGGTGATCTCTGAATGGGATTTAATGTATTTTTTTGGCAGTGGGGTCTAGGAGAAGAGGCCAATATTTTTTAATTGTCTGTCTCATTTGTTCATGTTGTTTTGAAAATTTTGTAAACAATAATACTGGTTTAGGCTCTGACTTTTGGTTTCAAATATCAAGGTGTTTCAATTTTATTACCTTTTGATTATGCACTTTTTCTAAACATGTATGGCTGTAGTCCCTATGACGTAAGCATGTCAATACAGTAAAATCCTGGCTTCAATTTGAAATTCTTCTTCCCTACTGCAGTTTCCGGAGGTACCCGCTGTAGGGAATGCTTGTAAACAACAATTTGGGGTCAGAATTAGAAGCATGAAGGATTATATTTCCCCTGGACGGTTTCCTGAATAGACAAGAACCCAAGGAGCCGTCCGGGTTTTTAAAAATTTGAAAATCCAAAAAGGTGATTGTTGACTGATGACAGGTCACCGTAAATTTCAAATTATAATAATTTTCGGTAATAACATCCACAAATGTGGACAACTCCTCATGAGTACCTGACCGAAGGAGCAAAATGTCATCTATAAAACGATACCAGGTTATAATGTGATTTAGGCCTCTTGCACACTGCAGCTTGAAAAAACTCAGTACAGCTTTTTTTTCTTAGTTAAAATACAGCCCTAATTGTAATGTGCCTATGCACACAGGCGCGTAAACAAGCGATGTGCATTCTTCAGTAAAAAAAAAATAGAAAAATCTGCATTTTGGTCAGTAATTTACACCTAATGCGTGCAAATGCACAAAAATATGCACAAATACCTACAAAAAAAGTCTGAAAAAGCAGATGCTCGAATGGGTGTATAGTGTGCAAGAGGCCTTAAGCCCCATACACACGCGCGGATTATCCGAGGACCAGGTCCGTCAGACCATGTCCGTCATACTTTGTCTGATGTTGGTTTTGCGTACACACGGTCGGACAAAGTTGTCGGAAAATCCGATCATTCTGAACGTGGTGACGTTTGTTGCCTACGACGGGACTACGTAGAGGTTAGTAGCCAATAGCTTTGGTCTTGTAATGTGATCTGAGCATGCGTAGCACTTTGTCCGGTCGGACAACCGTACACACGATCGGATTTGGTGTGATCGGACCGTGTTGTCGGAAAATCTATCCAGCAGGAGATAGGACTTTGTCCGTCGGACAATACGACGTACACTGTCCGATGGTGCATACACACGGTCTGATTTTTCAACAACATTGTCCGATCGGACAGAATCCATGCAAAAATCCGACCGTGTGTATGGGGCTTTAGGCTGTCAGCAATGTCATCATGTAATAATGCTCCCACCCCATAGGGTACAGGTTGGCATATGGTGGGGCACACCATGTCCCTATCGCCACTCCCTGCACCTGGATGTAGTGGGAGCGCTTCAACATGAATATATTCCGTGTTAATACAATTGATATTACAGTGTACATAATCTAAAGGCATGTAGTGTATAGAAGCCGGCTTCTCAACGGGTGCTCACACTGAGGCTAGGCTGCAGGTGGGTGGATCGGGTCAGCATCTTAGGCAGGCTCATTCATGTGTATAAGGAAAAATAAAGAGCATCATAGCGTAATCCCGTTTAAAATGTTTATTAAATCAAAATCCGAACCCCCCTTGTAGTAAGTCAACATACAATAGCACACAGATCATACAGCATTCAATATGTTTCTTTAACCTTTCAGGCAATCACGGTGCTTCAACTTCAGGTACACAGCGCGATAATCAAACTTTGAGGCTGAATTTCTCAATGAGTGTGTGGTCTCTAAATCTGTCATATAGTCACACCCAGACGTGTTTCATCATCTAGGATATCATCAGTGGGCGTGACTAAATGACTGAGCTTCACCCTTTTTATACACACACCGGTCCGCACACCGAAGGTTTAACCCCTTCAGTGTAGTCGGTACCGTAGAGCTTGCGGGCTCTCCCCATTGCAGACAAGGGACTTTGTAGAAGTTGGTCTTGAGGTATCTACAATTGTGTATATATTCAGTGTTAAGTTGAACCTTAGATGATCAAGAACAAAACAGTTGTATTTTTGAGTAGACTGACCACACATTGAAGAAGATGACCTTGGATAACCTGAAGTCCCTTATCATGGGGAATTATATGGGCATTATATAAACATTCCACATCGATCACACTCTTCCGCAGTGATGTAAGTAACTGAGTTAAAATAAACTGAGTTACCTAACGCAGTTACTTTAGAGGGTAACGAGTAATCTAACTGATTACTTTTCCCCTCATGGTAACTCAGTTCCCATTACTTTGGCTTAGTTACCCCAATTACATCTACCGCCACTAGATGGCAGTAGTGTAATTTCGGTGTCCTGCCGAAAAAGTTCCCCCGCCCGATAAGGACCCCCTGTACTGCGTAGGCGCAGGGCTTGCGCAGTACGAAGGACTACGGAGCTTCCGAAAATTGCCGAACCTAAACAGCTCTGAGTGAACTCTACACCGCGCAGGTGCAGTTAACATGTAATTGTACGAGGCGATGCCGCACGCTCCTGATGCTCGTGCTACTCTGCAAGGGGCGTCTATCGTGTAAGTAAGGGGCGGGTCTAGTATTACTGTAACCAAGGGGCACATTTATTATTATTGTTATATATCGAGCTCTGCCCATTATTTTAACATTCGCCCTCTTCTGTAGCCATCCGCCCCTTACACGATATAATAATAATAGACCCGCCCCTTGCTTACACGCTATAACAGATCCGCCCCTTGGTTAGAGTAATAATAGAGCAGCCCCTTGGTTACACGATATATAACAATAATAATAAATGCGCCCCTTGGTTACAGTCATACTAGACCCGCCCCTTAGTTACACGATAGAATATTTTAAAAAAAAAGTCAGTTACTTTGCTGCGTAATAATTACTTTTCCAATGTAGTAACTGAGTTACTAACGCAATTACTTTTTGGGAGAAGTAATTTGTAACTTAACTACATTACTTTTTTAAAGTAAGATGACCAACACTGCTCTTCCGGTGTGTGGAACCCTTCAATTATTCTTAACAAATAAATGGTGTCTTCAACATACAAGAATAAAGATTTAACATGTGGGCATAAAGGATAAGTTCACTTTAAAAAATGTAATAAATAAATGCACATTTATTTACAGGTAAAAAAGTGTGCATTTATTTATGTTTTTGGAGCCAGTAAAGCATTGCACCAGCGATCAGCAGATTGCTGGTGCCATGCAGGTCTCCTGCAGACCTGTCAGTGTATCTTTGTGCCTGTACATCCCGTACAGGCAAGCAGATGCAGTGACAGGAAGAATCAATGAACTACCACGGCGCTCCACAGCACTGTGTTAGTTCATTGAGAACTATAAGCCAGCATCCACAAAGGATGTCGGGACTTGTAGTTCATTCATACATGGAACCCCGCACGGCCACACTGATTTAAAAAACTGACGACTAGTACAGGGGAAGCTGTCACAGGGAGAGGGGGGTTGAGCAGCGGCTGCAGCATTGGGAACATTTTATATGTTTCACCCTAAAACCGGGTGGAACATGTAAGGTGATCTTATCCTTTAAATACTCTTTGACTAAACAATTGGTGTTTTCAGTTAGGCTTTTAGACCCAGACACAATAGGGTGGCCGGGGGCACGTGGATGGAAAATAAATATGCAAAAATAAAAAAGTGCCAGTGCAGGTGCATTGTCAAGACCTTGCAAGCTTGTAACAAAATTGGCCTAGTCTCAGCCAAAAGGGATAGCCTGAGGCATTGTGTAGAGAAAAAGCTTAGGTGTTGTGGCCTAGTGCTGTTTTTCACAGTGAAGTCCCAGACCCATAGAGCTACTCTGGCACCCACGGGTCGCTGCTCCCAGAGGCACTTAATACAGAGGCTTCTCTGCCTTCCCAGCCCAAGACAAGGTAGCACAGTCGAATCAGGAGGCACTTGGCCCCTTGGAATCCTCCACCAGGCAATTACTCCCAGATTCGGTTTCTGTTCCCACCAGTAGATCCCTCAGGACGCCCAGCAGTGGTTCTATACAGCCAGCCATCCTAGCCATAAGGCCAGGATGACAGTGGAGAAGACTGAGAACAATTCCCCGTGGGTTTTTTTTAGCAGCAATTTGAGAGACACATATTTATATTGACCGTTTTTAACCGCTTCCCGACCGCCCACTGCATATATACGTCAGCAGAATGGCACGGGCAGGCAAAATCACGTACCTGTACGTGACCCTTTAAATGCCTGCCCGTGGGTCGCGAGCCGGTCGGGAGCTCCGTGACCACGGCCGCGGGACCAGCGGACCGATCGCCGCTGGTGTCCCGTGATCAGGTCACAGAGCTGAAGAACGGGGAGAGGTTTGTGTAAACAAACCTCTCCCCGCGCTTCCTACTCTGCCTGTCATTGATCGGCTGTTCCCGGTCATCGGGAAAGCCGATCAATGACGTCAGACGTCAGCCCCGCCCCCTAATGTAAAAAACCACACACACGTCACAGCCCATAACCCCTCCCTCCCCCTAGTGGTTAACTCTTTCACTACAACTGTCATTTATACAGGAATCAATGCATTTAAATATATATAAATATAAATATATATATATATATATAAATAAATGACAATGGTCCCAAAAATGTGTCAAAAATGTCCGATGTGTCCGCCATAATGTCGCAGTCACAATAAAAATCACTGATCGCCGCCATTACTAGTAAAAAAAAAAAAAATATTAATAAAAATGCTATAAAACTATCCCCTATTTTGTAAACGCTATAACTTTTGCGCAAACCAATCAATAATCGCTAATTGCGATTTTTTTTTACCAAAAATATGTAGAAGAATACGTATCGGCCTAAACTGAGGAAAAAAAATGTTTTTTTATATATTTTTTGGGGATATTTATTATAGCAAAAAGCAAAAAATATTGCATTGTTTTCAAAATTGTCGCTCTATTTTTGTTTATAGCGCAAAAAATAAAAACCGCAGGGGCGATCAAATACCACCAAAAGAAAGCTCTATTTGTGGGAAAAAAAGGACGCCAATTTTGTTTGCACGACCGCGCAATTGTCAGTTAAAGCGACGCAGTGCCGAATTGCAAAAAGGGGCCTGGTCCTTTGGCTGCCAATTGGTCCGGGGCTGAAGTGGTTAATGAAAGCCTCTGGTTCAAATGCACATATTTGATGGAAAGGAAGTGCGAGAACCCCCTGAAGAAGACCATTATTTGTTCTAGTTTGAAATGCATTGGGGTATTTCCGTACATCAAATGGTTCTTTGAATTACGAATACGGGAACTCATTGTAAAAAAACATTGATCCAAGTACAGACAAATTATGTGAAAGACTGTATATTTTCTCATTAATATCTGCATTGTTTTTGTACAAACCAGAGCTCATATTTTAAGTATTTCTACCTTTTTCTATGATGTATAAATACTCCATCAATTGTTGGTAATAATAAAAAACTAAATTTTATGGAAATATGTGTCTCTCAAATTGCTGCTAAAAAAAACCACGGGGAATTGTTCTCAATCTTTTTCAAACTTCATACCGGGGTGTGCAGCTTCCCCAGACCCTACTTTTATGTCCATCCCCCTTTTTCTAGAATGACAGTGGAGCACCCATATGAGACACTGATAAGAAAATATACTACACTTAATTGTAGCCAAAAAGCTGAGAAAGGATTGTTCTAGAACTTACACTAATACTTATACCACACTTAAGCCCCATACACACGGTCGGACAATCCGCGGACCAGGTCGGTCGGATCCTGTCCGTCATACTTTGTCTGATGTTGGTTTTGCGTACACACGGTCGGACAAAGTTGTCGGAAAATCCGATCATTCTGAACGTGGTGACGTTTGTTGCCTACGACGGGGCTACGTAGAGGCTAGTAGCCAATAGCTTTGGTCTAGTAATGTGATCTGAGCATGCGTAGCACTTTGTCCGGTCGGACAACCGTACACACGATCGGATTTGGTGTGATCGGACCGGGTTGTCGGCAAATCTTTCCAGCAGGAGATAAGACTTTGTCCGTCGGGCAATCCGACGTACACTGTCCGATGGTGCATACACACGGTCTGATTTTTCAACAACATTGTCTGATCGGACAGAATCCATGAAAAAGTCCGACCGTGTGTATGGGGCTTAACATCTGCCCTGCCTATTAGTAGGCTGTTAGCCCTAGTGATACAATGGGTACTTCCAACTCTGTGACAACAAGTATCTCACAGTTGGTGGGATGGACCATGATGAATGTTGGCAAGTATCTTGTAAGTGGCACGACAGATGATGATAAATTATGTTAAATTATGTTAACTATCTCACAGGTGGTCCCCAGAGTGCTCACTACTTGGCCAAAAAAGAAAAATAGAGTTCAACAGCCTGCATTCAGCTAGTCCACCATATTGTAATTTGGCACAGACTGAAATTGAGCAGCACAGCCCAGACTTGCACCATCCCTGTATATGTCACTTTTCAAAGGTCAGGGCTTCTCACATGTTAGAAACAGCTTTCCCCTGGGGGTAATTCCAAAATTACCTTCTAAGATTCTTCACCAAAGTCACATAAGAATAAAAATGATTAGATTTTCTCAGCTGTAGATTACGACATCAAAATTGATGAGTTTGTTCTCAGGACCCGGATATATTTAAGTTTGCTTAATGTGTGAAAATGATCTGCTGAATATGTTGTTAGTAAAATGTGCTGGTGCCATTAATGTCTTCCCTGTCATTGTCTCACAGGGGACAACTGTAATTCCTCTTCTTGGTTCTGCTCTATCAGACCCAGAATGCTGGAAGTCACCCTATGACTTTAATCCAGAAAATTTCCTGGATGAGAATGGGACATTCTGTCCACAGGAAGCTCTGATTCCTTTCTCTTCAGGTAAGAAATAGAAAGAGAAACAATCATAGTATTTTCATCTGCCATGTAATGTACTGATATTTCTATCTGCTGCTCTCTGGTTGTTCCAGGAAAAAGGATCTGCCCTGGGGAAGGTCTGGCTCGGATGGAGATCTTTCTCTTTCTCACTGCTCTGCTCCAAAAATTCTCCTTCCACCCTGCAAACCTAACCGACACGTTCAACCTGGAGGTGCTTCGACGGGCTAACCGAAAAGAGGGTCTCTCCTACAATTTTAGAGCCAGTCCTAGAATGGAGAAAATGAATGGACACACAAGTCCAAGACTCGAGGACACACTTCAGTAAAAAGGAACATTATCTTTTCCAGCACTTCTAATGGTCACTTGATTCTGTAGACATCTTAAATGCTTTACATGGAAGACTGATACCCCCAATCCCTCAGCATACAGTTCTTTCTCTAGAAGTCTTAATGCTAATAATTCTATAAACTTATTTCTTAGTTTGTCTATGCCTGACGCTACAATTTAAGTGCTGGCAATGAAAGGTCACATTTCAGTCATGTTCAAACACTTCAGCTTTAAGCCCCATACACACGCGCGGATTATCCGAGGACCAGGTCCGTCGGACCATGTCCGTCATACTTTGTCTGATGTTGGTTTTGCGTACACACGGTCGGACAAAGTTGTCGGAAAATCCGATCATTCTGAACGTGGTGACGTTTGTTGCCTACGACGGGACTACGTAGAGGCTAGTAGCCAATAGCTTTGGTCTTGTAATGTGATCTGAGCATGCGTAGCACTTTGTCCGGTCGGACTACCATACACACGATCGGATTTGGTGTGATCGGACCGTGTTGTCGGAAAATCTATCCAGCAGGAGATAGGACTTTGTCCGTCGGACAATACGACGTACACTGTCCGATGGTGCATACACACGGTCTGATTTTTCAACAACATTGTCCGATCGGACAGAATCCATGCGAAAATCCGACCGTGTGTATGGGGCTTAAGAGTGCTTTTATACTGCAGTTGCAGAGCAGAGTATCCGTGGTTTTCTTGCAGGTTACCTGTGCTTTCCCATAGACTTCTATTAGATTACGCATTTTTGATGTGTTTTCCAAAAGCACTAGACATGTGCAATTCGTTTCGTTTTTTTTTTTTTTTTTTTTTTCGTTATTTTCGTTCGTTCGTTTTCGTACCAATGAACGAATCATTCGAATCGTACGAATACGAATAACGAATCGTAACGAATCGTTCGAATCGTACGAATCCGAATAACGAATCATTCGAATCCGAAAAACAACGAAAATCCGAAAAAAACTAATTAGAAACAACGAATGTACTAATGAAGAAAATCCGAAAAACGAAAACGAACAAAAACATTCGTAACTTTTTTTTTTGTTGAATTGGTCATTTTCCGTGTCCCTTACAATGGTGCTGCTAAACGTGCTTCGAATGGATTGAACAAAAAAATTAGTACATTCGTAACTTTTTTTTCGATTCGTAACTTTTTTTTTTCGATTCGTAACTTTTTTTTCGATTCGTAACTTATTTTTTTTTTTTTTTTCGATTTGTAATTTTCCGTGTCTCTATTGAACCAAAAAATTCGTACATTCGTAACTTTTTTTTCGATTCGTAACTTTTATTTTTTTCGATTCGTAACTTTTTTTTTTAACTTTTTTTTATTTTTTTTCGATTTGTAATTTTCCGTACGAATAAATACGAATGTGTCCGAAAAAACGAATCAACGAAAAATAACTCTTACGAATGTACGAATCGTTACGAATACGAACAACGACGGCTTACGAATGTACGAATCGTTACGAATCGACGGAAACGAAAAAAACGAAACGAAAAAAAAACGATTTTTTTTCGGAAACGAAAAAAACGAAACGAAAATAAACAAATTTTTTGGTTGTGCACATGTCTAAAAAGCACATAAGATGTCCTGCATGCTGCACATTTGGTGCACTTTAAAGAATGCCCAATCTAATGGAAGTCTATGGGAAAGCGTGGCAAACCCACACAAGAACCACGGGTATACTGCGCTGCATCCGAGCTATGGCCAAACTGCAGTGTGGCAGTGTGAAAGCACTGTTGGCGTCATTGGATAGAGGCCATCGGAAGTCTGGATGTTTTTGCTGTATCAACTGCGTGACCTCACACACTGTTTCCTTATCTAATCGAACAGAGTTTTGTAGTAAAAGTGACATCGTTGCTATTTTGAAAAACTGAAGAAAAGGCTTCCCTGCAAAGAAAACATTTACTTTTACTTATATATACCCACACACTGCACCTATACCGCACCTTTACTGTACCTATACTGCATGCTGGTTAACTAAAGCTGTCGTTAAGTGCACCAACGCTTCTTAAAGGGCCCCAATGATAACTGGCAGAACAACCACAAAAAAGGACCGCCCCTCCTGTAAAAAATTGTGCAAGTCATTTGTTTCCTTCCCCCATTTTCTATGGACAGTGCACATCCAGTTGGTCTAGGCGTAGCATAGCATCAGTGCACTTTAACAGTATAGTTCCTGTATTTGGAAAATCAACCTTTATTACTGCTCACTGCTGCACTTTAGGTTCCCTTGCTACTGCTTATGCTGAGCTGGATGCCAGGTCTGAACTAATGCCTAGTCCTTATTTACTAATCTTCCTGTATGCCATGGGTGCTCAACCTGTGGCCCTGAAGCTGTCGTGGAACTACAAGTACCATCATGCCTCTGCCTTTGGGAGTCATGCTGCTTGTAACAGTCAGCAATGCCTCATAATTCTGCAATAGCTGGAGGGCCACAGGTTGAGCCCCCATGCTGTATGCTGAATGATTTTAGTGTAGCACTACCACCGTAAGAGTCGCAGAGGGGTTTAGGGTTCCTAGGGTTGCTAGTCACTTAGCATTTCCTTCATTCATTCATGTTTTATTAGACGATGATAACTTGGATAGGGTAGGGAATTATGGGATGCCCAACTTGAAAAATGTCCAGAACACAGAGAAAGGGACAACTTCCACCCTTTTTTACACAGATCTTCCTCTTCCTTCCTCCTGCTAAAACTTGGTTCCTCAGTACAGCACCTCACTCCTGAGGGAACTAACAGTTGTAGTTAGTTCATCAAAGACTCATTACAGGCAGGGACTTGCAGCCCCTTTTTACACAGTACAAAAGTAAATAGCAAACTAACTTCCTTCTGCCTTCCTGTGGCCACTGATCCAAGCTCCAATTGCTTACAGAAATGCTAGCCCCCTGGCTGCCCCAAGCCACACCTGACTGACCCCCCCCCCCCCCCCACTCCTCCTGACTGGCATACACACAGTGACCTCCCAGGGCAAGCTTAGGTGAAGACTTGGCACAATGTGGTTTTCAAGAAAGCACTGATACAGCTGACTGCCTTTCCCCTTGTTTTGTCCCTGCACCATGCTGATCTACTCATGATCTCTGCTTGCTCCTTTCCGCTGCCTCCCCAACATGAATCCTTTTACTATAGTAAAATGAGGGATGGTGGCGCTGTTCAGGGTACCAAAGTGAAAATCACAAAGCAAGATATAAACTATTGTACCATACCAGGTAGGAGATCAAAGACTCTGTATACGTATAAATAACGGACCGTGTCTGCGTATATATATATATATATATATATATGTAAATTGTAATAACACTCAAATACATATGAAATTATATGTGTAAGTTATATATTAAAGTGGAAGTAAACCCTCCTATCATTTTCAGCCAAGGAAGCTGCCATCTTTGCCTCTGTTTAATCTTCAACTGCCACGGTGCTGCACATGTGATCCGTTATGACACCAGCCATTGGATGGTTTGACTGTTTGGTTGAGAGCACAGCCAATGTGCAGTTAGCATTCACGGCATGCCTTTTTTTTTTAAACTGTTAAATCGATGGGTTTACTTCCGCTTTAAAGTGACTCCGTGCAAAAAGGTGATGATGAGTATCTGTGAAGGAAATCCTTCAAATAAATTATTATATCAATGAGTTAAAAAAATTATATAAGAATAAATATGATAATTAAAGTGACTCCGTATGGAAATTGGTGATAAAACGTTAAGTATATATATATGATCAATAAAAATTATGAAGTAAAATAATCAAAAAGAAGATGCAAGTAATTCGTTAATAAAAGTGCTCAGTTCAAGTGTATAATCCATAGGCGTGTAGAAAAAATAAATAAATCCAAATGAAAATTTATAAGGAATGTCCCACGTGAAAAAAGATTCTGTGTGCAAAAATTGATGAAAAATTAGTGACGTCCTGTGTAATTCTCAAACTTCAAGAAGTCTGTGACAAATGGCTTGAACAAATATCTGGATGACTGGTGGATGATGAAATATTCAGTGCTCCCCTCCTTCCGCAGAGTGACCCCTAATGTGCAAACACTCACCAGAGTGCCTAACCCCTGCAGGGGTAATAGGCATGTAATATCCTCGATGGATGGTAGGGGAATTACTTCCCAATTTCCATACGGAGTCACTTTAATTATCATATTTATTCTTATATAATTTTTTTAACTCATTGATATAATAATTTATTTGAAGGATTTCCTTCACAGATACTCATCATCACCTTTTTGCACGGAGTCACTTTAATATATAACTTACACATATAATTTCATATGTATTTGAGTGTTATTACAATTTACATATATATATATATACGCAGACACGGTCCGTTACATTATTTATACGTATACAGAGTCTTCGATCTCCTACCTGGTATGGTACAATAGTTTATATCTTGCTATGTGATTTTCACTTTGGTACCCTGAACAGTGCCACCATCCCTCATTTTACTATATTCAATTTATTACACACTTGTGTGTAGTACCTTTTCGGGAGGCTGCAGTTCTATTCCTAAGCGCGGAATTTACAGTATTTTCATGAATCCTTTTACTGCCTCCTGTGTTAGGAACCTTTCAGGCCTTATTTCCTGAGCTCCCAGCCCAAGGTAAACCCCCCACCCAGTATGGGGTCCCTCAAGGTCCACGACAGCCTCTCTTCAGCACTGCTTCTGCATCATCCACAGGCTTCATCTTCATCATCCAAAGGCTTTGCCTAAAGGCCTCTAAATATTCATAGCAGCCCCTCCTAGCCTCCACCCACTAGCTCTAGAACATTCTCCAATGTCCCAGAAATGGGGCAAGACAAGAGAACTGCTAGGAGGAGTCATCCAGCCCTGGCCTCTAATAACCCTGACCCAATTAGCTGACTCAGGTTTTAAAGGAGTTGGAAAGTCTTAAGGTTTTTTACCTTAATGTATTCTATGCATTAAGGTGAAAAACCTTTGGTGGTGCAGCTGATCCCCAGAGCCCCCCTTTTACTTACCTAAACCCGATCTTTCCAGTGATGAGAACGAGTCAAGCAGCTCCAGCCGCTGTCCCGGGTACTCATTGGATAGATTCATAGCAGCAGGAGCCATTGGTTCCCGCTGCTGTCAATCAAATCCAGTGGCATGAGAGTCGGGGGCGGGGCTGAGTCCTGCTATCTGTGTCAATGGACGCAACAGCAGGACTCGAGAGCACGCCCACACGAGTGCCCCCATGAAATGTGGCTCTCCGTGGGGGCACTCAATGCAGGGGAGGAGCCGGGAGCGCCCCTGGGGGACCCCAGAAGAGGAAGATCAGGGCCGCTCTGTGCAAAACCCTTGCACAGAGGAGGTAAGTATAGCATGTTTGTTATTTAAATTAAAAAAAGTGAACCTTTATAATCACTTTAAAGGGGTTGTAAACCCTTTTTTTCACCTTAATGCATCCTATGGCAATGACCGGCCCCATAGCACCCCCGTTTTACTTACCTGAGCCCTGGAACTTCACCCGGCGGGGACGCGCTGTCCCTCTGCCCGGGGTTCTCGGGCTCTTGATTAGATAGATTGATAGCAGTGCAGCCATTGGCTCCAGCTGCTGTCAATCAAATCCAATGATGCGGGCGCCGGGTGAAGGGGCCGAGTCATACATTCAGCGGCTATGGACGCCGAATGATGGATTCGGGAGCGTGCCCGCAAGATAACACCCCGGGGGAGTACTTTTCCAAGGGGGTTATCTGATGTGGGGAGGAGCTGTGAGAGCCGCCGAGGGACCCCAGAAGATGGTGTTTGGGGCCACTCTGTGCAAAACGAGCTGCACAGTGGAGGTAAGTATGACATGTTTGTTATTTTTTTTTTTCAAATAATCAAAGCTTTACAATCACTTTAAACCTAGAGCCAGGCAGTGTTTTTTCCTACACTACACTGCTAGTAGTACACACTAGAGGGTATATTACTATATTAGTATCACTGTTAATCCATTTCTATGCTTACTTAATTACTGAACATTTCAGGTTACAATATATTCATTTGCCTTTACTTACTGGTTCAGTGACTGTTTTCTTTGATATGGTATTACTGCTGGGTACTAAGTATTACTTTCTGTGGTTTTCTGTGGTATTGCATGCTTTGTAAACTCAACCTAATGTGTCAGAGGGACTGAAGAGGTTGAGGAAAGGAACAGAGGACCCATCGTAAACTGTGGCATCGTAAACTCTGAAGGTAGACAGCTTAGAAGGTAGAAGGCCGTGTCAGCCTTCTCTGATCAAGGCCATGTCACTTTTACCTCAGACAGCTTTAATTTTCATCCTCTCTCCCTCAAGCCTGATTTGATTTTGTCATCTCTCCCTCAGCTTGCTCCAATCCTGGCCACCTTTCATCCAGCCTGCTCCAATTCTGATCACCTCTTCCTCGCCCTTCTCTTATGCTGATCACGTCTCTCTCAGCCTGCTCCAATCCTAGCCACCCCACCCCCCCCCCCCCACCTCAGCCTTCTTTGATACTGATCACCTATCTCCCAGTTTGCTCCGAACTTGACCATCTCTTCCTCAGCCTGCTCTGATCCTAATCACCTTTCCCCCAGCCAACTCTGATCAAGCTCCAATTCCAGTCTCTTCTTTCTGCTCTGATTCTGATCACAGTGTCAGTGTATTATGTCAGAGCCAAAAGTCAGAAATATTGCACAGGCACATCATTTAATTGGTTTTACAAGGCACAATGGAAGATAGAGGGAAAAGCTAGTCTTTATCTAAAAATAAAAATGACAGAGTGTTATATCAGACACTAGAGCCAAAATTATTGCACAGACACTCTGCACATCACGTAGGAGGTTTTACTAGGCTGTAAAGGAAGAGAGAGAGAGACAATCAGATTTAATTGTAAAGTACAACTTCTAATGCATGAGACAAAGACCAAAGGTATTGTACAGCCACCATAGTCCGGATTTCAGAAAGACAAAAGCAACAAATATCTTTCATTAACAGAAGGTTTACACTTTGAAAAAATAAAGCTAAAGCTCTCTATTTCTTAGCAATTGTTAAATAGTGGCAAAACATGTTTAATGGCATAGATTGTCTTTCTTTAGTGAAGAAATGTCAACACTGAGTGCACAAAATCACTTCAAAGCCACATCCCTACATGTCACAGTTGAGACAGTTGTTATGCTGAAATAAAAATTACAGATCCATATTTCAGAGAAAATAGCCAAATAGCACAGTAGCCGGAGGGTATACTAGTAGCTTGAGTAGGCAGCACTGTACGAGGGAAAGACAAGTCATTTTAGTCCAGACTTAAAATGACAGTGTATTATGTCAGAGACAAGAGCCAGAAATTGTGTACAGACTGGCTGCAGATTATGTAAGCATTTTACTTGACTGCAATTGAAGAGGAAGGGTTGAGACAGTGTTTATCATTGAATAAATATTACCGTGCTTTATGTCAGGGATAAGAGCCTAAAACATTGGAGAGACAAGGTGTATATCATGAAAGAGGTTTTACTAGTCTGTAATGGAAGGAGGAAGTTTTTTTTGTGAAATAAAAATGTCAGTGTAATATGTCAGAGACAAAAGCCATAAATATTGTACAGACACATTGTAAATCATGCAAGTGTTTATACTAGGTCACTAGGTGTGCAAGAGAAAGACAAGTCGAGTTTTATCCAGCAATAAAATTACAGTGTATTATGTCAGAGACAAGAGTCAGAGATATTGTACAGACTGGATGCAGATTATGTACAGTAAGCATTTTTATTGACTGCATTGGAAGACGGAGAGAAGGGGAAGCTTTTATCAAGAAATAAAAATAACAGTGTACCACGTCAGACAACAGACAGAATATTGCACCCACATGCTGCACATCAGGTAAAAGGTTTTACTAGGCTGTAATGGAAGAATGAGTGATGAAGCAGAATTTAAGGTTAAATACAATGTAGAATATATTGTCTTTAACCACTTGCAGCCCCGGACCAATTGTCAGCTTAAGGACCAGAGGTCTTTTTTCAATTTCGCACTGCACTACTTTAACTGGTAATTGTGCGGTCATGCAATTTTGTAACGAAACGAAATTTGCGTCCTTTTCTTCCCACAAATAGAGCTTTCTTTTGATGGTATTTGATTGCCTCTGTGATTTTTATTTTTTGCGATATAAACGGAAAAAGAGCGAAAATTTTGAAAAAAAAAGAGATTTTCTACTTTTTGTTATAAGAAAAATCTAATAAAATCAATTTTAGTCAAACATTTGGGCCAAAATGTATTCAGCCACATGTCTTTAGTAAAAAAAAATTGCCAATAAGCGTATATTGATTGGTTTGCGCAAAAGTTATAGCGTCTACAAACTAGAGTACATTTTCTGGAATTTACACCGCTTTTAATTTATGACTGCCTATTTCATTTCTTGAGGTGCTAAAATGGCAGAGAAGTACAAAACCCCCCCAAATGACCCCATTTTGGAAAGTAGACACCCCAAGCTATTTGCTGAGAGGCATGTTGAGCCCATTGAATATATTTTTTTTTAGTCCCAAGTGATTGAATAAAGACAAAAATAAAAAATAATTTTTTTTTTTCTTCAAAAAGTTGTCACTAAATGATATATTGCTCACACATGCCATAGTTATATGTGGAATTGCACCCCAAAATACATTTTGCTGCTTCTCCTGAGTATGGGGATACCACATGTGTGGGACTTTTTGGGAGCCTAGCCGCGTACGGGGCCCCGAAACCCAAGCACCGCCTTCAGGATTTCTAAGGGTGCAAATTTTTGATTTCACTCCTCACTACCTATCACAGTTTCGAAGGCCATAAAATGCCAAAATAGCACAAAACCCCCCCAAATGACCCCATTTTGGAAAGTAGACACCCCAAGCTATTTGTTGAGAGGCATGGTGAGTATTTTACAGCTCTAATTTGTTTTTGAAAATGAAGAAAGTAAAGAAAAAAAATTTTTTTTTTTTTTCTTTTTTCAATTTTCAAAACTTTGTGACAAAAAGCGACATCTGCAAAATACTCACAATACCTCTCAGCAAATAGCTTGGGGTGTCTACTTTCCAAAATGGGGTCATTTTGGGGGGTTTTATGCCATCTGGGCATTCCATGGCCTCCGAAACTGTGATTGGCAGTGAGAAGTGAAATAAAAAAATTACTCCCTTAGAAAGCCTGAAGGCGGTGCTTGGTTTTTGGGGTTCCGTACGCAGCTAGGCTCCCAAAAAGTCCCACACATGTGGTATCCCCGTACTCAGGAGAAGCAACAGAATGTATTTTGGGGTGTATTTCCACATATGCCCATGACATGTTTGAGCAATATATCATTTAGTGACAACTTTTTGTAAAAAAAAATATATATATATTTTTTTTTTTTTCATTATTCAATCTCTTGGGACAAAAAAAAAAAATATTTAATGGGCTCAACATTGCTCTCAGCAAATAGCTTGGGGTGTCTACTTTCCAAAATGGGGTCATTTGGGGGGGGTTTGAACTGTCCTGGCATTTTATGCACAACATTTAGAAGCCTATGTCACACGTCACCCACTCTTCTAACCACTTGAAGACAAAGCCCTTTCTGACACTTTTTGTTTACATGAAAACATATTTTTTTTTTGCAAGAAAATTACGTTGAACCCCCAAACACTATATATAATGTTAAAGCAAAGGCCCTACAGATTAAAATGGTGGGTGTTGCATTTTTTTTTTCCACACAGTATTTGCGCAGCGATTTTTCAAACGCATTTTTTGTGGAAAAAATACACTTTTTTTTATTTTAATGCACTAAAACACACTATATTGCTCAAATTTTTGATGAAATAAAAAATATGATCTTAGGCCGAGTACATGGATACCAAACACGACATGCTTTAAAATTGCGCACAAACACGCAGTGGCGACAAACTACATACATTTTTAAAAGCCTTTAAAAGCCTTTACATGATACCACATTAGATTCACGGAGGAGGTCTACTGCTAAAATTACTGCCCTCGATCTGACCTTCGCGGTGATACCTCACATGCATGCTGCAATTGCTGTTTACATATGACGCCAGACCAACGCTTGTGTACGCCTTTGCGCAAGAGAAGGGGGGGCAGGGGTGCTTTTTTTTTTTTTTTTTTTTAGTTTTTTTTTTATTTATTTAGCTTTTTTATTCTATTTTTAAACTGTTCCTTCCATTTTTTTTCTTTGTTATGATTTTTATTGTTATCTCAGGGAATGTAAATATCCCCTATGATAGCAATAGGCAGTGACAGGTACTCTTTTTTTGAAAAAATTGGGGTCTATTAGACCCTAGATCTTTCCTCTGCCCTCAAAGCATCTGACCACACCAAGATTGGTGTGATAAAATGCTTTCCCAATTTCCCAATGGCGCGGTTTATATCCGGGAGGGGGGACATTCCCTCCCACTGCTTGTAAAAGCAGTCTAGAGGCTAATTACCCGCTAGAATTGCTTTTACATGAAAGCCGATCACTGGCTGAAAAGAATGATACCAAGATGATACCTAAACCTGCAGGCATCATTCTGGTATAACCATTCAAAGTCCAGCAACATACTGGACATATATTGTAATCTTTTTTTTTTTTCATGCAGCCTCTTGGCTGAACGAAAAAAAGAGATTGATTGGTGGGTATGCCCACCATTAGAATACCTCCCTTCATCCACCCACTTCTAATGATGGGCATACATGCACCATTTATATATGCCGATGCATGGGGGCATCCTCCCGCAAAAGTTATGCCGTGTACACACGGTCGGAATTTCGACCGTATGTACGTGGCATTAGGAGCCAATCGCTCCTCCGCCCCCCCTGCTGCCCCCATGCTTCGGCACATATGCTCTTTTTTTTAACTGTGGTGGTGAAATCACCTCCTACAGCGTTGGAGTCGCGGCTTTATGTATCGTGGGAGCAAACGCTGTTGCTGTCAAGATAAATAAATCCGCGCTGCAACTGAATGGCGCACCTGAAAACAAAAAAATGCTTAACACTAAAACACAGTAAACAAAATTACATACCTGAAAAGCAAGCATGATAAAACATGATAAAACATAATAAAACATTGCAGAATAGAATGGAGTAAAAAAAGAGCAACAATAGAGAGAGAGAGAGAACAATAAAACGACAACTATTTTTGTTTTTTTTATTTTTTTGAGATTCACAGGTAAAAAAGCTCCTGACTGTTAGCGACTGAATCAAAACGCTACCACAAAAAAAATGTTAGCGATCGCAGGGATCAGGCCTGACTCTGCGAACGCTGCAGTTATGTGTGCTTAGTGTTTTGTAAGTGACAGTGATCGATCGATACTGCACTTGGGTGGGCTGGGCTGGGCTGGGCGGAGGGGGAAAACGCAGGTGCTAGCAGGTATCTGGGCTGATCCCGCTAACAATGCGTTTTTTTGGAACCCTAAACTGCTGGGACGCTAGTATAGATCTGATCAGATCAGATATTGATCTGTTCAGATACTATACCACTAAGGGAGGTGTATGCTTTGCGCGTGGGTGTTTGCGGTACTGGCACTAACCTGGGGCGACGCAGACCTTATTTGACCCTAAAACCTAATTGATATCACCCGCCGGGCGATCAGGGGGTTAAACCGTTATTGGGTAATAAATGGCGGGTGCCCTGACAGTATAAAAAACAAGCTAACTAACCAGCGTCACCCGTAACAGTAATACAAAAAAAAACTGGTTACCTAGCGACACTAATGCAGCGATCAGAAAAACGATCGCTTAGTGACACTGGCAAAAGGGGGTGAAAGGGTTAACTAGGGGCAATCAGGGGGTTAAACCTTTATTAGGTAATATATGGGGGTACCTGACGCTATATAAAAACCTGACGGGGAACCTAAATAACGAAATAACTAACTGGCTAACCAGCGTCACCAGTGACATTTTATACGGTGATCACTGGTGAAAGGGTTAACTCTAGGGGCAATCAGGGGGTTAAAACCTTTATTTAGGTTGTAATATGGGGGTACCTGACCTATAAACCTATTTATGAACCTATATAAACATGGCGGTTAACCTAAAAAAAAACTGGTTACCTAGCGACACTAATGCAGCGATCAGAAAAACGATCGCTTAGTGACACTGGCAAAAGGGGGTGAAAGGGTTAACTAGGGGCAATCAGGGGGTTAAACCTTTTTTAGGTAATATATGGGGGTACCTGACGCTATATAAAAACCTGACGGGGAACCTAAATAACGAAATAACTAACTGGCTAACCAGCGTCACCAGTGACAGTTATACGGTGATTACTGGTGAAAGGGTTAACTCTAGGGGCAATCAGGGGGTTAAAACCTTTATTTAGGTTGTAATATGGGGGTACCTGACCTATAAAACTATTTATGAACCTATATAAAACATGGCGGTTAAAATAAAAAAAAAATGGTTACCTAGCGACACAATGCAGCGATCAGAAAAACGATCGCTTAGTGACACTGGCAAAAAGGGGGTGAAGGGGTTAACTAGGGGCAATCAGGGGGTGAAACCTTTATTAGGGGGGGGTAGGGGGCTACCTAGGACCTAAAACTAACTGCCCTGACAGTTATTACAGTCACACTGACACTAAATGCAGTGATCAGTAAATAAATGATCACTGCAATTAGTGACACTGTGACTGGGGGGGGGGAGGGGGTGATCTGGGGGGTGATCTGGGGGTGACAGGGGGGTGGATTGTGTGCCTATGTGTACTGGTGTCAGTGTACTGTTTGTGCACTAACCTTTACATCTTCTCTGCTCGGCGTTCCGGTCACATAGACCGGCGCACCGAGCGTGACATCACTTCCGCCTTCCTGTCTATACAATAGACAGGAAGGGGAAGCTTTTCATTCGCCAGGAGCGATCGCGAGGGGGTGGCCAGAAACCACTGGCCGTCCCCTCGTCCCGGATCGCTCCTGAAGCGATGCCGACCGTCCCCGCCGGCGGAGGGGGGTCCGATCGGACCCCCCAACCGCCTGAAGAATGGCACGTACAGGTACGTGGTTCTGCCTGTACGTGCCATTCTGCCGACGTATATCTACATGGGGCGGTCGGCAAGTGGTTAACAACACCCCCATTTCAGCTCGCATATCGCTATGCAAACTGACAGTTAGGACATGAATCGGATTTTATTTTTGAAATATATTTTTTCACAGTGCTTTTGGGAAAGGGGGTGGTCGGTGTCTGTGGAGCAGTGGACGGTGTCAGTGGACGGAGTCAGTGTCAGTGGGGAAGTGGTCGGTGTCTGTGTCAGTGGTCGGTGTCAGTGGTCGGTGTCAGTGGGGCAGTGGACGGAGTCAGAGTCAGTGGGGTAGTGGTTGGTGTCAGTTGTCGGTGTCAGTGGGGCAGTGGACGGAGTCAGTGTCAGTGGGGTAGTGGTCAGTGTCAGTGGTCGGTGTCAGTGGACGGTGTCAGTGGGGTATCAGTGGGGTAGTGGTCGGTGTCAGTGGGGTAGTGGTTGGTGTCAGTGGTTGGTGTCAGTGGGGTAGCGGTTGGTGTGAGTGCACAGTGTCAGTGGGGTAGTGGTTGGTGTCAGTGGTCGGTGTCAGTGGTCGGTGTCAGTGGGGCAGTGGACGGAGTCAGTGTCAGTGGGGTAGTGGTTGGTGTCAGTGGTCGGTGTCAGTGGGCAGTGGACCGTGTCAGTGTCAGTGGGGTAGTGGTCAGTGTCAGTGGTGGGTGTCAGTGGGGTAGTGGTCGGTGTCAGTGGGGTAGTGGTTGGTGTCAGTGGGGTAGCGGTTGGTGTGAGTGGACGGTGTCAGTGGGGTAGTGGTCGGTGTAAGTGGACGGGGGCAGTGGGGCAGTGGACGATGTCAGTGGGGCAGTGGTTGGTGTCAGTGGTCAGTGTCAGTGGGGCAGTGGACGGTGTCAGTGGGGCAGTGGACAGTGGCAGTGAGCAGTGAATGGTGTCAGTGGACGGTGTCAGTGGGGCAGTGGACGGTGTCAGTGGACGGTGTCAGTGGGGCAGTGGTTGGTGTCAGTGGCAGTGGTTGGTGTCAGTGGTCAGTGGGGCAGTGGACGGTGTCAGTGGGGCAGTGGACGGTGTCAGTGGGGCAGTGGATGGAGTCAGAGTCAGTGGGGTAGTGGTTGGTGTCAGTGGTCGGTGTCAGTGGGGCAGTGGACGGAGTCAGTGTCAGTGGGGTAGTGGTCAGTGTCAGTGGTCGGTGTCAGTGGGGTATCAGTGGGGCAGTGGACGATGTCAGTGGGGCAGTGGTTGGTGTCAGTGGCAGTGAACGGTGTCAGTGGTCAGTGTCAGTGGGGCAGTGGACGGTGTCAGTGGACAGTGTCAGTGGCAGTGAATGGTGTCAGTGGACGGTGTCAGTGGGGCAGTGGACGGTGTCAGTGGACGGTGTCAGTGGGGCAGTGGTTGGTGTCAGTTGGCAGTGGTTGGTGTCAGTGGTCATTGGGGCAGTGGACGGTGTCAGTGGGGCAGTGGACGGTGTCAGTGGGGCAGTGGACGGTGTCAGTGGGGCAGTGGTTGGTGTCAGTGGCAGTGAACAGTGTCAGTGGTCAGTGTCAGTGGGGCAGTGGACGGTGTCAGTGGGGCAGTGGATGGTGTCAGTGGGGCAGTGGACGGTGTCAGTGGGGCAGTGGTTGGTGTCAGTGGCAGTGGTTGGTGTCAGTGGACGGTGTCAGTGGGGCAGTGGACGGTGTCAGTGGGGCAGTGGTTGGTGTCAGTGGCAGTGAACGGTGTCAGTGTCAGTGGGGCAGTGGACGGTGTCAGTGGGGCAGTGGACAGTGTTAGTGGGGCAGTGGACGGTGTCAGTGGGGCAGTGGACGGTGTCGGTGAACGGTGTCAGTGGGGCAGTGGACGGTGTCAGTGGGGCAGTGGAACGGTGTCAGTGGGGCAGTGGACGGTGTCAGTGGGGCAGTGGACGGTGTCAGTGGGGCAGTGGACGGTGTCGGTGAACGGTGTCAGTGGGGCAGTGGACGGTGTCAGTGGGGCAGTGGGCGGTTTTTGTTTTTTTTTTACAATTACATTTTTTTACAGTTTTTGAATATTTTTTTATCAGCCCTGTTGGGGGCTTTGGTGACATGTCAGGGGTCTAAAAAGAGAGTGAGACCCCTGACATCTCCCATTTGACACAGAGAAATGGACAAAGGATACAGATTCCCCAGTCCCTTTCTCTGCATTGAAAATGAATGGAGGGAAGACAGCGGCTTCTCTCCATTCATACACTGAGCAGAGTAACACACAGGTTACTCTGCTCAGTTATCACAGGACACAGGAGCGATCGGTAACGAATGCTCCTGTGTCCCATTCAGAAAAGTAAGGGGTTGGTAACTGACATACCAGACCCCTTTCTCCACTCTCCATCCTGACAGATTCCGTGCGCCCCCCCCCCCCCCCTGGCAGCCCATGGGAGAGGAGAGGAGAGGGAAGCCAGCTGCCGGGGATGGGGGGCTATGGAGGAAGACAGGGCCAGGGATGTGTACACAGTGCGGAGAGGGACAAGGGGGGGGGCGGAGGAGGAAGACACAGGGGGGGCATGTTTTTTACACACGGAGGGGGCGGAGGAGGACAGTGGGTGATGATCTGTGCGATGGGACATCTGCACCGATCCCCCCCTGCATGGCTTTTCAGGTGAAAGCCGCGGGAGGGAGTGAAACAGATGATAAAAAGCCATGCAGGGGGGATCGGTGCAGATGTCCCATCTCACAGATCATCACCCACTGTCACTGAACAATGTGTAGTTGTGACAGGGGGCAGCGAGCGCGCTCTGCTTTTACCCAGAACGCGCTCTGCCTCTCCTGCACGCTCTGGCCAACGGGAGTGTAGAGGTGGGCGGGGAGTCTGCTGACATCATGACTCCGCCCACCGAGCTCCGAATAACAGACCCGCCCACTGAATCTGCACTTTTGGGGTTTTTTTAACAGCTAAAGGGGGGAAATTTGACAGGTAAGGTTACATGCAGGAGGCATGTATATCCTTATAGATCACCACTATGGCAGTACTTTAGAATTGATGAGAGTGGGTTTACATCCACTTTAACCACTTGCTTACTGTGCACTTAAACACCCTTCCTGCCCAGACCAATTTTCAGCTTTCAGCGCTCTCGCACTTTCAGTGACAATTGCGCGGTCATGCAATGCTGTAACCAAATGAATTTTTTATCATTTTGTTTGCACAAATAGAGCTTTAGTTTGGTGGTATTTATTCGCGACTCCGTTTTTTATTTTTTGCGATATAAGCGAAAACATAGCGGAAATTTTGAAAAAAAACTATATTTTCTCCTTTATTTTTTAAAAGAAATCCAATAAAATCAAATTTTGTCATAAATTTAAGCCAAAATGTATTCTGCTACATGTTTTTCGTAAAAAAAATTCCGTTGTTGTGTATAATAATTGGTTCGCGTGATCACGGACATATGTATGCAAATGATCATGTACAGATGTGTGCAGGTGATCACGGACATATGTGTGCAGATAATCATTGGCACATGTTATTTTACTGGGACATATGTGAGGGACATGTGTTTTTATTATTTGGGGACATGTGTTTTTATTATTTGGGGACATGTGTGTTTTGGGGACATGTGTGTTTTGGGGACATGTGTGTTTTACTGTGGGGACATGTGTGTTTTACTGTGGGGACATGTGTGTTTTACTATGGGGACCCTAGACTGGTGATCAGTGAGTAAAAAAACAGCTAATACTCACTGATCACCAGCCGGCTGCAGCGATCCGCTCTCCTCTCCGTGATTCGACACGGCCGTGATTCGACACGGCCGTGATGTGATCAGGAAGGCCAATCACCGAGACCTCCTGCCGATCCGAGATGCGCCGTGTCCAGGTGACACGGCCGCATCGGGATCGCACCGCTGTGCGGGCACGCGCGCGCGCGATCCCTCTACTTCTGAAGGACGTTCCTAAATGTCCATTCAGAAGTAGACGTCTCCCACCCGGCCGTATATCTACATTGGCCGGGTGGGAAGTGGTTAAGCAGCAAAAGAGCAGCAGCAGAAACAAGATGTCTTGAACCTTGACAGTGTCAGAGTACTGAAATAAGGCAGGAGAGGCAGCATGAGATGGTAACGTAGCAGGTCTGTAGTAGTGCCAGCAGATGATTATGGTTTTAGGTCAGCAGCAGTAAAAAAAAAGCTGGTAATGGTGGCAAAATATGGTAATGGTGGTAGGCCAGCGATGGTGGATGATGGTTCGCTCAAACTGTCTTGCCTACACGCGGTCACACCAAATTCCGATGGACTGTAACACAGCGGCATAAAACACGTTCGACAGCACTATAAAAGGGAAGTTTAATGCTTCCGAGCATGCGTCGAATTGTTTCCGAGCATGCATCGGAATTTTGCGTGTCGGAATTGCCTACACACGATCGGAAAATCCGATAGAAAGGTTTTCCGTCGGAAAAATTGAGAACAGGTTCTCAATCCAAAGTCCGTCGGACATTCCGACAGAAAAAGACTGATGGGCATACACACGGTCGGAAAATCCGTTGAAAAGCTCCAATCGGAGTGTTTCCATCAGAAATTCCGACCGTATGTACGCCGCATAAGGGTGTACACAACCACCCTCAAACCCATATAATCAAAGATTCATATAGTTTATTATTATTATTATTATACAGGATTTATATAGCGCCAACAATTTGCGCAGTGCTTTACAACAT
Organism: Lithobates sylvaticus; assembly: GCA_028564925.1. Taxonomy (NCBI): domain Eukaryota; kingdom Metazoa; phylum Chordata; class Amphibia; order Anura; family Ranidae; genus Lithobates; species Lithobates sylvaticus. Next base: position 531,937,976 of record CM053028.1, read on the forward strand.
GAGGGTAGACAGTACAGTCACAATACAGTTTAATACAGGAGGAATCAGAGGGACCTGCTCATTGGAGCTTACAATCTAGCAGGGAGGGTCTAGTGATACAAAAGTTAATAGCTGTGGGGATGAGTTGATGGAGAAAATAAAAGTATAGTTATTTGTGTGTAGAATAGGCTTCTCTGAAGAAAAGGGTTTTCATGGATCATCTAAAAGCGAACAGCGAGTAGGGGATAGTAAGATTGGGGTAGGGAGTTCCATAGGATGGGAGAGGCTTGTGAAAAGTCCTGGAGGTGAGCATGGGAGGAGGTGACAAGGGAGCTAGACAGTAGGAGGTCTTTGGAGGAGCGAAGAGAGCAATTAGGTATTTTGAGACAAGGTTAGTGATGTAGCTGAGTTGTGGATGGCTTTTGTCAGTTGTTGTTAGTATTTTGAATTTAATTAGTTGGGTGAGCGAGAGCAAGTGGAGGGATTGACTGAGAGGAGTAGCAAACACTGAACTGTTGGTAAGGTAGATGAATCTGGCAGCATTCATGATAGACTGAAGGGGGGCTAGCCTATGTAAAGGTAATCCAGTAAAGAGGGAGTGGGAGTAGTCAAGGTGGGAGATAACCAGGGAGTGGGTTAGGAGCTTTGTGGTGTCATTGGTTAGAAAGGGGCATATTTTGGAGATGTTGCATAGGTTGAGGCAGCAAGATTTGGACAGCGTTTGGGTGTGGACTGAAAGGATAGTTCAGGATTACACCTATAACTTTGGCATGTAGGGAGGGGTTTATAGTTGTGCCATCAATCTTGGCAAGAAAATCAGGGAACGAGGCACATGGGGAGGAAATATTATGAGCTAGGTTCTGGATAGATTGAGTTTGAGGAAGTGGTGTGGCATCCAGGCTGATATGTTGTAAGGGAATGAGTGATACAAGAAGAGACTAAAGGAGTGAGCTTAGGGGTAGAGAGATACATGTTGGTGTTGTCAGCATAGAGATGGTATTGGAAGTCATGGGACACTATCAGCTGACACAGGGAGGAGGTGTAGATTGAGAATAGGAGAGGTCCAAGAACAGAACCTTGGGGGACCCCAACAGAGAAAGAAAGAGGAGATGCGGAAGTAGAATTGTATGTTAATTTGTTATGCCCCGTACACACGATCAGACTTTCTGCCAACAAAACCGTGGATTTTTGTTCGAAGGTTGTTGGCTCAAATTTGTCTTGCATAGACACGGTCACACATATGTTGGCCAACAATTATGTTCGTAGTGACGTATTAGACATACTACGTGGTTTTCAGCTCTTTAGAGCCACCCTTTGGGCTCCTTCTGCTAATTTCATGTTAGTAGAAGTTGTTAGTAGAAGTTTGGTGAGTGTTGATTCATGCTTTTCTTTTTAAATATAAAGAAAGAAATTGCGCTAGGTGAAAAAAATCTTGTAAAGATAATTAGTGACAAAATATGTTGATGAAAAAAATGAATCAAAAAACCGTGAAGGTGAGTCCTGCAGCTGAACACTAATAACCCAGGTATAGGGCACAAAATGAATACATATAAACAGAAAGTGCAGCGCTGGATGGTGAAAAACTGTAAATTACCAGTTGATAAAAAATAACCCAAAATAATTAGTGAAAATAATGAGTACTCAAACAAAGTTCATGTGTAAACTCAAAGTTCATAAAGTCCAAAAATTCAAGTGAAGTGAAACAAATAAATTCATAAGCTTCTGTGAAATTAATCCAAGGTGTATATGTTGATAGCAGTGTAGCCCATCACCACAGAGGTCAAAGGTGAACAAAAGGAGGGGGGGGAGGCTTACCAGAAAGCCAGTGACCGCCCTTATTCAGGGGGGTCAAACTAAGCTTTGGACGAACAGCCTTGGTGCTGTTGGGGATTACCAGCGTCCCGATGGATGTCCAGCAGCAACGAATCTCCAGCAGCAATGAATCCTCCAATGTGGCAGCTTCTCCCAGATGGTCCTCATATATCACTTACTGTCCTACATCAATGATTCCAAATGTATCTATAGTATAGAATAGATACATTTGGAATCATTGATGTAGGACAGTAAGTGATATATGAGGACCATCTGGGAGAAGCTGCCACATTGGAGGATTCATTGCTGCTGGAGATTCGTTGCTGCTGGACATCCATCGGGACGCTGGTAATCCCCAACAGCACCAAGGCTGTTCGTCCAAAGCTTAGTTTGACCCCCCTGAATAAGGGCGGTCACTGGCTTTCTGGTAAGCCTCCCCCCCCCCTCCTTTTGTTCACCTTTGACCTCTGTGGTGATGGGCTACACTGCTATCAACATATACCGTATTTATCGGCGTATAACACGCACTTTTTCCCCCTTAAAATCGGGGGAAAGTCGTGGGTGCGTGTTATACGCCGATACCCAAAAAAAAAATGACAAAAATCGGTTGCGGCGCCGAAAAATGGCGACCGCGGCCGAAAAAGGCCGAACCGCGGCCGAAAAAGGCCGGAAAAAGCCGAAGCGCGGCCGAAAAAGACCGAAGCCGGCTGTTCAGCTCCGCTCGTAGTCCCGCCTCCCTGCGCTCGCTCCCGAAACAGCAGGGAGGCGGGACTCCGAGCGGAGCTAAACAGTCGGCTCGGTCTTTTTCGGCCACACTTCGGCCTTTTTCGGCCGCGGTTCGGTCTTTTTCGGCCGCGCATGCGCGGTATTTCTCGCGGCGGGAAATTTAAACGATAGCAAGCCGCAAATGACACTAGCAAGCTGCAAATGACGCCGGGCAAGCTACAAATGACGCCGGGCAAGTTACAAATGACGCTGGGCAAGTTACAAATGACGCCGGGCAAGCTACAAATGACGCCGGGCAAGTTACAAATGACGCTGGGCAAGTTACAAATGACGCTGGGCAAGTTACAAATGACGCTGGGCAGGTTGCAAATGACGCTGGGCAGGTTGCAAATGACGCTGGGCAGGTTGCAAATGACGCTGGGCAGGTTGCAAATGACGCTGGGAAAGGCTGCAAATGCCGCTGGGCAGGCTGCAAATGATGCTGGGAAAGGCTGCAAATGACGCTGGGAAAGGCTGCAAATGACGCTGGGAAAGGCTGCAAATGACGCTGGGAAAGGCTGCAAATGATGCTGGGAAAGGCTGCAAATGACGCTGGGAAAGGCTGCAAATGACGCTGGGCAGGCTGCAAATGACGCTGGGAAAAGCTGCAAATGACGCTGGGCAAGCTGCAAATGACGCTGGGCAAGCTGCAAATGACGCTGGGCAAGCTGCAAATGACGCTGGGCAAGCTGCAAATGACGCTGGGCAAGGCTGCAATGACGCTTAAATGTAAGTTTTTTTTTTTCCCTAAACTTCTCTCCTAAAACTTTTTTTCCTTAAAATTCCCTCCTAAACTTGGGGTGCGTGTTATACGCCGGTGCGTGTTATACGCCGATAAATACGGTACACCTTGGATTAATTTCACAGAAGCTTATGAATTTATTTGTTTCACTTCACTTGAATTTTTGGACTTTATGAACTTTGAGTTTACACATGAACTTTGTTTGAGTACTCATTATTTTCACTAATTATTTTGGGTTATTTTTTATCAACTGGTAATTTACAGTTTTTCACCATCCAGCGCTGCACTTTCTGTTTATATGCTTTTCTTTTTGCCTTTTTCATTTAGCGCTATTATTATTATTCGTGATATCACTTGAAAAAAAAAGCCTTTGAAAATTTGTTTGCAATAAATCAGTATCACCAGCAAAGCAGCTTCATTATTATCCCATTAAAGAAGAAGAGAATGTGCGCTGCATTTGGAGATTAGACATGTGCAATTCGTTTAGTTACAAATTCGTTTTCCGTTCAAATTCGTTATATTCGTTCATTCGTATCGTACAATGGATTGAACGAAAAAATTCGTACATTCGTAACTTTTTTTTTTTTGTTGATTCATAATTTTCCGTGTCTCTTACAATGGCGCTGCTTAACGTGCTTCGAATGGATTGAACGAAAAAATTTGTTCATTCGTAACTTTTTTTTTTTTTTTTTTGATTCGTAATTTTCCGTGTCTCTTACAATGTAATAATAGCATACACATTACATAAAATTATGAATTATGCTTCGATTACGAATCTACGAAAACAATGTTACGAAAGTACGAATAAATCAATCTTGCGAAAGTACGAATGTAACTAAATCTACGAAAATACGAATGCGTCCGAATACAAAATACAACGAAATAACGAAAATACGAATTTCGAATAAACGAAAATTAGACTAACGGAAAAACGAATCAACGAAAAAATAACTCTACGAAAATACGAACGAGTCCGAATACGAACACCGACGACTAACGAAATTACAAATCGTTACGAATCAACGGAAACGAACAGAAACGAAACTAAACAAATTTTTCTATTCTGCACATGTCTATTGGAGATTTCATAATTTGCCACGTCATAAATGTTAATTCTCCATTACGAACGCTAGTTTACAAGACCGGCCGCTTCTGCTTCTGAGCATGCGTGAACTTTTGTGCGTGAACTGGTGTACACACGATCGGACTTTCCGACAACAAACATTTGTTGGCGGAAAATTTGAGAACCTGCAATCAAACATTTGTTGGCGGAAAGTCCGCCAACAAATGTTCGATTGAAGCATACACACGGTTGGACTTTCCGACAACAAGCTCACATCTAACATTTCCCATCGGAAAATCTGACTATGTGTATGCAGCATTAGAGTTCCTGCCTAGACCTAACTAGTCTTAACAATGTTTATTCTCCCCTCCTAACACCTATGCTGATTAACCCGTGTAAAAAAAGACACACGGATTAGTCAGCCTAGGTGTTAGGAAGGGGGGAAGGGGAAATTTTTGGGACTAGTTTGGTTTAAGCTGGAATTCTACTTTCACTCTCAGGAGCCTCCGCCACAGTTTGAGTCCCCCCTCCCCTTTCCCCAGTCAAAGAAAAAAATCAAAAAAAAAATCTTTATACAGTACATATCCTTCTTGCAGGGGCCTTTGGTCTGGTCCAGTGATGTTACCGGTCCTCCTTTTGCCTTTTATTCCCCTGGAATTAGGTGCAACCTAAAATGCAGAGACTTAATGCCTTGAGCTCACAGTGGGTCAAATGATGCTAGCACCATTAAAACCTATAGACATCTCTGAATAGGGTGTGGATATAGTAGATGGAGTTTCTTTTATTGTTAGGCGCTGATGGAGGACCCAATTTTTTTTGTACCCAAGCTGGAACTGGTCTTTAAAATCCTCCAGCTGAAAGCTTCCAAATTGCTGGCAGAAGTGAACCCCTATATATCTACATTGGCCATGCTCTGAGTTGCCCAACACTGGCAAGATGGCCCTATATAAAAGCATGTGGGCTTGTAACTGTGGCTAGTTGTTGAGAATTTTTTTTTTTTTTTTTTACTATACCTAGATTTTTTCCATTGCATATAATTGTGTGTTTTTACCAAACAATAATTGTATTTCTTTTATTATCCCAAGCCATAGCATTTTTCATTTGTTTGAATGATTACTTTTCTTAACATTTCTTTGGGTTACACTTGTCTTCACATTCATCTCTGATCTCAGCAGAATGATGTAACATTTAGGAATGAAGATGCAGCCCAGGACACCAGCACTGGAGGACAAGATGGCAAAGACTTCCACGGCCACCATGTATTTCCCTTTGGTGCTGAGGTAGGCTGGGATAAAAGAGAGCCAAACACTGCTAACGATCAGCATGCTGAATGTTATGTACTGAGCTTCATTAAACGTGTCTGGAAGTTTCCTGGCTAAAAATGCTACAATAAAGCTTAAGACAGCCAGACCTCCCATGTATCCAATCATAATGTAGAAAGCAGTGACGGATCCCTCGTTACACTGTAATATTATTTTCCCCACCATCAGTTGGGTGTTATACTCTGGGAATGGTGGAGAGAAGATCAACCAGAAGACACAGATCACTCCTTCCCCAACAGAGCAGATGATCAGAATAGATGTGGAAAAATGTTTGCCCAGCCATTTTTTCTGCATACTGTTAGGTTTGGTAGCTTTAAAAACCAGAATGACAGTAACTGTTTTGGCCAACATTGAAGAAATGGCAACAGAGAAAGTCATCCCAATGACAGCCTGTTGAAGGAGACAAGAAACCTTTGTAGGATGTCCGATGAACAGCAGAGGACATAGAAAGCACAGGATTAGTGAGAGGAGAAGGATGAAGCTGAGGGTCTTGTTATTCGCTTTTACAATTGGAGTGTCTTTGTATTTCACAAATATTCCAAATATGATAATAGTTACGAAACATAAAATAACAGAGATAAAAATGAGAGACAATCCCACTATATCTCTATAGGACAGGAATTCAGTTGTTCTTTGTATACAGGTGTCTCTTCTCTCATTGGGCCATTTATCCTCCGCACACTTATAACACCTTTCCATGTCTGAAAGAGTTAAATAAAAGGGTTCTTAAATGTCATAAGGCAATGTATTTGATTGATAGTATTATAAAACTTTGACAGACATAGCAGACAAATAGAAAACTACACACAACCGGTTTTCCCTTTGGAATGAACTCCGAAGGTTTTTTCGACTGAATTCCGATGGGTTTCCGCTCAAGCTGTCTTGCATACACACGATCACACCAAATTCCGACGGTCAAGAACGCGGTGACGTACAACACTACAACGAGCCGAGAAAAATGAAGTTCAATGCTTCCGAGCATGCGTCGACTTGATTCCGAGCATGCATGGTTTTTGGTGCGTCGGAAAAGCATACAGACGAGCAGAATTTCTGCTAGGAATTTTTTCTGTCGGAAAAATATAGAACATGTTCTCTATCTAAGTCCGTCTGAATTTTCAACGGACAAAGTCCGATGGGGCATACATACTGTTGTGAATTTATGAAGAAATACATTTACTATTCACTGGCAGAAATGTATAAATCCAAAAAGGCCTCAAAAAGACAGATGAACTGTGAGGTCGCAATAACTGAACTATTGGAGACCTTTAAGACACAGTAGAACTCATGTATTCTAAGTTGCTACAAGTTAACTATTCAAGGTTTTTACAAGCAGGTGTTGAGCCAGAAAGAAAATAGAAACCCTTTGTCACCCTTTGTTTACAACCATGAAGACAAAATTCAATAGCCGACACCTTGTCCAACAAAACCTATTGTGTGAAGTTTTAGGACTTGTGTACACAGCTAAGCTATCTAAAACATTTATTGGACTGCTCAAAGTCCATTTCAAAACATGATTTTAAAAGTAGATGCAAACCAGACATATTTTCAAAAAAATTATGCGGTGAATACAAGTCAATCAAATTATATGTGATCTTTGTAGGTCACAAAAGAGACATTATAATTTTAGTATCTGATGTGTTGAAGAACTGTGTAATCAAGAAAATATATATGAAAGTGTGATTATAAGTAGAAGTGTTTTAGGAACAAATTAGTATTATGAAAAACATATGATCATGATATAACTGTATAAGAATTGAACCTATGCTTAGATAAACAAATATTGATTGGATACCCAAATTATACAGGTATCCAGATAGATAATAATTGTATGTGATGTTGATTAATATATATATATAACCTGTGTCCTTTTCAAATGGACTAAATTTTTACAGATATACAATGATATACATATATATCACCATTTTATGCACGTGATTAATTAATAATTATGCTAAGAGTATGTTATAGTATGCTGGTTACTAGGATCCCTGAATACTAAAAATATAGATTATTTTCAAGGTACAAATAATACACCATATAAAATAAAATATATTAATTTACAGAGAAGCAACAAAACACATGTGAGACACCTAGTGGGTGAAGGTGCTATTATCTTAAAATCATGGGAAAGGTAAACATTACACTTTGCCTGCCAATAGAAAAGGAACACATACCTTTTGGGCTGAACATATTACAAGTTTTATTAGCTTATTGTTTGAGGGGTATTTAAGAGACAAGAAAGATACCATTAGGGAGAGAGCTCAGGGATCCAACCTGAGAGGAGGCTCAGGGACCCACCCTGGGGGAAGGGACACTGGGAGAAAGATCTTCCCAGATAGACCGATACCCATGCACCATGCATGAAAATATACTTTAACCTCCAAGAAGATTGGGAATTGTGTACCCATTTTCAGACTTTTAACTTGTTATTCCAGTTTGCTCCAAGTGAAAACCCCCATTTATCTAACTCACATCTTTGACTTTAGTGCAAAGTGAAAAAAGGCATTTTGCTCTGCATAGTTATTGGCTACACATTTCTTATCCATGATCAGTAGAACTGCAATCACCTTCAATGGGCATATTTAGACATTTCATAATATTCTTAACCATGCTATGACTAGTGGACAAACAAAACAAACACCAGAAAATATTTTTTTTTTTTTGTAAAAGATGTGATCCTAGAGGAGGGTTGTTGCTTTGGCCACCAATTGACAAGTACCTGCAGGCCCCAATGTGTTTAGTTCTGATCCAGCTTTAACCACTTCAGCCCCAGACCAATTGGCAGCCAAAGGACCAGGCCCCTTTTTGCGAATCGGCACTGCGTCGCTTTAACTGACAATTGCGCGGTCGTGCGACGTGGCTCCAAAACAAAATTGGCGTCCTTTTTTTCCCACAAATAGAGCTTTCTTTTGGTGGTATTTGATCGCCCCTGCGGTTTTTATTTTTTGCGCTACAAACAAAAATAGAGCGACAATTTTGAAAACAATGCAATATTTTTTGCTTTTTGCTATAATAAATATCCCCAAAAAATATATAAAAAAACATTTTTTTTTCCTCAGTTTAGGCCGATACGTATTCTTCTACATATTTTTGGTAAAAAAAAACGCAATTAGCGATTATTGATTGGTTTGCGCAAAAGTTATAGCGTTTACAAAATAGGGGATAGTTTTATAGCATTTTTATTAATATTTTTTTTTTTACTAGTAATGGTGGCGATCAGCGATTTTTATTGTGACTGCGACATTATGGCGGACACATCGGACATTTTTGACACATTTTTGGGACCATTGTCATTTATACAGCAATCAATGCTATTTAAATGCATTGGTTCCTGTATAAATGACAGTTGAAGTGAAGGGGTTAACCACTAGGGGGGGGAGGGGTTATGGGCTGTGACGTGTGTGTTTTTTTTTACATTAGGGGGCGGGGCTGACGTCTGACGTCATTGATCGGCTTTCCCGATGACAGGGAACAGCCGATCAATGACAGGCAGAGTAGGAAGCGCGGGGAGAGGTTTGTTTACACATACCTCTCCCCGTTCTTCAGCTCCGTAACCCGATCGCGGGACACCAGCGGCGATCGGGTCCGCTGGTCCCGCGGCCGGGGTCACGGAGCTCCCGACCGGGTCGCGAGCGCGCCACGTATATCTGCGTTAGGCGGTCGGGAAGCGGTTAAAGTTCCAGGTACACCTGGTGGCCTCTCTTCTGAATCTAGCCACACAGTTTCACATATGACTGTGTCATGATCACAGCTACAGTTACGCCTTATTTCCACTTTTCATGTCAGTTTCTATTGTTTCATAGGGCTCTCCTTAATAAGTTGGAACTATCATGATAGTTTACACGTATCATTGGTACCCTTTATGAGAAGCAGAGCATGGAAATATTTTACTCTAGTCAAGGTAAAAATGATCTGAAAGCCTAAATGCAATCAGACAATCCTGGCTTTGCGTTTCTTTAATTTTATATAATATTTTCCGAAGTCCTATTACTGATTTAAAAAACTTGCATTCCTTCCAGGTCATTTATATTCAGGTTTATGTCTAGCAAGAGAAAGAAGAGACCCAAACTCCCCTAAGATAACGGTCATCCACTGGTGTCTGTCTGTGCCATGGACATAAGGCTCTAATTTGAGCTGGGCCAATAAAAGGTGGATGGAGAATATCTTATCTCATGTCTACAAGCTTGCTGTCAGAAACCATGAAATCAGACCGAGACAGAAGTACAGTTAAATAACACTTGTTTAATAATAAAAGTAAATAGACCAAACTTATTTTTCTCTCTATGTAGAATAATCTTGGACTAATAGAGCCAAGGTTATACACATTCGACCACAGGTTCGATGGACACAGATCGCTATTGTCAGCGTCATGTCGAAACTCCTATTTATATCGAACTGTTGTCGCAACGAAAATGAAAATAAAGCATTTGTTTATGTCGGATGTTTAGGTTTTCAGATTCTGTGCGTTCGTTATCGTTTGTTAAAACGATAACGAAAATACCTGAAATTCGGACAAAAATGCATTCGGGCAAAAATGAATGTCTAGTAAAACAGCAAGCAAGATCTGGAGCCAGAAGGGATGTTGGCCAAGCAAGTCTTTAACCACTTCAATACCGGCCTATTGTAATATGACGCCCGCAGATGGGATCTCCCATCCTGGGCGGGTGTCATATGACGTCCTCTTATTCCCGACCGTCTAGGGAACACAGCAGGACCGTGGATCCACGTCCTGTCAGAGGAGAGGAGACCGATGGTGTGTTCTCAGTACAGAGGAACACCGATCGGTCTCCTCTCCTTGTGAGTCCGCTCCCCCCACAGTTAGAATCACTCCCAGGGAACATAATTAACCCCTGAAGCGTCCCTTAGTGTTAACCCCTTCCCTGCCAGTCACATTTACACAGCAATCAGGGCAATTTTATAGCACCGATCGCTGTGTAAATGTGAATGGTTCCAAAAAAGTGTCCGATGTGTCTGTCACAATGTCTAATGCCTCGACTACTGCAACTCCCTTCTCATTGGCTTAACTCTACATAGTCTATCACCTCTTCAATCCATAATGAATGCTGCTGCCAGACTCATCCACCTTACCAATTGCTCTGTGTCTGCTACTCCTCTCTGTCAATCCCTCCACTGGCTTCCGCTAGGCCAAAGAATTAAATTCAAAATACTAACAACTACGTACAAAGCCATCCACAATTTCACCCCCAGCTATATCACTAGCCTAGTCTCTAAATACCAACCTACTCGTTCTCTTCGTTCCTCTCAATACCTCCTGTTCTCTAGCTCCATCATCATCTCCTCCCATGCTCGCCTCCAGGACTTTTCCAAAGCCTCTCCAATCCTATGGAATGCCCTACCCCAATCTGTCTGCCTATCTCCTACTTTATTAGCTTTTAGACGATCCCTGAAAACCCTTCTCTTCAGAGAAGCCTACCCTACCCACACCTAACAACTGTATTTTAATTTTCTCCATCAGCTCATCCCCCACAGTTATTACCTTTTGTTTCAACTTGACCCTCCCTTCTAGATTGTAAGCTCTAATGAGCAGGGCCCTCTAGTCCCCCCTGTATTGATTTGTATTGTAAGTGTACTGTCTGCCCTCATGTTGTAAAGCTCTGCGCAAACTGTTGGCGCTTTATAAATCCTGTATAATAATAATAATTACAGTGTGTGTATTGTGCCATCTGCACAGTGTACGCCTGAAGCTACCCCATTTATTGGTGTTCTGCTGATCCTATCCGCAGGCAGCTGTATCAATTACAGTCAGCGTATTGTGCCTTCTGCACAGTGTACGCCTAAAGCTACCCCAATTTCTGGTGTTCTGCTGATCCTATCCGCAGGCAGCTGTAGCAATTACAGTCGGCGTATTGTGCCATCTGCACAGTGTATGCCTAAAGCTACCCCAATTGCTGGTGTTCTGCTGATCCTATCCGCAGACAGCTGTAGCAATTACAGTCAGCGTATTGTGCCATCTGCACAGTGTATGCCTAAAGCTACCCCAATTGTTGGTGTTCTGCTGATCCTATCCACAGGCAGCTGTAGCAATTACAGTGGGTGTATTGTGCCATCTGCACAGTGTAGGACTGAAGCTACCCCAATTGTTGGTGTTCTGCTGATCCTATCCGCAGGCAGCTGTAGCAATTACAGTGGGTGTATTGTGCCATCTGCACAGTGTACGCTTGAAGCTACCCCAATTGTTGGTGTTCTGCTGATCCTATCTGCAGGCAGCTGTAACAATTACAGTGGGTGTATTGCATCATCTGCACAGTGTATGCCTTAAGCTACCCCAATTGTTGGTGTTCTACTGATCCTATCCGCAGGCAGCTGTAGCAATTACAGTCGGCGTATTGTTCCATCTGCACAGTGTTTGCCTAAAGCTACCCCAATTGCTGGTGTTCTGCTGATCCTATCCGTGGGCAGCTGCAGTAATTACAGTTGGTGTACTGTGTACTCTGCACAGTGTGCACATAAAGCTACCCCAATTTCCGTTCTGTTCACATAATAATAATTCTACAGGCATGCAGTTGATTCTGCTAGCTGCAGTATATCAGTATATACGTCCCAGCTTTGTGCAGCTACATCTCCCTGTAGGCCATTAGTATGTCTGGAAGGCCAACAAGGAGAGGCAGACAGTCACGAGCCAATAAAAGAGGGCAAGCAGGCTCTGTGTCTAGAGGCAACAGTGCTGGTTGTGGACATGGTGCATCCTCATCAGCACGTGGCCATGGGACACGCTCGTCCTTTTTTTCAGCAGCTTGACGCGTTGAGCCGCAACATGCCGAAGACTTGGTAGAGTGGATGACCAAGCCGTCCTCATCCTCCCCATCCTCTCTCACCCAGGCTCAGGGTACTGGCAAAGCAGCTGCCAACGCAGCCTCTTCCCTCGGCTCAATGGCATCAGTCTTCCCTAGCCCCACCATGTCCTCCTGAGGAGTCCCCCGAACTGTTTGAGTGTTGGGTACATGCTCCATAAGGATGCCCAGCGTTTTGAATGCTCTGATGATACCCAGCTAGATGAAGGCAGTAACGTGAGCCCAGAGAGAGGGGATGCCCCAGAAGGACAGAAATCTAGCAGTCATGTTCCCCCAGCTGCAGCATACTGCCAGGTTTGCTCCAGTGATGAGGAGGGAGGGGATGATGAGGTCACTGACTCCACGTGGGTGCCTGAGAGGAGGAGGAGGCACATCTCCAACGAGGCAGGATGCCCTCCAGGGGCCAGCTTAAGGGCAGCACACCGTCTGCATCACACCGCACAGCTCCGCATGTGCAGGGCGCTGCCTCTGCGAGTTATTACAAAAGTTCTTTGGTGTGGGCCTTTTTTAAGACGAGTGCATTAGATCGCACCGCTGCTATTTGCAACATGTCTCAAGCGTATCTCGTGTGGCCAAAACATCAGCCGCTTGGGCACCACATGCTTGACCAGACATATGTCGACGTGCCATGCAGTTCATTGGCAAGCGTAAATAAAAGACCCACACCAAAGAACAAAGTGGACCTCTCCTTGCTCCTCATCAGCTTGGATCTCCAACCCCACTATACCTTCAGTCCTCTCTGAAACCTGCACTGAGAGGAATGAAGGTGTAGAATTAGGTGTGTCACAGCCAAGTACTTGTGGGCAATCTGCTATCGGAACACCGACGTCCAATTGTACCAGGCAATTTTCCCTGCCCCAGCTGCTGCACCGCCAAAAGAAGTTCACTCCCAGCCATCCACATGCCCAGTGGTTGAATGCTAGCTTGGCTAAATTGCTAGCACTTCAATTGCTGCCTTTTCAGTTGGTAGACTCTGCCTCCTTCCGTGAGTTTGTGGAATGTGCGGTTCCTCAGTGGCAGGTTCCCAAACGCCACTTCTTCTCACGGAAGGCGATTCCGTCTCCCTATCGGCATGTGGAAGGCAATGTCTTGGCCTCGCTGGACAGGGCGGTCAGCGGTAAGGTGTATATTACCGCTGACTCATGGTCCAGCAGGCATGGACAGGGACGTTACCTATTTTTCACGGCACATTGGGTGACTCTTCTGGCAGCTGGGAAGGATGCAGGACAAGGCGCAGTAGTGTTGGAGGTTGTTCCGCCACCACGCCTCCAAAATGCTACTACTGGTGATTCTGACACACCTCTCTCCTCCACCCCCTCCTCTTCTTATTCCTCCATGGCCTCTTCCTGTGCTTTGTCCTCTGAACCAGTGGTGCTCTGTAGGCGTTCAAGGGGCTATGCAAGTACGCAGGCAAAAAGATGCCATGCGGTGCTTGCGCTGGTGTGCTTGGGGGACAGGAGCCACACTGGGACAGAGTTTCTGTCAGCTCTGCAGGGGCAGGCTGAGAGGTGGTCCTCTCCGCCCTCCGACAGGAACAACTGACCCATGTGCCCTGTGTGGCTCATGTCCTTAACTTGGTGGTGCAGCGGTTTTTGGGCAGGTACCCGGGCTTACAGGATGTCCTGAGGCAGGCCAGGAAAGTCTGTGTGCATTTCCGCCGGTCATATAATGCCAGTGCTTGGCTGGCTGACCTCCAAAAGGAATTTAACCTGCCCAAGAACCGCCTAATCTGTGACATGCCCACCAGGTGGAACTCAACATTGTCCATGCTGCAGCAGCTGCAAACGCAGCAGAGGGCCATCAATGAGTACCTGTGCGACTACAGCACCAGGACAGGGTCAGGGGAGCTCGTTTTTGTCCCCACGCCAGTGGGCCATGATCAGGGATGCATGCACTGTCCTCTCACCTTTTGAGGAGGCCACGAGGATGGTGAGCAGCGACAGTGCATGCATCAGTGACACTGTCCCTCTTGTCCACCTGTTGGAGCACACGCTGCATAAGATAATGGACAGGGCACTTGAGGCAGAACAGAGGCAGGAAGAGGAGGACTTCCTTACCTCTCAAGGCCCCCTTTATCCAGACAGCGTTCCTGCTGGCCCGCCGATCACACAGGAAGAGAAGGAGGAGGATTGTGTCAGCATGGAGGTGGAGCCTGGCACTCAGCATCAGCAGCAGTCTTTTAGGGATCATTCACATTCCAAGAAACCCGTGGACTTGTACGTGGCTGGGAGGAGGTGGCTGCGGATCATGTTGTCCTTAGTGACCCAGAGGACTCCGGACCGAATGCCTCAGCTAACCTACGCTGCATGGCCTCCCTGATCCTGCAAAGCCTGCGGAAGGATCCTCGTATTCGTCGGATCAAGGAGAGGGATCATTACTGGCTGGCAACCCTCCTTGATCCACGTTACAAGGGTAAGGTTGCGGACCTTATCTTGCCATCGCAGAGGGAGCAGAGGATGAAACATCTTTGGGAGGCCTTGCAGAAAGGTCTGTGCAACGCGTTTCCCAGAGACTGGGAGGTTCCAAATTCCTGGTCCTGGACAACGTTTTGCTGAGGCTTCGGTCAGTCACAGAAGGAGCGGTGGAGAAGGTGGCTGTCTGACCGATGCGTTCAGACAATTTTTTAGTCTGCAGCCCCAAGGTATGATCGGTTCCAGCAACCATCGCCAGCATCTGATTTGCTGGTGCAGGAATACCTAGGGGCAAGGTCAGACTTGGACACCTTTCCCACCGAAAAGCCATTGGGTTACTGGGTCTTGAGGATGGATCACTGGCCAGAGCTTGCACAGTATGCAATTGAGCTACTGGCCTGTCCTGCATCCAGCGTTCTTTCAGAACGTACATTCAGTGCTGCTGGAGGCTTTGTAACCGATCACAGGGTGCGCCTGTCCACTGACTCAGTTGATCGACTGACCTTCATAAAAATGAATCAGTCTTGGATCACCACCAGCTACCAAGCACCTGATGCATGTAACCGAATAATTTTTTTGGAAATGTCAGATCCCTTCAAGACTGCCTATGCTGATGCTGAGTGACAATCCTGTTATGCTGAGTGACTATCCACTTCCTCCTCAATGATCATGCTGATAGCTTGTAAGAACATTTTTGGTTCTGGGTACCGCCACCAGTGGCTAAGGCCCAATTTTTCAGCCCCTGTTTAACAGGGGCATGTAATTACAATTTTTGATGCAATATTTTGCAGAAGGGCTCATTCCTGTGCTCCAACTACAATATTTGTGAGGGGTTGCAGTGTTGTGGCACCAGCACCAGTGCCTAAGGCCCAATTTTTCAGCCCCTGTTTAAGTTTCTGTGAGGTGTTGCAGTGTTGTGGCACCAGTGGCTAAGCCCCAATTTTTCTGCCCCTGTTCAACAGGGACATGTAATTACAATTCTTGATCTAATATTTCACAGCAGGGCCCATTCCTGCGCCCACCAAGAGTAACTGTGAGGGCTTACAGTGTTGTGGCAACACCACCACCAAAGGCCCAATTTTTCTGCCCCTGTTCAACAATGGCATGTAATTACAATTCTTGATATAATAGTTCACAGCAGGGCGTTTCAGCACCCACCAAGAGTCACTTTGAGGGCTTACAGTGTTGTGGCAACACCAACACCTTAGGCCCAAATTTATGCAGAGCATATAGGGCAGGCCCCTACTTTCAAACATCCAACTTACAAACATCTCCTACTTGCAAATGGAAGGAGACAACAAGAAGTGAGATGAAATCTACCCCTAGCCTAGGAAGGGAAATTATCTCCACTGATGCTTTATCCCAATCCTTGTTTTACTAAAAAAAAACTAATTTTCAAAAAACATTTGTCATTGGGACAGAAAGTGTGGTGAAATCTTCTGAAGAGGTGCACAGACAGCAAAAAAAAAGTTACAGGGGTGATAACCCTTCCCTATGTTTTCCAAAAAGCTTAAAAATAGATTTTTGGACTGGAGTTACACTTTAAAAATGTACCAGTTCAAAATTACAAACAGATTCTACTTAACAACAAACCTACACAGTCCCTGTCTTTTTTGCACCGCCTGTATACTGCTGTTCAGAGTATATAGGGCCTGGGGGCCCCACGCCTTTCCTTTTTTTAATTTGGGTACGGGGTTCCCCTTAATATCCATACAAGACCCAAAGGGGCTGGTAATGGGCAGGGGGGGTACCCATGCCATTTTTCTCAATGATTTTCATCCATATTGCCGGGACCAGACATTACCGCAAGCAGTTTTAAATGACTTTTTTTCCGTTAGAAATGTCATTTTATGCAGGGAATGTTCTAAACACGGGAAACACATGCCACTTCACATGCATACTATAGACACCCCCCCCCCCCCCAGACACGATATTTAAAGGGATATTTCAGTGCTCCCGAAAAAATGTCACTTTTTTTTCCATTGATACATGTCCCCTGGGGCAGGACCCGGGTCCCCAAACCCTTTTTAGGACAATAACTTGCATATTAGCCTTTAAAATTAACACTTTTGATTTCAAACGTTCGAGTCCCATAGATTTTAATGGGGTTCTAGAGTTCACACGAACTTTCGGTCCGTTCGCAGGTTCTGGTGCGAACCGAACTGGGGGTGTTTGGCTCATCCCTATTTATTATAAGAACTATTTAAACTTCTTGAGATAACACAGGCAGAATGTAGAGGACAGCTCTGAATTTCTGACAAGACCAACAGGCAATTTTTAACTTATTGAACAGATATAACAAACCACTTTCAATGGTATATGTAACAGAGCAAAAGGGAACAAATAAGTAAAAAAATATGTTTTAGGCTTTACATACACATTAAGCAATAGTGAATAGTAATGGTTTACTTTGTGTCTTCTAGATGCAGCCAGGCTGTAGCCGGCCTAGTGATATGTTTTATTTTGATGGATGCTTAAAAAGGTCCTAAACTCAGGTTATTGATTGCGTGCCCCAGGACAACATCAGGTGTGTGATGAAACGTACGTAAGGAGGAGCGACGTGCTGACGTCACCACGTGTACGCAGATCCCGGAAGCTACGGGCTGCTATCGAAGCCGGCTAGCTCGATTCTTAAAAGCTGTTAAATTCAGAAATGTAAGTGCAATCTTGCCCTTCTTATTACCCAATAAAATTAGGATTTACACTATGTTACCTTCATTGTATTTTCATGAGGACCTACGGAATACATGTGCACTTGAGTCTTTTTGTATGGTGATGACGCTGGGAGCAGTGGCGCATTATATAAAGACCTAAGGCGGGGGAATAAGCCATATGCGCTTTGGATCTCCTGTAGTAGGAGATCACTTACATCTGGTAAGCGGCAGTGTGTACAGAGGTGGAGGCACTATCCTATTTTCTGTTGGACACTTTTCTAGTGGTGTTATGCCTGTATACCACCGTGGAGGAATATATAGATACATCAGTTTCAGCATATGAACTTTCTTGGCTCTTCCTTTTTTTTTCCCATCAATGACTCAACAGTGCTCTTTTGAGCAAATGCACCATTTTGTATCACTTTTTGTCCACAAGATTGTTCATTCTTTTGTTGTGTTTCACTTATATGACATTTTCATTTTTAAATAGCGCAACCTATTTTTTGAATTGTATTGATTGCTTCTGCCAGCTACTGTTAGTAGTCTCCAGTAGAGAAGAATTAAAGCTTTTGTTAACCCAAAAAAAAAACAAAGATTTTCTGGTACCTTAAAGCAGATTAAACAGCACAATGCCTGTGTGGTGCAATCTGCCCCCTCTAAACTGTAAAAAAAAAAAAACAGAATCTGGCACTTCCTGTATCCCCTCTCTAAAAAGACCACGAAAATCAGGGCAGCTCCACCCTGATCACCTTGGTCTAATTGCGGGCCTCCGTCATACGCTGCTGTCCCCTCTGCTCTCCTGTCTCCCCCTCAACCCCCTCCTTCCTGTATGTCAGCTCGTGTCTGTGTCTCCGTCTCCGTCCCCCGCCGCTTCTAGTAAAAATAAAACATTTTTTTGCTCCCTGACAGTTACTCTTTCATATCCTGGCAAAGCCCACTGTACCTTACTTTTAGAAAAACGAGCGCTGTAAATACCGTTTTAGAGCTGCCTTCAGGCCGGTCACGTGACTCTCAGCCGGTTTCCATGGCTACTGCAGGAGAGACTGATCGGCCATGTGATCTCACCGACTGACCTCAGAGGGAGATCACGGCCCCTTCTGCAGTATGCTTCCATCGGAGCTGTACAGTGGCCCTGAGTCATGTGACCGGCCTGAAGGCCAGCTCAAAAGCAGTATTTACAGCGCTCGTTTTTCTATAAGAAAGGAACATTGTGCTCTGCCAGGCTCTAATAGATAGTCTGGCAGAGTTAGAGTTATATGGGTTAACAAACCCTTTAATAAACTGAGTTATGAATGTGTATCCTTCAGACCTCATTAATAGTAAACATCAGCAGCACATTTTTGGTTATGGAATTTTTTTTTTTTTTTATTTTTACAAATACAGTATCTTGGCAGCACTCCCAATTCTCTATTATTTTATTCAAATCATGATTTTTTTAAGGTAGTTTTAGTAGGGACAGATATCCTTTCATCAAGCATTGCCAGATCTGCTTTGATTGGCAGATAGAAATTGACCAGCAGTTCTCGGACGCTGTCCCTGTTCCTGCTAGTGCAAACTATCCTGCCACTGGTCAATTTTTATGCAGCTGTATCATTTGAGGGCTGACAATCTTAAATCTTGCAGAAAAACACATGCCTATGTATTGTGTCTTTGCATTTGGGCTTATCCTTGCTGATTGACACTTTCCTTCCTTTGACCATCTTTTACACACATGTATCTAGGAGTTTGATAAGAAATTGGAAGGTGACAAGATAGCTTTAATTGGCAAGAACATGACCAATATACTAAACACAGGGCAAAAGCAAGCAGCAGCCCTCAGATGAAACATCTGTGTAAAAAGCGCAAAAAAAAAAGAAAAAAAACACTAATCCCCCAAATTAAATGAAAAATCTACCTCCAAAAACAACACTAGTTTTTTCAAAGGAAAAAAAAGTGATTTGCTATGGATGGGACATCAGCAAAAGTGACTGCTGTCCTCAAATCCATCACAAACCAAAATTAGATAAAGATGAAATTAGATTAAATATAAAAATCCCCTGAATATAAGAACACACATATAAGAGAGAAAAAAAGGGTGAAATTGCCCAAGATTTGGTGATCAAACTTTTTACTGACACAGATAGTCAGCATCATTGCTTCCTATAAAGGGTTCATGGCTCGTCATAGCTGCAATTGTCCACTTTAACTAAAAAATATCTACTTCCACCTAGAATATGTCTTAAAAGACGAAGCTGAAGAGTCTATACAAGTAAGTGTTGTAATTATATGCATTCTTTCATTATAGAAGTGTCTATAGCTAAAGAAAACGTGACTGAAGAATATGGAGCACCAACCATATTTATCGGTGATCTCGTTCTCCGGACAGGGCACACAGTAATGGCAGCAGGGTTGTCTTCCTTCCTGCAAATGTTTTTGGTATCCAGGAAGACAGCTCTCAGAGCACAGAAAATGTGGAGTCTAAAGGGAAATTCAACTTTACAAATTAACATCTTACTTTATCATGTTGCCATCTTGTAAAAATGGTGAATATGCAAGGTTAGCTTGGTTATTTGGTGCTTCTTTAACCACTTTACAACTGGGCACTTAAACCCCCTTCCTAACCAGACCAATTTTCAGCTTTCGGTGCTCTCACACTTTGAATGACAATTACTTAGTCATGCAAAACTGTACCCTTATGAAATGTTTGTCCTTTTTTTCACACAAATAGAGATTTATTTTGGTGGTATTTAATCACCGCTGGTTTTTTTTTTTTTTAAATCAAAAAAGACTGAAAATTCTGCGAGTATTGGCAGAGTATTGATGAATATTGGTAGAGTATTGGCAAGTATTGGCAGAGTATTGGCAGAGTATTGCATAGTATTGTAGAGTATGGCAGTGTGTTGCATAGTATTGCAGAATATTGGCAGAGTATTGCAGAGTATTGCCAGAGTACTGCAGATAATTGGCAGAGTATTGCAGAGTATTGGCAGAGCACTGCAGATTATTGTCAGAGTACTGCAGAATATTGTAGTGTATGGGCACTGAGCAGCACTGTGGGGACTACAGATCCAGCCCACAGCACTGCTGCAAACTATATCTTTCCTCTCCCCCTCTCCACTCACACTGTACAGATCGGTACAGAGAGAGGAGGGAGGAACCGGCGTCATGACATGACGCCGGTTTGTTTACAAGTGATCGCTCCATCATTTGACGGAGCGATCATGTGGTAAACGGCCGCTACCAGCGCCAATTTACCGTGAGTCGTGATGCTGGACGTGGCAGGCACGGATGTTCCCGGGTGCGTGTCCCAGGGGATCCATGGACGCCCTCACAGAATAAGCTGACCGCATTGTAGCCGTCTTTCGGCTATGTGTAGTGACCTAATATGTGTAGTTCGTAGATGGTTTGTAGTTAATAAGTATTGTCTCTGCAGCAAACCCAATTCTCCCAGAGAGAAGCACTTTATTGACTTCTAAAACAGAACATTCTTGCAGATGATAAAAATCCAACAGAGTTCATATGACAAGGAATATCTTCCCTAGACTTGTGCCTTCATGATCACAGACCCTTCTCTGAGATATTTTTCTTAGACTGAAAGCCATCTTGTATCACACACTGAATGGCTGAGCATCTTGCTTTGATCTGCTCCTGTCTTTCAGAGTGACAGCAGATCACCCCAAGCTGTGAACAGCTGTAGTCCCTAATCTGCATTCTTTAACATTGACAAGTCTCCTTTGATATGTGCGACTACTGATTAGATTAAGAGATGACACCTAAATACTCTTTTGAGGTGTAGAATAGACTTGAATCCCCAATCTATATTCTTGCATAATGAATTTGTCTTAGAATGCCTAAATAAAATGCCTATATGAAATACATAAAAAACACTACATATATCTAATATATATATATATATATACATATATATTAGATATAACATACTACACTATGGCCCAGTCGGCAAGTGGTTAAAGTGATCTTAAAGGTTCAGTGTTTTTTTTTACATGTCATACTTACCTGCTTTGTGCAATGATTTTGCACAGAGCAACCCTGATCCTCTTCTTTTTCGGTTCCCCTGCCAGCACTCCTGGCTCTTCCACCTTGACCAGTGCCCCCATTAAAAATTCACTTGCTATGGGGGCACTGCTGCATGCTAGCTTCCGAGCCCTGCTCTATGTGTCCATAAGACACATAGATCTGTGGCTCTGCCCACCCCCAGCTCTCTCCTCATTGGCTCACTGGCTGTGGTTGACAGCAATGGGAGCCAATGGCTCCAGCTTCTGTGTCTCAGCCAATGAGGAGAGCGAGATCTGGGACAGCCGAGGCTCCCATGCACATTGCTTGATCAAGAGGGGCTCAAGTGATTATTGGGGGGGGGGGGCTGAGGGGGGAGACGCACACAGATTTTTTTTTACCTTTCTGCATAGAATGCGTAAATGTTAAAAATCTTTAGCCCTTACAACCAGTTTAATTGTGAAAGAAACCAAAGCACTCAAAGAAACAAATGTACTTCTGTCCTTGCATAAAAAACAAACATACACTACATTTTAAAAAGTTTTAGGAAGGTGTGAAAAAATTCTGTAAATGAAGAATGCTTTCAGAAACAGAAATGTTAAGAAAGTAAATGAACAGAAGTGAAATGCAAATAAAATCAAATTAAATTTGGTGTAACCACCCTTTCCCTTTAAATCAGCATCAGTTCTTCTAGGCACACCGTTTTTGAAGGAACTCGCAGGTAGGTTGTTCCAAACATATTATAGAACTAAGCACAGATCTTCTGTGGATGAAGGGTGCCTCAAATCTTTCTGTCTCTTCATGTGATCCCAGACTCCATGATGTTGAGACCATTACTTCCAGGACTCCTTGTTCTTCTTTACGCTGAAGATTGTTCTTAATGACAATGGTTTTATGTTTGGGGTCATTCTCCTGCTGCATAATACATTTGGGGCCAATCACATGCCTCCCTGAGGGTATGGCATGATCTGCCTCTATTTCTAAATATTTTTTTTTTAAATCAGATCATCTTTTTATTGCTTTTATACACAAACAATACACACAACATACAACCCATATACATATTAAAAACACATAACACACAGAAACCCCCCCCCCCCCAAAGTCCCCCCCCTTCTCTCTCCCTATTGGTCATAGAAATATCTACTCCCATCTCGTCATCCATCCAAAATTTTAGACCACCTTCTCCGTATCTTTTCAAATTTCCCTATACAACCTCTATGTAAAAAGACATTTTTTTTCTTTAATTAAGGTTTCCCTTATTTGTGTTTCCCATTCCACTATTGCTGGTGGATATGGGGATACCCATTTTTGTGCTATAAGCTTATGGGCTTGAAATAGGCTCCTCATTATTGGTACCATGATGTCACCCGGGCTCTCGGAATCATCCAGGATGCTCAAAAGACAGCTCTGGAGACAGCCTGGTCCCAAAGAGGTTATTAATCATAGATACAGCCCCATGCCAGTAGTGATGGAGTTTAGGGCATCTCCATAACCTATGTATTAAATTAGCAGGATTTCCTTTATATCTGAGGCATTGGGACGTATCTCTACGCATCCATCTGAATAGTTTCTCAGGTGTGCAATTTCTCAACATTGAGGACACCATTAACCCTGACCAAATCTCCAACTCCACTTGTAGAAATGCAGCCCCAAACTTGGAAGGAACCTTCACAATGCTTCATTGTTGCCTGCAGACACTCATTATTCTACCGCTCTCCAGCCGTTCTGTGAACAAACTCCCTGCCGCTACAGCCAAATATTTTGACTCATCAGTCCAGAGCACCTGCTGCCATTTTTCTGCACCCCATGTCCTATGTTTTTATAGTTGAGTTGTTTAGCCTTGTTTCCATGTCGGAGGTATGGCTTTTTTGCCATAATTCTTCCATGAACACCACTTCTGGCTAGATTCCTCTGGACAGTAGGTGGGTGTATCTGGGTCCCACTGGTTTCTGCTAATTCTGTGCTGATGACACTGCTGAACATTTTCCGATGTTGAAGGGATGTAATCATGATGTGTCTTTCATCTGCTGTATTAAGTTTCTTTGGCCAACCACTACATGTACAATCCTCAACATCGCCAGTTTCTTTGTGCTTCTTTAACCACCTGATTACTTTGCACTTAAACCCCCCTCCTGCCCAGACCAATTTTCAGCTTTTGGCGCTGACGCACTTTGAATGACAATTGCGCGGCCATACAACACTGTACCCAAATGAAATTTTTATCATTTTGTTCCCACAAATAGAGCTTTCTTTTGGTGGTATTTAATCACAGCTTGGGTTTTTATTTTTTGGTAAACAAACAAAAAAAGATGGAAAATTTAAAAAAAAAAAAAATCATGTTTAATAGTTTGTTATAAAATTTTGCAAACAGGTAATTTTTATGCTTCATTGATATGTGCTGATGAGGCGGCACAGGTGGGCACTGATAGGCTGCACTGGTTGGCACTGATAGACTGCACTGGTGGGCACTGATAGACTGCACTGGTGGGGACAGATAAGTCGGTACTGATGGGGACAGATAAGTCGGTACTGATGGGCACGGATGGGTGGCACAGATGGGTGGCACGGATGGGCACTGATGGATGACACTGATGGGCACTGATGGGTGGCACTGATGGGTGATACTGATGGGCACTGATGGGCACTGGTAGGTGACACAGATGAGCACTGGTAGGTGACACAGATGAGCACTGGCAGGTGACACTGATGTGCAGCACTGGCACTGTGGGCACTGAGAGATGGCACTGTGGGCACTGAGAGATGGCACTGTGGGCACTGGTAGGCGGCACTTTAATGGGGCAAAGGTGGGCACCATGGATTGGGCACATTACAGTGAGAGGGACTGATGTCCCTCTCACTGCCACCGGTGATCGCCTTTTTTTTTTTTCTCTTCACGCTGTCAGCGCGAGGAGGAAAAAAAGCTGGTTACCGGCTCTGTTATTATCACATGATCAGCTGTCATTGGCTGACAGCTGATCACGTGGTAAGGGGTCGAGATCGACCCCTTACTCGGATCTGTGATCCAGCGAGTCTCACAAACTCGCTGATCACAAAGCGCGCCATCAATAGACGTAGTCCCGGCACATTAGATCCGCTCTGTAGCCGTCATTCGGCTATAGCGCGGATCTCAGGTAGTTAAAAGAGCTTGAACAGCACATCTTGAAACCTCAGTCTACTTTGAAATTATTGCATGGAAGAGACCTTGGTGACACGGTATAACTATCTTGTGTCTTGTTGCTGTGCTCAGTCTTGCCATAGTGTATAACCTGTGACATGAAACTGTCCTCTACAACCTTACCTTATATAGCGGCCATAACCCCTTGAGGGGCGGCCTTGATTTCTTGGGCTTACCAGTTACCTCCTCGTGGCTTGTCGGTGACTGTCTAGGGTTACCCAGGTTTAGTACCCAACGACTTCAGATGACACATAAAAGTCCTTTTCAAGGTTTTTATTTTGCAGTGGTAACATCCAACATAACACAGTCTCAGGTGGGAATAGAGGGCACGGTTGATAAACTCAGGCACTTTGAACTGCTGACATACACTGAATGTCTCTAATCAACCCAGAGAGTAGCCACTCACAGCTGGGTGCTTCACTGCCAGATAAACCTCTAGCCAGAGATCTAGCAGCCAACATGTGATCCGGAAACTTTGCAAAAGTCTCTGCCACAGACTAAAAATTGTAACTGACAATGAATAGGAACCTTTCCCACAGTACCTGGAACTTTCTCTGTCTCCTTGGCAGTACCGTGGAAGTGTAGATTCTTTAGTGTCCATACAACTCAGCTTCCAGGCTCTTACTGAGTAACCAGCTTGTTGGCCCTCCTCCGATGAGTTCTTCCCTGGTCACTTGTACGAGTTGCCGTGTCCCTCCAATACCGAGAGCACACTGGGACGCCTTTGAATCCTCCTTCAGTTACTGGGCCTCAGACTAGCCAGTTCGGAGACTCGGGAACTGACGGATCCCTTCCCCTGACCATGAGGGCCTCTGGGGTTGGTCGGCTTGACCATGCTTGCGAGACGGCAAACGCTGCTAGGCCCGGGACCCCTCGCGGGGCTGCCCCAGACCAGAACCAGGAACCAAAAGCTACGGCCGAACCCTGAACACGTGACTTCAGCACCTTAAATACCCCTTCCCAGACTACACAGCAGGGCCAGATGCGCCCACTGATTGGCTCCGGGAAAGATTGGTACCTAAGACGTCCAACCAGGCCTGGTTCTCGGCCTGTCATGGGTGCCTCACTGCACCTATGACCAGGCGGAACCTTAGTACAGCCCAGCCAGACTGATGCCAAAGTAATTCCTGTACAATTAACCCCCAGAACTCCATTACAGTTATGAGGAAAAACTACATTTCCACTTTTTTTATTTACACTTTTTGAAGTGTGACCGCTACACTTAGTAGCAGAGTTTGGCTGTTCCTTAACCAGTTTTAAGCCTCCTACACGGTTCTTTCTGTTTCCTACGTACAAAATTGATGATCATTAGCAACTGCTTGATATAGATGGTTAATCATACCCCTGACTCTAATCCTACGAAAGGATCAGAAGAATCAACTCTTTTTGGGCCATTTCCCAACAATTCTGGTGGCCTAGTCTACAGGCTGATGTAACTGCCTTTGTAGCTGCCTGTTCCGTGTGTGCTCAGAGTAAGACTCCACGACACCTTCCAGTGGGCCTCCTACAACCCATACCCAATGGAGAGAAGCTCTGGACCCACCTGTCTATGGATTTCATTGGCGAGTTACCCAACTCCCAGGGCAACACTGATGGTGGTTGACCGGTTCTCGAAAATGTCTCATTGTATTCCACTTAGGAAGTTGCCCACTTCTAAGGAACTGGCTTCCATTTTTGCTCGGGGGATCTTTTGCTTACATGGGCTACCCAAAGTTATTGTCTCGGACAGGGGTAGTCAGTTTGTGTCCTGGTTCTGGCGAGCCTTTTGTGCACAGTTGGGAATTCAGCTTGCTTTCTCCTCTGCGTATCACTCGCAGTCTAATAGGGCAGCAGAACAAGCCAATAGTCCTTGGAGCAATTCCTACATTGCTATATTTCTGACCATCATAACAACTGGTCAGACCTCTTACCGTGGGCAGAATTCTCTCACAATAGTGCCTTGAATTCTGCTTCCCGTTTGTCCCCGTTTATGGCGAACTATGGTTTCCAACCTTCCATGTTGCCTGACTCATTTGTTCTGTAGAGTATTCCTGCAATAGAGGAGCATCTCCGTGGTCTTCGTTCCACTTGGGCACAAGTCCAGTAGGCTTTGCGACATGCTAATGATAGGTACAGACTCCATGCTGACTGCAGACGCCTGCCTGCGCCTTCCTACCAGGTTGGGGACAGGGTCTGGCTGTCATCTCGCAACCTCCGACTTAGTGTTCCCTCACTGAAGTTCGCACCTCGGTTTATTGGGCCTTTTTTGGTATTCTTCACAGGATTAACTCAGTGGCTTACGCATTATACCTTCCTTTTAATATGCGTATCTCAAATGTATTTCATGTCTCCTTATTAAAACCTTTGGTCTTTACCACCTCGTGCCTCGTCCTCACCCTGTACAGGTTGAGAACCATAAGGATTATGAAGTACAGTCCATTGTTGACTCCCATAGGTTCGCATACAGTGCCTGGTGCATTGGAGAAGGTACAGTCCAGAGGAACACTCTTGGGTCTCATCCTCAGACGTACATGCCCCTGTCCTCCTCTGTGTTTTCCATAGATGTTTTCCCCTCAAGCCTGGTGGCCCTCTGAGGGGGAGGAGTCATTGAGGGGGTACTGTCAGGGCTGGGCTCAGCTCTTCCTTCTCTGAGCTGGTCGCTCAGCTGTCGGCTTATTGCCAGCTCCTATCTTTCTGCAGTGACTCACCTGTTGATGATATCCTGCTTGTCAGTCCTGCCTACTTAAGCCGTTCAGTCCAAATATTCTCTGCCTTCGCCTTGGTCACATTCTCTAGATACGCTCTCCTGTGTTTCTGTTAAAGACTTGCTTGGCTGACATTTCTTCTGGCTCCAGATCATGCTTGCTGTTCTACTATGCTGTTCTCTGGCTCCCTGACATTTTGGCTTGTCTGACTATCCGTTTCGGTTCCTGAACTCTGGCTATGTTTTGACTACTTTAACTCTGTTTACCTTTTTTTATTATTATTAAGCAAGTGTGATTTTACTGTACTTCTGTCCCAGTCTGATTCATGGTTTATGACACAGAGTGAGCAGAGTCTCAGTGATTTATCACTTCTGATGGTATCCTGCTATTCTTAAGGTGTTTTTTTGTTTCTTTTTTATGTTATCCACATTCAGCCTATCTAGCAGAAGCACTTCTATTGCAACAAGAGATTTACTTTTCTGTTTCTCCTGGTGCATTCTTCATAATGAGAAAAGGAAATAAATGATCAACTTAGTTAATGCAAATTTATATGAATGAGTGACTTGTATAGTGCTACCTATGCGAACTGAATCGCCTCAGGGCACATTTGCCGCCGGTGTCCATCTGCGTTATAGCACGGTCCTTTGCCCCATGGGGTCCTGACAAACTTACAAACACATACACATATTTGGCCATATTTTTTTCGACAGTATCTAATTAACCTACCAGCATGTCTTTGGAGTGTGGGAGGAAACCAGAGTACCCAGAGGAAACCCACGCAGGCACAGGGAGAACATGCTCCAGGCAGATGGTGTTGTGGTCAGGATTTGAACCAGCAACCCTATTGCTGCTCGGTGAAAGTGCTAACCACTACACCACTGTGCTGCCCTATATCCTGTATACATGCCATGGTGAGCCTCTTAGCCTCCTACCCTACTGTATGTGGCATGTTATATTTATCATGTTTACTATCTGGCTAATTTTATGTTGTTGCTTTTTGCATCCTATCATTATAAAAGTTTTCAGTGTGATTCATGTTCTAGATCAGGATTTTTCAACCAGGGTGCCGCAAAGAGTCCTCATGGGTGCCTTGGCCACATTCTGATCTGAGCGCTACTTTGTGTCACTGTGACTCTGCAAGGAGAGCAAGAGCAAAGACCGAAACAGCTTTCTCCTCCTCCCTCTCCCTGCGGCTATGTGAACTATGTGAAAATCTATGTGAACTATTGCTGGCAAAGTAGAAAGCTGTGCTTAACGTCCGCCCACATCCTACCAACTGATGACATCATTGGTTGTTAAGGACATGTAAGATGCCACTACAGCTTTCTGCTTTGCCGGCAATAGTTTACATAGCTATTCACATACTGTAGCTGCAGGGAGGAGGAGAAGAGATCCGTGTGGGCTGTGCATAACATGGGAGTTAACACAAAGTAGCACTCTTATCCTTATGTGCAGGATTTGACTACTGCCCCTATCTCCTCCCCACACTGCTCCCTGTACAGACAGCATAAATTGCGGGTGAGGGTGGAGGGAGGAGGAAGAGGAGGTGGGGGAAGAAGAGCGCACAAGCCACCTTTGTGCTAGGAGGGGGATTTGGGGGGGGGGGGGAGTTGTGCTAGGAGAAGGTATTTGGGGGGGGGTTGTGATAAGAGGGGGGAATTTGGGGGGGTTTGTGCTAGGAGGGGGGATTTGGGGGGTTGTGCTAGGAGGGGGGATTTGGGGGCTTTGTGCTGGGAGAAGGGATTGGGGGGTTAGTGTGGGGTTTGTGCTAGGAGAAGGAATTTGGGGGGGGTGGGGTTGTGTGCTGGGGGGATTTGTCCTAGAAGGGGGAATTTCGAGGGAGAAGAGTTACAGTCTAAGATCACTGTGCCACACAGACTACATTTGAGGGCTTCTTCACACCAGGTACAGTGAGGTAACGTGCGAAACCGTATGTTTTCCTGCATCACACAAAAATGTGCTGCCTTTTGCAGTTGCACATGGGTGTCAATATTTTTAATGACATCCCCAGGGGTCAAGTCCTGGGGAAAAAAGTGTGGGAACTCCCACCCAAGATCCACTCCCCCACCAAAAAAAAAAAAATGATACGCTCATATGCACGAACGCTTCAAAAGTGGTATTTTTCATCCAATTTTCGTATTGCGTGTATGAAGCTTAACTGTTAGTACATTAAAAAAAAACAATCCTCAATAAACATAAATACGGTAATTCTCTGAATAATCAGCATTCATTCAATTGTGCTTCCATGCGAATGTGAACATCATGTTCTGATCTTTATTGGGGAATTTTATTTTGTATATAGAGTGTTTATGTGGTGAGTTTACACTTTTCATTGAACAGAGTTTGGATAACACAGGGTTAAACGGAAAGGTCATAAATGAACTGCACATTATCTGGACAGAATGCTTGGGGAAATAGTGATGTGTTCCTGCTTAGGAGATGTATGTTAGCTTGGGGGGCTGCAAACTCTGCAGGGCTCCAACACACACTCGCTGCTATTCCAACCCTTCACATATTTCCACATAAACTTCCCTCCTGGCATTAAACTTTGCCAGGTATTGTGCTCAGCTTACCACCCCAAACTGATGTTCCTCCCTCAGCTCACCTCTCTCCCTGCATGTCCTGTGAGCAGAATAGCTGTGCTCCTCCTCTGGGTTCTCTCATCATATGGCACTGAAGATAGAGAAGGGGGGGGGGATTCAGCGGGACACACAGAGCAAGTATGCAGGAGACCTGGGGGGGGGAGATGAGGAGACAGAAAATCAGGAGGGGCCGGCGGGGAGGAGCGCATCATGAGAGGTCTGACTACACACAATCCCTTAGCAGCAGGGACCTGATCTACCCGTCAGCTAGCTGTGATTGACAGGTAGATCGAAGCGGAAGCTGTCATGGGGCCCCCTACTGGCAATGCCTGAATGGCATTGCGTCACTTACTATTGCGAGCTGTGTCGGCAGCTGCTGGTGTAGCACCTGCCACACAGCTTGCATACTTCAAAGTCTTGCAGGACACGGCTGCTAAAGGGAACTGAGTTCCTGTTGTGGAAAAAGTACAGGAACTCCGTTCCCATGCGTTCCTGCAGGACTTGAGCCCTGGACATCCCCATGCATCTAGCAAATGCGTGTACGTTTGCACTCATTAAAGAATGCAACATACATGCACACGCAAAAAAGTGAGTGTTCGCACACACTTCCTGGTGTGAACCAGCCCTCGGACTGGCATGCCTCAGGATTGTGCACAGTTCTAAAGGGTGCCTTGACTGAAAAAGGTTGAAAAGCACTTTTCTAGATACCTTGGAGAACCTGGGATGCCACTGGATCATTTTCTTATTCATTTTAAATTTAAATTCTTCTCCCTCATAGTGGAAATATCCAACTGTAACCATTGAGAAAGATTTATTAGGTGTAAAGACGATGTTTATTAGGTCAAACCTGGGTGAAACTTTTCCTTCATTGAACTTTATCTCCTCTCCTCCTTTGGTTATAATATGCACTCTCCTTAGATACCTGTTAATCTAAAGGGAAAAATGATTATACAATAAATTCTGTATATGTAAATGAATAGGTTTTTTAAAGATACCGATCACCATTTTTAAAGAGT
Source organism: Lithobates sylvaticus (assembly GCA_028564925.1). Taxonomy (NCBI): domain Eukaryota; kingdom Metazoa; phylum Chordata; class Amphibia; order Anura; family Ranidae; genus Lithobates; species Lithobates sylvaticus. Next base: position 531,968,989 of record CM053028.1, read on the forward strand.
ATGCCAGTGTGAAAAGATTGTGCATACTTACAGTGCCTTGAAAAAGTATTCATACCCCTTGAAATGATAGACCAACACAAAGTAGCACATAATTGTGACATAGAAGGAAAATGATAAATGGTTTTCAAAAGTTTTTTACAAATAAATATGTGAAAAGTGTGGCGTGCATTTGTATTCAGCCCCCCCTGGGTCAATACTTTGTAGAACCACCTTTCATTGCAATTACAGCTGCAAGTCTTTTTGGGAATGTCTCTACCAGCTTTGCACATCTAGAGAGTGACATTTTTGCCCATTCTTCTTTGCAAAATAGCTCAAGCTCTGTCAGATTGGATGGAAAGCATCTGTGAACAGCAATTTTCAAGTCTTGCCTCAGATTCTCAATTGTATTTAGGTCTGGACTTTGACTGGGCCATTCTAACACATAAATATGCTTTGACCGAAACCATTCCATTGTAGCTTTGGCTGTATGTTTAGGGTTGTTGTCCTGCTGGAAGGTGAATCTCCACCCCAGTCTCAAGTCTTTTGTAGATTCTAACAGATTTTCTTCTAAGATTGCCCTGTATTTGGCTCCATCCATCTTCCCATCAACTTTGATCAGCTTCCCTGTCGCTGCTGAAGAAATGGTGTGTTCGGGGTTATGTGCAGTGTTATGCCGCGTATACACGGTCGGAATTTCCGATGGAAACAGTCCGATGGGAGCTTTTCAACAGATTTTCGGACCGTGTGCATGCCCATCGGTCTTTTTCTGTCGGAATTTCCGACGGACTTTGGTTTGAGAACCTGTTCTCAATTTTTCCCACTGAAAACCTTTCTATCGGATTTTCCTATCGTGTGTATGCCATTCCGACATGCAAAATTCCGACGCATGTTTGGAAACAATTCGACGCATGCTCGGAAGCATTAAACGTCCCTTTTATAGTGCTGTCGAACGTGTTTTATGCCGCTGTGTTACAGACCGTCGGAAATTGGTGTGACCGTGTGTTGGCAAGACAGTTTGAGCGAAATTCCGACGGGAAAACCATCAGAGCTTTTTCCAACAAGAATTCCGAGCGTGTGTACGCGGCATTAGTTCTCTACCACTTCTTTCAGATGTTTGCTGTGTCCCCCACATGGCTTCTTGCAAGCTGCAAATGGGAATTCTTATGGCTTTCTTTCAACAATGTCTTTCTTCTTGCCACTCTTCCATAAAGGCCAGATTTGTGGAGTGCACGACTTAAAGTGGTCCTGTGGACAGATTCTCCCACCTGAACTGTGGATATCTGCAGCTCCTCCAGAGTTACCATGGGCCTCTTGGCTGCTTCTCTGATTAATGCTCTCCTTGCCCGGTCTGTCAGTTTAGGTGAATGGCCATGTCTTGATAGGTTTGCAGTTGTGTCACACTCTTTACATTTTCGGACGATGGATTTATTTATTTTATTTATCACAGGATTTATATAGCGCCAACAGTTTACGCAGCGCTTTACAATATAAAAGGGAGACAATACAGTTATAATACAATAAAATACAAGAGGATTAAGAGCTCAGAAGAGCTTACAATCTAATAGGGTGGGGGAGGTGGTACAAAAGGTTGTAACTGTGGGGAGCTGATGGAAGTGGTAAAAGATTAGTTGGAGACGTGATAGGCTTCCCTGAAGAAATTTGTTTTTAGGTATCGCCTGAAGGTAGCTAGAGTAGGGGATAGCCGGACAGGTTGACGTAGCGAGTTCCAGAGGATTGGAGAGGCTCTGGAGAAGACCTGGAGACGAGCATGGGAGGTGGAAACGAGAGATCTTGACAGTAGGAGGTCTTGAACAGTGCTTTGTGAGATGTTCAAAGCTTAGGAAAATTTTTATAACCTAACCCTGCTTTAAACTTCTCCACAACTTTATCCATGACATGTCTGGTGTGTTCCTTGGCCTTCATGATGCTGTTTGTTCACTAATGAGGGCTCAACAGAAGAGCTGTATTTATACTGAGATTAAATTACACACGGGTGGACTTTATTTACTAATTTACTAATTAGGTGACTTCTGAAGGCAATTGGTTCCACTAGATTTTAGTTAGGGGTATCAGAGTGAAGGGGGCTGAATACAAATGCACGCCACACTTTTCAGATATTTATTTGTAAAAAAGTTTAAAAACCATTTACCAATTTCCTTCCACTTCACAATAATGTGCCACTTTGTGTTGGTCTATCACATAAAATCCCAATAAAATACATTTATGTTCAGTAGTGATTTTATAGCTAGTTAGAGAAATTAATTAATTATGTAAATTTTTTGTGCAACACTAATGTAGCAAGGTCTCACTTTTGGTTGGACTGCAAACCACAATCCCAACCCTGCGCTGCCATCTTACTCCTGGATAGGCCCTCACACAGCCTGGCAGCTAGATGCTCCTGGGATAGGCCCAATCTTGGGGAGATGCAGACTAGAATACGGCAATCACTGAGCAGCAAATTATATCACCTGTGATGTATTTCAGTTATCTTGCAAAGGCCTGTTAGTGGGCCCTGAGGACAGGGTTGATGACCACTGCCCTAAGCAATAAGAAGCAATTGGTCTAAGAAATAGGAAGTCCAAGGACTGGTTTGTATCCACTCCAACTGGAGAAAAACAAAAATCTGTCCTCCAACAAATTTGCGAGGTTGAGCATCATAGCCTTATATCATACAACACAGGAGTTCCCTAACATGTGGTAAATCTTTCCCAAAGCAGCTATCCTAGTTCTAAAAAGCATAAGGATGACTGAATCAGGCACTTCCCCATCTCTCAACTCAATCTCTTCAATAGCCCTGCTGTCCAAGCCAGCAAATGTAAGTGTAGCGATACCCCCAGTTAAGAGAGCCGCAAGTTTGTTTTGGGTCCCTGAGTACAGCTCCACCAACCCCCCGGCAATTTGCTCTACCCGCTCTGGCACAGTTAATCAAGGGGTATGTATCTAGGCACATATAAATATCACTTATACTCTAAGTGTAATGGACTCAAACTCACAAGCAGACTGCTGAGATAAGAATAACTGGCTTTACTTTGGCAGTATGAAAAGAAATAGTAACATGCATCAAACATTTGACTTACAACACATTAGCAGGTCCCTGCAATATGCACTTTAAACGTGTACACATGTATGTATCAGGATAGCAATGGGGAATGGAACGCCAAGTGTAGCGACCGTCTGCTATGCACCTCTGAGGTGCAACAAATCTAACTGCGCCTACCTAACGGACCAGGCCTGATCCCTAGCAATAGAGCTCAGTCCTTGAGAAAATACAGTATTCTTCACCGGCAAGAGAACTGTAGAGGTGGTGCACATGTAGCTTTAAATGGTGTGTTTGTAATCCATAGAAAGAACAATCTGCTGCTCTGAGGTAATTGTGCCTTGGCAGTCCAATAGGCATAGAAGTGAAAAGTGACAATGTATGATGAGCCTTTCAGCTCGCTCACCACTCCTGGGGTACCGTCCTCAGCTCCGGGACCTCCACTGGCGGCGTCCGGCCTCCTCCGTCACAGCCCCTGCGCTCCGGTCCTCTCTCCGTCCGACCGTGTGTAGGCAAAAGTCTCCGCTCTGCTGCTGCTGACAGTGAGGGGTGAGAGTCTCTCTCCGTCTGCTGCAAGGCCCAGGCTTCAGTCTGCGTCACCAGCCCAGTCAGAAGAGGAAGAGGCGGTCTCTCCTCTTCCTTTTTATCACCTCCCCCAGCAGCCTCTCGGGCGGAAACCAACAGCCTCCCGGGAGCCTGGGGAATTATGGGAACTGTAGTCTTGTCCCCTAAAAGGGGAACGACCCCGCTACACAAGGAAGAGAGGAATACCAAAATACCATTTTCTCCTGGGGCAAGCTGGGGCAATCATTACAATAAACCCCAGCTTTTTTTCACCCAGATCCTGTGAATGCAGATATGGAAGAACTGTACAGTAGAAAAAATACCTATTTCAGGGAGAACTGATCCCACGATGTTGCAAAGATCCACTGCTAATGCCTAAGGATCCCTGGATCTGGTAACTCATCTATCCAGTCTCTTAATGTCCTGGATGTCCTGGAAAAGTGAAAAAAGATTTCCCTGTCTCCAACTTTAGGGGAGACATCCACCAGTCTAGACCATAATCAATGGAATGTAAGGACATTGGAGCCTCCTCCTGCCCCATGCCAACCCAAACATTTTGTTGTATAGTTCTGGAAAAAAAACTGTATCATACAAGGCAACATTCTGCCACAATCTTCTCATGCCAAGATTAATTGAGAGATGCCTTAGCATTCCGAGAAAAAGCTGACACCTGATTCCTCTAAGACAGGCATCTTTTTTTAGGAAGAGCCAGCTTCACCTGGACCAAGTCCAGGAGCAGGCCCAGGTACCTAATGCTGGCCTCAATGCCAAACGCTAGAGAATAAGAACCAGCCAACCTCTCCAGAGAGTACATTATC